>CAHIKZ030000239.1:935000-957500 GCA_903632075.3 Acanthosepion pharaonis | reverse complement strand
TATATATATATATTGTTCTGAGAAAAATAAAACGTTAAAAGTCATGAGTAACGATTGAAATTGTATTTGCATATATATATATATATATATATATATATATATATATATATATATATGTAGAGAGAGAGAGAGAGAGAGAGAGAGAGAGATAGGTGTCAATGGAGATTTCTACAGCCTGAAAGTGAAAAAGTGAGAGACAGTAAATTGCCGATTTAATTTCATATTTATAATGGGGTTGTTTGTATCCCCTTTAGGTACCTTATAATTTTGTCCCATATGAAAGGAATCCTATTCCACTTTTTATCCCCTAGAAACGCTATGTATATGCCGCTGATGTATCCTGATCAATCTTTTTTTTTCAAACGATAATTTTCTTGATTCGTAATATTTGATTGCAGACAGCGCCCTCTAGATTTAGCAGGCAAACAATTTCTGATAAAAGAAAGAAATATATATTAAATCAGAAGCAGGAGAGAAATTTATTCCTTCGACTAGCTGTGGGTAAAATCTGTCCCCGACAGACAAAAAAAGCCCTCACCAATGCGTAGGCCAAGAATGGCGCCTGCTATATTAATTGTATTAAAAGTGAAAAAGGCAAATGACATACGATGTCAATGTCAGCTGCCAGATAAGACGCTAGTGACTTTCTTTTTTCGGGAGTAAGAAAAAGCCGATGATTATTTCCTTGCAATCCATATATTCAAAGACAAAAAAACTTACTAAAACAATTTAAAAACTTTACCGTGCATATCTCTCTATCTATGTGTATCTGTATCTCTTACTCTCTCTTTCTCTCTCTCACTCAATCTATCTCTTTCTCTCTATCTATCTCAGACTGTTCTATATATATATATATATATATATATATATATATATATATATATATATATATATATATATATATATATATATATATATATATATATATATATATATATATATATATATATATATATATATATTGAGTCACTGTCGGTCACTGGGCGTATTTCTAAAAATAAATACACTAATAAATCCTTACCATGTGCCGACGGCTTAATGGTTAGAATCTCCGACTGACACCAATTCAGTCGGGTTTCGATCCTAGCTAGAGGCAACCGGATGTCTGGCCACACTGATGAGCTGCGAAACATTCTGTCTGTGGTTGACGTTATATATATATATGATACTGTTATTATCTACTTATGTATGCATCTGCCTATTTTAGACTGCTGTTTTTATCTATCTATCTCATTCAATTATCTATCTATCGATCTATCTCTGAGTAAATTGTCTTCATTTTATATTTTTAAATTCGTGCATGCGCTTTGTTTCTTTTTGATTTTGGCGACGGTGCAGTATATTAGGTTCAGCTGGGCACCGTCTGTTAGAAAAAAAGGCACGATGACGCAATTCACTCCGCCTGATATTTGGAAACGGCAGGCTGCACTGCTTGTAATTCGCGCCGGAAGCTTCAATACGAGCATTTCAGAGTGTTTGGGTCTCAAACTAAGAACAGTGCAGAACATTTAGAAAGAGTTGGATGAGTCTAACGATGATTACGAATGAACAGCAGCATGGAAAACTCAATCTGATTGTTTTGATCGGAAAATAATTCCCGAATTTTTTGGTGAGGGCCTCAGACTCAATACGGATACCTTCATCAAGTGCCTGTGGGATGTAGTGTTTCCCTGGGTGAAGAGAGTCGCTGCTGGAAGACCCTATATCTGGCAACAGGTATCTGCACCATGCCACACAAACAGGAAGACCCAATCATGGATGTCCGGTCACATTACACTCTATATCACCAGACTGCAACCCACTTAATTATCGTGAGGCTCAGTGGAACGAGAGACCAACGAAACCCTTTTTCATGACCAAAGATGGACAGAAGGCAAGGATTCTGTCAGCATTCACGAATTTGTACATAGAATCCACCACGTTAGGAAATATTAAATATAATGACAACAATGCCGTCTGTAATTTTTTCTGGAAACTGAAACCGAAACTAAAAACCCAAGTATCACTTGGGAACCAGTAACGAAAGTTAAGTTCTTCAGCGGGAAAGACAACAAATGCAATTTATGTCTTTCTGAAAAATTAATATTCCTGAAAAATATAAACAACCGTGTTCTCTTAACCAAAAGAAGGGAGTTAAAGTGCACCTGCCTACCTAGGATCAAATTTCTAGTTAAACACGTTGACCAAGATTAATATAGTCTAGCTGGAGACTTGGTCTGGATACACTAGTATTGATATTATTTTTTTAATATTTTTAACTATTACTATCTTTACAATACAACTATTGTTAATATTAGACTGTAAAATATTTAAAATTTTAAATGCATTATTTACATTATCATATTAACATTTTTAATATATAACAATAATTTTTTATTCTTTGTTTTTTGTCCTTTTCTTTTACCTTTAATCTTACTATTAAGATCGTGCTCACTTTTACTTGTCTCTTTGCATTTATTATTTTCATATAGTGTTTTAATTATTGTTTTATCTGCCCTATTTATTTATTTATATACTTGCGAATTCTTATTCATATATATATATATATATTAAAGAAAAACAAAGCACTTTAAGGTACCATTATAATAACTGATTTCACCAGAGCACTTTTAAAATATTAGCTCTGGATTTATATTGAGCTATCAGGATTTCATCCTTCTTGGGATTACCGATACGGATTACTAAAGGTTCATAACTTATATATATATATATATATATATATATATATATATATTAGCGATCGTCAGATATATGTATAATTATTTATATATTATATGCGCGGTACTTACTAGAAAGCGCTCACTATCAGAGATAGAGATAACATATTTGGTTGGATAGATGTGAGTTTGTGGCCCTTGGTTTCACGCTTTTATTTATTTATATTTATATACACTTTTCAGATATATATATATCTATCTATCTATATATATATATATATTAAGAAATGGACAAGGTCCGACAATTTATTTATTAAAGACATATTTTTATGTTTAACGTTGTTATTTTATAGATACAAGTATTTAAGCAAATGCTCTGTTTATGATAAACAGTATTAAATAACATTTACCGGCCTGAATGTCCGAGAAATTTTCATAGAAAATTTTCGTTCTTTGACAGGATTCGAACCTGCATCCTATACGGAACCGTCATATACGCTGACGTGCCTTTACCGCTTGAGCTACAAAGAACCAATCGGTAGACAAGGTCGAATTTACTGCTTATAAACTCCAACTTTCCATGAATCTCGTACATTCATAACTGCTCTGGCGTATCGAATGTAAACAAATGACGTCATATATTAAATACTTGTATCTATAAAATAACAACGTTAAACATAAAAATATGTCTTTAATAAATATATATATATATATATGTGTGTGTATATATATATATATATATATATATATATATATATATATATATATATATATATATATATATATATATATATATGGGCTCTATTTACATTATTCTGACTGTTGCCCTCATCATTGTTGTCATATTTATCACAACTTTTCGGCCGTTGTACGTTCCGGCCTTCTTCATATTGTTTGAATGCTGCACGTGACATGTCTAATGGATGTCAGTTATCTGTTATCTCCTGTTAATTCCCCTCTCAATGTTCACCACTGCCTTAACCGGGTATTGAACTCACATTCTTTGGGTCCTGTCACTGGATCTAACCAATGCTTTGATTCACTCTGCCATGTGTCTTCCAGGATATTAATAATATTATTAATCACTAACCCTTGATTTCCTAACGTTTCTTCTTTTTATTACTTTTTTAATACTTTTTAATTATTTTCTATTATTTTTTTATTACTTTTTTATTATTTATTATTATTTTTTATTATTTTCTTATTATTCTTATTATTTTTTATTATTTTATATTTTTTATTATTTTATTATTTTTTATTATTTTAATATTTTTAATTTTATTATATTATTTTTTTTTCATTTTATTTTATTTATTTTATGATATTTATTTCTGATATTTTAGTATATTTATTTATTTTATTATATTATTTTTATTTTATTATTTTTTATTATTTTATTTTATTATTTTTACTATTTTTTTATTACTTTTGATTAATATGAAAATGTTTCTTATTAAATTTTTTAGCATTGACAAATTCCAGGGAATTTCTCTCTCTCTAGGAGCGAAATCGCCATTTAAATGGGGTAAAACTTAATTTCATTTGAATTGAATATATATATATATATATATATATATATATATATATATATATATATATATATATATATATCAAACTCTGTTTATATATATCTATCTATCCATCTAACTAGCTATCTATCTATCTATCAAATTTCATCACTTGATAGTTATCTTAGGTTCTCAGTATCAAAATACGCTTGTCCTGTCTATCAATCTCACTCTGTTCGTACATATCTTTCAATAAATGCACTGTGGGAACGCAAAGCGCACTTAAAAAAATAATAATCATTTTGTGTTTCCATAGTTTGTGATAGTTTACTTTCTCTGCAAATATTTTCTCGTGTTCGTGTTTTTAATAAAACATGAACTTCAATAAACTGCCGCTTTTCCTGTTTATGTAGAAAACATTAAATGCTTATTTTTTTAAACTTTACATCATTAGATAAACGTAATTTCTTTCTTTCTTTCTCATATGAAACGCCAACTATGATAAAAATTTTTTCTAAAATGACATAAAACTCGCTTTGTGCAACGTATTTGTTGACATTTGTGCTATTAAGAGCATATCCTCGTCTGTTTGGCTACAAAAGGTATGTTAATTATAAAATCATAATGATGGACTCGCCTTCATGTTCATAAATGTTTCTAAATATTTTTTTTACCCATATTTTCCTAGCGTCAATTTCAACTAGTGTCTTCTTCAAATATTCTAGCCATTTTGTAGTGAGTTCTGTCTTAATGAGCTGCTAGATGATGTGATATCGTGTCATATACAAACTACTCTTAGCAAATCAGTATTGTAACAGTTTTGATTAAAATGCGTAATTTCTTGATTTCAGATGAAACATATCCACTATCTACAGATGAACATTATGCAAGGTAAGTTATTTTTCGTGTGTCGTGTCAGAAAATTTTTTCGCTAGAACGTTTCTAAAACTTCATTCCGTTTGATATTACTGCCATGTCTTGTTTGGTCCTTCTGCTATATATCTCCAGATTCTTGATAAATCCAAAATGCTCTATAAGTTTATCAGTCCTGACCTGGGATCCCGACTTCAGTTAAGTTTTCACCATCGGAAACTGACTTCCCTTTTTCACTTGTGCTAATATGTTATATGAAATTATAGGCAATAATTTTTCGTTTGCGTAAATATTTTATAGGCAATAATAGGCAATTATTTTTCGTTTGTATAAATATTTTATAGGCAATTGAAGACAATTATATTTCATTGTACAAAGATTTTCTAGGCAATTATAGGCAAGTATTATTCGTCTGTGTAAATATATTATAGACAATTATATGCAATTATATTTCGTTTGCGTAATGATGGTATAGGCAATTATTTCTTTGTGTAAATATTAAATCGCAATTATAAGCTATTATTCTTCATTTGTGTAAGTGTTTAATTATGGGCATCTATTGCTCTTTTGTGTAAATATTTTATACGTAATTATTGGCAATTATTTAACATTTGTTTAAACAATCTATAGGCAATTATTTTTGTTTGGGTAAATATTTTATAGGCAATTAAAGGTAATTATTTTTCCATTTTGTGTAAATATTTTACAGGTAATTATAAGTAACTATTTATCATTTGTATAAATATTTTACAGGGAATTATTTTTTGTTTGTGTAAATATTTTAGGCAATTATATTTCATTTGTGTAAACATTTTATATGTAATTATAGGCAATAGTTTTTGGCTTGTGTATATATTTTATAGACAATTATTTTTCGTTTGTGTAATTATTTCATAGTCAATTATAGGCATTTATCTTTCATTTTCATAATTATTTCATAGGCAATTATGGGCAATTATTGTAATGATATTTTCTCCATGGTACCTTAACAGTATGAATTTAACCGTAGTACTAACGAGTAACAACATCTCAATGTTTTACTGTTGAAATAACAAGATTTAAAAGTACGTTATATTCTACCAGTTTCCTATTTTATAGTTTTGTGACTCACTTCCGCTTTCTTCTCCCAGTATCACCTACGATCATCAAAAATTTAAATGCAAGATCAATGGCTATCTTTTGATTTCCTGGATCGTCTTCTTTCATTTGATTATATTAAAAATAATTAGCTCAGAATTAAATAACACGCAGAGGCTGATATGCTGCAAAAAAAAAAAAAAAACAGAAAAAAAAACCTGAAGCAAGACTTTTATTATATTAATTCATATAATATCCCATAATTTCTCGAAGAAATCAAACTGCATCCATAATATAACTTCAACAAAACTGCAAAATAAAACAAACATATCACCGCCTGTAGAAATTATCTCCACAAAAACATTTCTTTGCATAAAAGCTGAGAATCATCTACCATGTATTCAATTGTGAAAGGAGAATAACATATCATATTTTTATAAAATCTAAGACCGCAAGAAAATTAAAGTTCGTCATTAAATGACTCATAATTTGTTGATATGCCGTTAAAAAAACAAATGAATCATTTTCTTTCGCTCTCAGTAAACCTTTGAGCCTTAGTGTCACTATCGCCATGCTTGGCGTTAAATGAGTGAAAAAAAAACTGATTTATATCTTTAAATAATTATAATTATAGATTATTTTATTTTCTTTCTTTTTATGTGCCATATCCTTTCAGGACGTAGGCGATCATGGCTCTCGACCTCTCTCTATCGCTTGCATCTCTCAACAAGTTCCTTCCCCTCTGCTTCCTACCGCAGACTACGTTCTGTAATCTACTTGCTTAAGTCCACCAGGCATGTCACGCGTTGTTTTCCCTTATCACTCTTTCCCTCCATTCGACCCGTGAGTATCAGATTCTCTGAGCCCTCCTTTCTCATTATGTGTCCCATAAACTTCAGCTGTGTGTCTATGCGTCTGATTAAATAACGTACAGGCACTATGTCTGTTAATTTCTAAGAAGATCTGTTCATACTCACGAATAACCTTCCGTGTATTGATATTAAATGATACGATAAATGTGCTATAACTTTTTAAATCGCTTTAATTTCCCATTCCCCAAGTACTTTCGATCTTCTTTCAAGATCATCTTCAGGGGTGCAAGTAGTACAAAACTGTCTGTTGTTCTGGGGCACAAATAGATCTAGAAAGCTGTGGTGCTATTCATTACTGTAATTTTTCATTATGCTTTCAAATGCAATGGTTGACAGTCGAGTTAGAACATGAAAAAAATATCCATTATAGATTCTTTTCCTTCAATATTATATCACAGTCATCCCCGCATCAAAGCATGAAAAACTATTGGATGTACGACAACTACAATAACAAGGCATCTTACACTACACATGTCTGACCATTCGTCCATTGCGAGACATCTACAGCAACATTACTGTCCATATTCACAATATAAATACTGCTCATACTCGCAATATAAAACATTACTGATCGACAACACAAATATCAAATTCAAGCTACAGATCCTCGAGGCGATCTATATTAGAAAATTAAAGATGGCACTGAACATAATTATGATAACTGCAGTAATTTTCTGAAATGCATATAAAGGAAGAATTAAAATAAATGTACTAAATCCGTTGGTATATAATCCAAGTGGATACTAGTAATATTCAATATTAAAACTGATCCACAAAAAGAGATCAGTGCATTTATTAATGCAAAGCAAATTAGACCTATTTAATAAAGAACAGACCTATTTCAACCGAAGAAAACTTCGTCAGTCTTATTCAACCCCGGATTGAGTCGTGTCGGAATTAGAAATTTAATTGTAACCGCTGTCGATTAACAAATACAGAATTTATCCCTTTCAATGTTTCTGTCAGACGAAAGGCACAAGACAGTGTTCAGGGGAGGGTGAAAGATATTGGAAGGTATTTACTTGTTTCCACGTTCAAAATATTGTTTTCACTGCTTGTATTTGTCTAAGAGCAGTTCCCGAAACAACCAAGAAAGAGTGAGGAAGCAGAATGTAAGAAAAAAGGAAGATATAAAGTGTTGTTCAGCAGCAGAGAAAATTCAAAGTAGCTTCTTAGAAAAATTACCTCAAGACCAGCTTTCAGTAACCTTGTTTGAAGAGTTTGGTATCAGATTTTTTTTGAGTTGCCGCTATCAGAATTTAAACATTAAACTTTGAAATTTTCAGTCAGGGTCATCCTTTCTCGCAATTATAGATGACTACATGCACACAAAATTAACATATTTTATTATCACTTTATTCTATAGAAGTTGTGTCCCACTCTCTCCATAAAAACATTACAGGTGTACTCTTTGATCTTCCACAGGTTTCTTGTCTATTTTGGAATGTTGAACCTTGTTCCTGTGGCATTAATAAAAAAATCATTACTTTAAATCAGTGTTTCCCAACCTTTTTATCATTATTGAACTCTTGAAATACCTTTTAATATCTCAGGGAATCCCTTCACAAAAATTATTATATACTAGTATTAATACCTATCTCTGTTATAGTTTTATTGTAGTTCTCATAGTACACATAATATGTGGACAAAATGCATGCGTCCCGCACTCGAGTGAGTAACTCAATGATACACGAACCCAACACGTACAGGTCTTGTCCACTAAGCAGTGAAGGCGGTTTCATACTGACGCCTTAGAGACATCGCTAAATACGTTCCCTATGATTATTATAATTTTATAAACTATAAGCTTTTGGATCCTTCATTATGATAACCAAGGATTTTCCAACAATATGCCGTGCGTGTATAATAAAATTACAAATATAAAATAAAACAAAATTTTTTCAGAAATGCATTAGCTTATTTATGACTCTTTCCCCTAGCGATATCTTGTGGAACCTTACGGTTCCGGGGTACACCGGTTGAGAAACACTGCTTTAAATAAACCTTAACTATATCTATGCATATGGCAAGCAAACACCTGGTAATATATGGATAACAATAAAATTATAATAAATGTGGCTTGACCTGACAAATGATTAATTTTCCCATATCCTGATGACGTCAGTTTAAACTAATACCATTTTGCTTCGGGCATTGTAACAGTTTTGCGTAAAATTCGTATTTTCTTGATTTCAGATGAAATCTTGGAGTTATTCCAACTAATTTTAAAGGAATACTGAATATAGACAATTGAAGTTTATACATAATTATTATATATCGTACATACTCGCGTATCATGCGACTTTCGAAGACCTAATTTTGCAGCTAATTTTAAGAGGGTTACATCATACATAAGGTATAAAATTAGCGTATCTACTGCTGGTCTTGGCTCCGTCGTTGACCAAGCTATATATACATTTCAATCAGTAATGTGCCATGCGTGATTCACGCTTAGACGATCATGCATCATTTGAGGCGATCTGTCCCGCTATTTACCCATAACTAGGGGGAGAAGACGACGATTCATACCTTTCCCAAGGGTATAAGCACGTATGTGAATATAATGGATCTGAATGGAATTCGGACGAGGCTTTCCGATTCCTCAATTCGACTCGCTCTCCATTACTCCACTATGCCTCCTTTATATATAAATGTATCCATTTACTATTATAAAAATAAATAAATGAATAAAAAATACAGCTGTATTTAAATTAGACATCGCGTGTTACATGAATATATACGGTAGTGATTTTCCAAGTGTAGCTCAGATTTGACACAAGGCCGAAAGTAGGGGGCACCCAGTGAGGAACGAACTCACTATTCAGTTGTAATTGTTCTAGCGAGACAAGCTTGCTAACCATTACAACACCTCGAGGTGGCCCGTAGATCAGGTGTGGCACAAGGCCGAAAGTAGGGGCACCCAGTGAGGATTGAACTCACTACTCAGTCGTAATTGTTGTAGTGAGACAATCTTGCTAACCATTACACCTGGAGGTGCCCAAATGCGTATATACGGTATGTAAAAAAAATAAAAAAAATAAAAGAAGGTGCCAATTTAAACGTTTGATCAGGAACATATGTGTTAAAAATGGCTTTTCTACTCCCATCACCACAAGAAGACGCTCGTAGATTTTGTATAAAACTAATTTATACGCCTCTCTATATATGGTGATTTTTACTGTACAGTCTATAAATTACAGTGGTTTACAATTTTATAGTTGGTTTTCTGCAATGACCCGGTTAAAAAACAAAACAAAAAAAATAACTCCAAAAAACAAGAAAATATGTTGCTCAGGAATTTTTCTTGTATATATATATATATATATATATATATATATATATATATATACACACACACACACACACATATATATATATATATATATATATATATATATATATATATATATATATATATATATATATACAAGTATATAATTGGTATATACGGAATGAATTCCAATAACCAACAATTACTATTCTTAAAAGAGTGCTCAATACAAAAGTAGAGCAGATATAATTATTATTTATAAAAAAATTATAACATAAGTATTTTATAAAATCACTACAAAAATAGTCATTTTGTTTCAACACACACTGTGTCTTATCAAGTGATGATGTTGAAAATAAAATAAATGGTTTAAAAGTTTCAGATTAATTAACGATCCTACACTCGGGGGAAACATTGTTACAAAGGCTAGAATAACCAATCAGAAAGATTCAAAAGCTTGACAACGAAATCATGTTATAATAGCTATTCAGATCTTTAAAATACGTGTAATATTAAAAATAATTTATACTAACCAATAATTATAAAATTATATGATGAAATTTAATATTAAAATTAAAAACTGGCAATTTTAAAATCCAAATTTAATCACTATTAAGTTTAAAACTACAAAATTATTGAGAAAAGAAAAAATATATATGTTTATTCAATTCATTTCTTCATTGAATCTTTCTAGACTTGGTTTTTGAATGGTTATTCTAGCTTTTGTAACAATCTTTCCCCCTAGTGTAGGATCGTTAATTAATCTGAAACTTTTAAAACCATTTATTTTATTTTCAACATCATCACTTGATAAGACACAGAGTGTGTGTTGAAACAAAATGGCTATTTTTAGTAGTGATTTTATAACATACTTATGTTATAATTTTTTTATAAATAATATATATATATATATATATATATATATATATATATATATATATATATATATATATATATACCCAATATTTACTGAATATTTCACTAAATCCCATTCTTGTGACCATGTGAATAATTTCCAATTTATGTAACCAGTTGACGAGCATGTCTTTTGTCCTGTTAGTTGTGTTATTTGTTTTGTTTTTTTAACTAGGTCATTCAAGTTTAGATTCATATTTTTACTTCATCTCCAAGAGAGTGTTTCCTGTGTAAGACAATAAACTACATCCGACAGCAAGGCTTTGATTAGGAGGTTTTGAGGAGCGTGGGGCCACCTCTTAATTACTGATATTCGCAGCTTCACCCTGACCCTGGAGGGTAGCATCTGTAAGGGTCCTAGCTAAGGGCAAATATTTAACCCCGCCAAAGGTATCAAAACACTGTGAAAGTGTAAAAAGAGGTTTTAATGCCAGCAGTGCTATTTTTAAACATTATTACCAGCAATACTTTTTTGAAAAATAACAAAAATATTACCAGCAACACATTTTTGAAAAAAAAATATTACCAGCAATATATTTTTGAAAAAAATTACCAGCAGTACATATTGGGGAAAAATATTACCAGCATTACACTTTTGAAAAAATATTACCAGCAATATATTTTTGAAAAAAATTATTACAGCGAAATATTTAAAAAAAAAAAATATTACTAGCAACATATTTTTGAAAAAAAATATTACCAGCAATATACTTTTGAAAAAAATATTACCAGCAATATATTTTTGAAAAGAAAATATTACCAGCAATATATTTTCGAAAAAAAATATTACCGACAATATATATTGAAAATAAATTATTACCAGCAATATACTTTTGAAAAAAATATTACCAGCAATATTATTTTGAAAAGAAATTATTACCAGCAGTATATTTTCGAAAAAAAATATTACCGGCAATATATATTGAAAAAAATTATTACCATCAATATACTTTTGAAAAATATATTACCAGCAATATTATTTTGAAAAGAAATTATTATCAGCAATATATTTTCGAAAAAAAATATTACCGGCAATATATATTGAAAAAAAATTATTACCAGCAATATACTTTTGAAAAAAATATTACCAGCAATATTATTTTGAAAAGAAATTATTACCAGCAATATATTTTCGAAAAAAAATATTACCGGCAATATATATTGAAAAAAAATATTACCAGCAATATATTTTTGAAAAAAATATTACCAGCAATATTATTTTGAAAAGAAATTATTACCAGCAGTATATTTTCGAAAAAAAATATTACCGGCAATATATATTGAAAAAAAATATTACCAGCAATATATCTTTGAAAAAAATATTACTAGCAACATATTTTTGAAAAAAAAAAATATTACCAGCAATATATTTTTGAAAAAAATATTACCAGCAATATATTTTTGGGAAAAAAATATTACCAGCAATCTTGTCGTCATGAAATATCCCATTAAGCTTGTTATGACGTCAAACAAAACAATCTAAACCAAATCCAAGAGATTCAAATATATACAGATCGTTAATGTTATGATGAGCCATTTTTATACGGTGACGTTCAACATTCATCCAAGAATGCGCAATGAGTCACTCGTCTGGGGTGGGGGGTTAGCGTCAGCCATATCTGATGGAAAGCAAACGGGGTTCCCTCAGACGATTAAAAGAGAGTTTCGTTTTAGAAGCTTTAAACTTGACAAACTATTCTTGTTTCCAGTTAATAAGAGATTATAAATCTCATTTGTGATCAGCTGACAATTGGACCTTATCGAACCGAACAGACTTACTGTTGTGACAGGAGTAATGAGTCGTGTTTTCAGCACAGAGTTGAGGAAGATTACAAACAACAGGGATCGTTGAGGAAGATTACAAACAACAGGGATCGTTGAGGAAGATTACAAACAACATAGGTGCAATGGTAGAGCCTTGGGGACACATTAATACAAAAGTGTGTCCCTTCAAACCGCATCTCCTTTGCCGATTTAATAAGAAAGACTGATTAATTTATCGATTGTTAATGTTGATTGATTGATAGATTGTTTTCTTTACCAATTGATAATATTGATTGATTGATTCGTTTATCAATTGATAAAGTTAATTAATTGATAGATTGATTCGTTTATCAATTAATAATGTTGATTGAGTGAGAGATTGTTTCGTTTATCAATTAATAATGTTGATTGATTGATAGATTGTTTCGTTTATCAATTAATAATGTTGATTGATAGATTGATTCATATATCAATTGTTAATGTTGATTTATTTATTGACTCGCTTAACAATTGATAAAGATTATTGACTGATGGAATAATTCGTTTATCAGTTCAAGAATTCGTCCAGAAATAGCATAACCTTTCAGATTGTCAAGAAAACTACTATGCCTGACAAATTCCTTCGACATATCCAAAGCAACAGCCCGAGCTTCAACATTCTCATCTAAATTTTGACAGACTCTTTCAGTAATGCATCAACGGTTGAGCTAGAAAGTGAAAGCCATAGAGGTTAGCTTAAAGGAATGACTGTGAGTCGTGATGCTTAATCAATCTAATCTTGATTAGAGCTTCTAGTAACTTGCCAAAATTATGTAAAAGGTTAATATGACGATAATTAGAAGCAACTGACGATCCACCTGAGTTCTTAAAGACTGGAAATTCAGAAGAGGCTTTCCAACAAGTAGAAAAGCAAGAAACAGCAATACATTTATTATAGATTCTAGGGAGAACAAGACCCAGTTCAAGGGCACATTTCTTTAGTTACTATAGCAACGATACCGTCAAGTCTTAGTGCTTTGTGGGTATCCAGTTTAGAGGTGATAGCAGAAACCATGGGCTGAATTATATGCATATCACTCAATAGAAAGCCAGTTCTAAGTGAAAAGTCACACAAATATACTTCAAATGAACCAAAAGAAGAATTTGAATTGAATTTACAAGGTGAACATTCTTGATAGAGTTACTCATTTTTAAGTCTCTATTACTGAGCCACTATTAGTTAGGTGATTTAAATTTGTTAGAGGCTATATGATTCCTCATTCTCTTAGTAACTACAGACTTAGCCTCTTTGATGACAAGTTTACAATTATTACGGGCAGACAAAAAGAGGTGACTATTGAAACTGGAACTATTACGGTGGAACAACCGGAAAAAAATGTGGGCTATAGCAACTGCACTGGCAGGTGGGAACCAATCAGAAGAAGCTGCAACATAATCGACACCGGCTTTAATCCGAGAAGATAACTCTGTGGTAGAATGCGCAATAAGAAGGTTAAGAATATCAATATATCGGGTGTCTTTAAGAAAGTAATAAATGAATCCCAATCAGTACGCTGGTAACAGTCTTGTGAATAGGAGGTTCCTTTTTAATAGACGACTCAAAGAGTGATCAGAATTGGCAATAGAACTGCGCTGTGATGCTCGACAAGAGTAGGAGGTAAGAAAGAAATAGTGTTAAGAAGCATGTTGATCAGAATTTTTAGGTAAACAAGTAGAGAGATCCAATGTTTGACTGAGAGAGTGCTCAGCGAGAAAATGGAAATTTTCAATACCGACATCATTACTAACATCAGAATGACCAAGCTACTAAATGTGATGATCATTAAAATTACCAAAGACTGCGTTCTCTAGCCTTGGTTGGCTGCCAGTCTAGAAGAAAGTCAAATCTGAATCAAACATTCGTATAAACAGAAATTCGCAGGAAAGCAAATCAATAGAGTTCCCAAGAAGACATGGTCATTCACAGATAGTGAAAAAAAAATGCTGTCTAGGGTCAAATTATGCTAATTATTACTTACGTTGTTTTTTTTCATATTTTTTCTGGGATCTCCTTGTTTTCGAGAAAGTTAATTCTATTTTATTACTATTATCAATATATTTTTGATTCAGGTAAATAATTACTAGCGGATATGTCTTTGGATACAGTCGCAAGAACTTGCTTCAAACTCTGACCATCTCTTTAAGTGTCTGAAAATATTATGGAAAACTTTACTGTCCTTAAAGAATCTCATTCCTGCGACACTCGCGTGACTCGTAATGTCCTCATATTTTTGGCATAATGTGCGACAATTTCCGCAAATAACTTACACCTTTCTTTAATCATTAGCTGTCACCTCAGATTTCTGGTACTGTCCCCAATGTCGCATGCACTAACTTATGATTTACGATAATTTCCCATGTCTAGCGTTCCCTTTCGAGGCCTGGGAATCACGACAACGCCCTGACAGCTTTCAGATATTGCTCCGATCGTAAAAATTCTCTACAGGTTTTAGGATATTGAAAAAACTACAATAAAAAAAAGGCATTACCTGTTCAGAAATAGCAAACGTGCTTTCATGTGTATATATTAATGATGAAAGATAGATCGAAATATATATATATATATATATATATAATAATGAAGAAATGAAGAAAGAAAGAAAGAACACGTATGCTTCTTATAATATGTAGATTTAATACGGCAGTTAAAGAAAATTGAGGGTTAAAGATTTTAAAATCTGTGTTCTTTATCAACGAAACAAGAGTTAAAAATGAACATTTTAAATATTTTAGCGTAAAGGAGGCACGGCGGAATAATCGATAGCGGCTCGAACTGAGGAATCGGAGCGGCGAGTTCGAATTCCAGTCGAATCGATTACATTGACTTACGTACTAAAACCCTTGGGAAAGGTATGGATCCTCTTCTTATCCCCCACCCCAACCTAGCTATAGCCTTTGATGCCAACTGGTCTACCGTAGACAGAACATACCAACCTACTGCTCGAAAAATCTGCCTCGAGATGCATGTATGGAAAGATACATGATCAGCTTCACGTGTATCAAGCACGGAACATAACTGACTGAATATAAAATAAGTATTATTAATCGTAGTGACAATATATATATGATGTCATTTTATTTCTTTAATTTTATTAACCGGCTTATAAAACCTTCACTATATATATATATATATATATATATATATATATATATATATATATATATATATTAAAATTATTTTTTATGTAAGCATAATTTTAATATTATGCTCTATTTTTATCTAGCACTATTTTAAAAAATATAAAAAATACTAAAGGAATTTGGATTATAAATTTGTTCTTTCATATTACTTGGACACACACACAAACACACACGCACAAATACACAAAGATACTCCCAAATAGCTATTTCTACCAGCAAGTTTGTCATATATATATATATATATATATATATATATATATATATATATATATATATATATGAAAATTTCAAAGATACTCCATAGGAGTAGCTATTTCTACCACCAGCAATATATATATATATATATATATATATATATATATACATACACACACACACACACACACACACACACACACACACATATATATATATATATATATATATATATATATATATATATATATATATATATATATATATATATATGGCCGTTGACTTCAATGTCCACTTTTATATTTAACCATGCTCTGTCCCTGATAATCAGTATGGTAACCCATAAATATATAATTTTAATACCTTAAAACTATATTTAATCACATACTACATAAATACATATCACACATACATACATATATATATATATATATATATATATATATATATATATATATATATAGTGATATAGTCATCACTTAGAGGCGACAGTCAGTTTCATGGTAGACGCAATTGTCAGTCCTGACGATTTTGCCTAGCATGAAACAGACTGTCACTTCTAAGTGTTGACTTCTATGTCCACTTTTTATATTTATACACGCTCTATCTCTGATACTGAGCACTTTATCCAATTAATATAGCGCATCTTATATATATATATATATATATATATATATATATATATATATATATATATATATAAATATATTTATATTTATATAACCTGGCCGTGCGTCTTGAAAAGGACCTCCAATCGTTTGTGAACTGGTCAACTTTAATGCCTCAAAAACAAAACTGCTCTCTATTAATCACCACAGAGATCCTTCCCTTCCCTCCATTAGAATGTCTGACGCTCAACTTTTCGAGAGCAACTCTCTGCGTCTGCTCGGTCTCATGTTGACGGCTGACCTGAGATGGAACAAATACATTGAGTCCATTGCTTCCTCCACCGCAAGGAAAGTTGGCTCCTTGTGCAGCGCCAGGAAATTTTTAAGTTTTATTTACTTGTGTTGAGCACTTTTTAATACTAATCTTTCCTGGTCTAATTAATTCAACACTGAACATTAACTTCATTATTAATGTATAGTGAGTAGAAAAGATTCAAACTAAAATCATATTCAACTGTGTTTTGTGTCACTATTTTTCTGGCTAGCAGGAATATTTTGCACATATATCAAAACGTCAGATTTTATGTGTTACTTATTTAATTTTCTTCGCAATAAATTAATAAACTCTTCAGAATACTTATGCACCTATAAAATATAAACCATGTTTTTTTTATTGAATCGTATTTGTTTTTCTTAGAAAAAAAAACTTCTTATTTCGAATCGTGTCTTTTTTATTATACAACTCCAAAGCTGTCCTTCAGAGTGTAAATAAATGCAGTACAGATCATAACATATCTTTCACGTTTCAATGACATAAAGATTACAGTTAGGTCAAGATTACTGTAAGAAAGGTATAACCTCATGAGAAAAAATAAAATACTGCAAAATATGAAATCGCAGAAATTTTTGAACAATGAAAGAAGAATATATTGGCAGGTATGAAAAAAAAGCTATCAAAGAGAATGTCATATAAAAGCCATCGGAGGAATAAGAAATGGAGCAATAAAACAGACAAAAAAAAACGATTGACCACAAAGAAACTATTATTTACAATAACCTATTTGTGGATGTTAGAATTTATATATATATATATATATATATATATATATATATATATATATATATATATATATATATATATTAAATATTCTCTGTCTACATACATATATACATATATCTTGAACATATATATATATATTTTGAATATATATATATATATATATATATATATATATATATATCTTGAATATATATATATATATATATATATATATATATATATATTGAATATATATGTCTTTTGTCACAAACCCCTTAAATGAAGGCAGAGAGCAATGTTGTGGATATCTTTAAACGTGCCTTAAGAAGATTGAAGACGACGTCGTCGAACTGTTGTCGCGTCTGCGCTCGATCGCTACTCGCAGTACGAACCGATATTGATTCGTCCTTACAGGCTTAATTGCCTCTGATCAACGAGTTTGGTCAACTTTCGTTCAAGATCCGGCATATTTATGTGTGGAGTCGCCTCAGCGAACCCTGGGTGAATACCACCTCACATTACAAATAGTACCAGCATTATATATATATATATATATATATATATATATATATATATATATATATATATATATATATATATAAAATCCATAGGTAACTAATCCAGCTAGATCTGATTAATATAAAATATTAAAAGTGGTCCAGAAAAAGAGCTCAATATAATTTTTTACTATAGTGAATTACACTTAATGAAACAAAATTTGTTTGGGTTTTATTGATTATACACACACACACACACACACACACACACACACACACACACACACATATATATATATATGTGTGTGTATGTGTATGTGTATATGTGTATATATATATATATATATATATATATATATATATATATATATATACCACTGAATATTATCAAACAGAAACAAGTATAAATAGATCCAATTTTTAAAAAATAAACCAGTTTGACGGATGATCACAAGACCGTGAAATACAGGGTTACAGACTCAAAACCATACAACATATCGGCCTCTATATTTCTATATCGATAAACACTCACACACACATTTATATATATATAAACATATATAGTTTATGCAAAACTAGGTAATCCGTATGGGTAGACCCAAGGAGGATGATATCCAGAGAGTTCAATATAAATTAAGAGCAAATATGTTTGAATAAAAAACAGACCACTTTAACGTTCCATGTAATAAATTATTTCACCACAGCCCTTTTAAAGGGCTCTGCATCATCAGATTTTACTTCCTTTGTATATATATATATATATATATATATATATATATATATATATATATATATATATATATATATGAATCTCTGGGTAAGTAATCCAAGTAATCCTATCAATATAAAATATTAAATACTGATCTACAAAATAGAGCTCAATATAATTTTTATTATAGAGCATATAAGTGAATTACAATTATTTAAATCAAAACGATTTACCTCATACAGATGATCATTTCGTTCACGGAATGTGTTTTTTCACTATACTTATCAATGCAAATACGTTTGCTCAAATTTTCAAAGAAGCACACACACGCACACACACACACACACACACACACACACACACATATATATATATATATATGTGTGTGTGTGTATAAACGAGAGAAAGAACAGATGGAGCAAAAATCCACAATCCGTACTGCTTTATAAAAAAGTGCTCAATTCAAAGTAGAGGAAAATATTTTTATAATGTTTTTATTATAATAAATTACAATAAAAACATTCTACATTGCAACATAAAAAATTTCATTTTTAAGTACTAAGATGGTACTTTTCACGATGGTAGATAATTTGTGATAAAAATGATTTATTAGGGAAATTTAAAAACAAATCTTTAATTCTTTCCCTATGTTTAGATATGATGTGTGATGAACCAGTTTCGGGATATAGCACTCTAAGTTATAACGTTCTCGTTCACTTCCGTTGTTTAATGCAGTGTTTGAAATGAAAATGTGTAGAGTGTGGTCGTCTCAGCAAACTACAAACTTCCCATCAGTGCCCATGACATTTACATCAGTTTTTGGTCAAGAACAATATTACCCGTGGGTGACAAATACGATATTCCTCAGATTCCGACCATACTATGTTACTTCTACCTCTTTTCAATATTCAAATGCCACTTGAATGGAACAAGATTTCAAGTAGCCAAAGAATTCAAATAGAATACGACATGATAGCTGCCCGCTATTCCAAGAAGAAAGTTCCAGGAATACTTCGATCGATGAAAAGCACTCTGGATAAAGCGTGAAA
Organism: Acanthosepion pharaonis; assembly: GCA_903632075.3. Lineage (NCBI taxonomy): Eukaryota > Metazoa > Mollusca > Cephalopoda > Sepiida > Sepiidae > Acanthosepion > Acanthosepion pharaonis. Next base: position 937,286 of record CAHIKZ030000239.1, on the reverse strand, counting down.
CTTCAGATCGTCTAAATTTTATTTAATGAGACATGTCTAAATGAAAATATGCTGTCAACATATACGCAATATATATATATATATATATATATATATATATATATATATATATATATGTGTGTGTGTGTGTGTGTGTGTGTGTGTAAATATATAGAAAACTAGGAAAGAACAGTTAGGTTAATAATGCAAAGGTTCTTAGTATTTTTGTTTTATTTAAAAAAAATAGTGCTCACTACTTAAGTAAAGCCAAAATTATAATTATTTTTAAAAATATGATTCTATTGCTACGTAAGAGTTTTCATGTTTCAAAAACAGAAACTAAAAAAGCAACTCTATTTCATCCTCTATCGAATTTTGGAATAAATAATCTTGAAATTTACGGAGCATATACATTCGAAATACTAACTACATGGAAACAGCGTAACCAATTATTGTAATACGCGCGTAAGGGTGAACATATTGTATCAACATATTAGTTACTTTCGGAAAGAGGTTAAGTCAAGGTAGGGTCGCAGTGTCTATTTTCAAGCAAATGATGATATCAGTTTGACGCATATCGTTTGAGGATGAAACAGAGCTAGTTTTTAGCTTCTGTTTTTGAAACATGAGAAATTTTATGTAGCGATGGAATCATATTTTTTAAAAATAATTATAATATATATATATATATATATATATATATATATATATATATATATATACTCCAGGCATTTCAAGAATCTCAGTGGTTGTCCTTAAAACGGACGACAGAAATTTTTCCTGTTTTGAAACTGTTCCAAGTTGGCAAATATCCATGCAATTGCCGAAAGGAAGGAAAAGTAAATTATTATTATTGTTATTATTATTATTGGATATGTGTGTTGTAGTAGACATTATTGTTTTTAATATTGACTCTTGATTAAGAGTCGTATGAAAACCTAGTGGCCTTTAGATTGAAAATGTTCTCCTTATTCCGCCAGATATTAATTTCATTGTTAAAAAATAATTTCAGGATGTCTATTCAAACACGTGTATCCAGAAGAAACACGGTTTATAATCATGAAAAGTAAACGCCAGATTCTAAATTAAGTTATTGCTAAATAATTACCACACGCATGCGCAAACACACAGACAGGGATTTTACATATACGTAATTGAGTTCATCAGTTCAAGCGAGGCAGTAAAGCTCTTGTGACAGAAGCAGTTACTGGGTGTGGAAGTATTAGAAATAGTTGCTAGTGTGCGAGAGCAGATGAAGATTAATAAAGAAGATATTAATTAGCAATTGATATTGCATCTAAATTCTGGTATATGATAGTTGACTGGGAAGCAATGACCTGGAAGGGATCTCCAAAAGTCCTAGAAAAGAAATTGTTAGCATAGAATTTACGGATATATCTAGATAACTCAATTGTATACTGACAAGATATCGATGCCAGTACTGCGCTTAAATTAAAAAAAAAAACACAAAAACTAGCTACCATAGCGAAGAGATTATCCGAGCTATTACAGAAAAGTTAACTATTATATTTATAGAAAAGGCACAGGGAGGCAATTTTACGGCCGTGGGCGGAGACGCCAGATCTAGAGCGATAATATTGCCGATTCTTCTTTGGAATTTATCAAAGATTTCTAGATATATTACAGGAGCATCAATATGGGGCAGCAATATTCTAGGCAGGGACGAATGGTAGACTTAATATGTAAGAGAAATTCTGAAGAGAAAAATTGTTTCGCAGGACACAGTGAACCAAAATTCTTAGCAGCTGACCTCGCAATGGATTCAATAGAGTCTTTCCACGTCCTATCTGCAGAGAACGCTAACCCGAGTAGGCACCACAAGTCATCCTCCCCAAGGTTAGTAGAAGCCAAGTTGATGGAAGTCAAAAATGGGTTTCTCTGATGTTAATACAGAGCAGATTAGATTTGGAGACGTTAAAATTGACAGGTCATCCGTGGCTCCTTTTAACAACATTTTTGGCATCAGATGTCAATTTGACCTCAGACTTGACATTTATTTGTTTTAAAAGAAGTACAGACTATTAGCAATTAGAATTAGGAATAATATTTAAAAATTGTAGTTCAATACGACGTACTCATATACAAAAAAGCCTTTTAGAAAAAAAAAATTTATATATATAATTACCACTTTAACTAGGAAACAAAAGTGGCGAAAACCTTTTGTCGTTGATAAATTCCAGACGCCAAGCATTGAACTGTGATAATTCTCTATTTTTTCCTTTCTTTGATAGTCGCATTTTATATATATATATATATATATATATATATATATATATATATATATAT
>CAHIKZ030000239.1:910000-930000 GCA_903632075.3 Acanthosepion pharaonis | reverse complement strand
AATTTTTTGCGATAATATTAAGCTATATATAATTTATATATTTAGTTGGATTGATGTGAGTTTCTGACCCTGTGTTTCACGTTTTTTGCGATCGTCAGACATACTTTGTCTGACGGTCGCAATAGCGTGAAACACTGGATTCCAAACTCATATCAATCCAACTAAATATGTTAGTTCTATCACTGAGATTGAGCACTTTCCATTAAGTACCGCTTGCATATATAATATAAAATACTATAATATATATATATATATATATATATATATTTATATACATATAAATTTCACACACACACACACACACACACGCAGACACACACACAAAACACACACACACACACACATATATATATATATATATATATATATATATATATATATATATATATATATATATATATATTTTTTTAGATACGGACAAAAAACAACTTACTCACTAAAAAGATGCATTCTTGTTTCGATGCAGTTGCATCTTGAATTGTGAGAACCAAAAATTTATTTTTTAATCTTTTCTATTTTTTTGTTTTTTAGTTTTATTTTATTTTTTTTTTGGTTCCGTTAATTTTTTCTGCTCGATCGATATTTGATGCTAGTTTTATTTCTTTGAATAAAGGGTATTTCTTTTAGTCTTCGATGTCTATTCCGATATTGTTTTCATGGCAAACTTACGTCATCAATTCGCTTTTAATTCTACTTTATCTAACGTTAAGTCCCTCCCATTATTATTACATACACGCTCTTTTATTCTCTTCCATTTCCATCTCTTTCATTTTTTTTTACGATTTTATTTTACTATCTCTTAAACTCGCCAATAACAAAAACCCTGTTGGTTATCTCCCCTTGTCTACCTCGATATATGAAACAAAAGGAAAAATAAAGAATCGTTCATTGTTTTAGCCTGTTTAAATCACTCCTCAGATATTAATCCCATCAAGCGTTTATCACACGTGTTGGAAGAAATGATTGTTAATTCCGAGCGCTTTCGTTTAATCTGTTGACTGTTTTCAAGGATGTTACTTCGGCTAAAGTATAAAGAAACAGGAAAATGTCCCTAGAAACAAAGAGAGGTGTACTCAACTGTTATGTGATACCAGTACTTCTATTTTTCAGGGAATAGTGGACAATCCTATTGCCGATGAAGATGAGACCCGACGAAGAGGAAATGATGTTTGGCAGAGCTGAGATAGCGAGACATTCAATAGTGACTTACGAAGCGTAGCTTCAGTTGTGGCACAAGACCGCAAATATAGAAAAAATCCCAGCGAGGACCAAAGTAAATACGTAGTCGTAATGAATCTAGCGAGACAAGCTTAATTACAATCCCACGGCGTCAATGTACTCCTGAGATATTCAGTATTCAAGACATTTTTTAAAAATTGGTTTTATAAATATGCCAAAGGGTGGCTACAGCTGATCCAGATTTTGTAGCGTGAGGATTTTCAGAATTAAATGCGATCCATATTGTTAAAAAGAAACGAATTTTAAAAATGGATAACAAATCTCTCGAGATATATATATATATATATATATATATATATATATATATATATATATATATATATATGTGTGTGTGTGTGTGTGTGTGTGTGTGTGTATAATTATTATAATTTTACATACGGAGAGAAACAACTTACTAAAAAGGTGCATTCTTGTTTCGATGCGAATGCATCTCGACTGGCTAGAACCAAAAATAGTTATCTTTTTTAACCATTTTTTTTTTTATTGTTCAGTTAATTTTTTTTCCGGTCGATCAATATTTTATGCTATTTTTATTTCCTTGAACAAAGGATAATATCTTTTCGCCTTCACATTTATTGCGATATTGTTTTCATGTCGAACGCACGTCATCCATTCGCTTTAAATTCTACACTAACTAAAGTTTAGTGCCTCGTGTTAGTATTCTGGACATTCTCTATCATTCTCTCCCATTTCCATCTATTCCTTCTTAAAATTTGACTTTCCTAACTCTTAATTTCGACAGTTCTTTTAATCATTTTTGTTTCTCACACTTCGAGATGAAGCCGCATCGAAACAAGAATGCCTTTTTGTAGGAAGTTGTTTTGTCCGCATGTAAAAATTGTAATAAATAATTATTGCTCTACTCTTGGTATTGAACCGTCTTTGAATTAATGCCCCGAATGTTATATTATTTTCCTTTTCATTACATTCTGATATATATATATATATATATATATATATATATATATATATATATATATATTATAAATTAATTGATTTAAAATATGTTTTTTTCCGCTACACATTTCTAACCATGTTTCAAAAATGGAAGCTAAAAGCCACGAATTTAATTTTGCAATTAAATTAATTATATATCTTACTGTTCTTTCTTTTTATTTAAATACATATATATATATATATATGTGTGTGTGTGTGTGTGTGTGTGTGTGTTTGTGTTTCTGTGTGTTTAGTAGTAGTAGTAGAGAGAGATGGAAGAAGGGAGGGAGAGAGAATGATTTATTTCAAATAGAAAGAAAACATACTAGAGGGGTGAGAGAAGAAAGAAAACATTGTTACGCATTGATCTAGTATATAAATATATAAATGTCTATATATCATGAGTGATTTTAGGAACATTTATGAAATGTGTGAAAAAAATTGTATTGACGCATTTTGTCCTTTATATTTTCCTCGGACTAAACTTCATTTTAATCTGAAAGACGTCAGATGAATAGATTATATATATATATATATATATATATATATATATATATATATATATATATATATATATATATCCTATCCTGCTAAAATGAGAAAAAATGGAGTATAATTCCACTGTACGCAGCATTTAATTTAAAAGAGGGCTCAATACAGTCTAGTGCTAAATAGTTAATAGATTCGCGAGTAGTTTAACATCGCCCGAGGAGACACATTTGTAGTGTTGAAACATAATTGCCATTATGTAGCGATTTTTAAATAATATTAAATAAATTACAGATTTTATGTCTGCTAATGGTTCACAAAATCAGTTCATACACACGAATAACCTTCCGTGTATTGATGTTAAACGGTGAGAGAAATATGCTATAGCTGTTTAAATTTATTTTATTTTCATTTCCAATGTTTTCTAATGAACGCTCAGCACGTTGTCAACCATTTGCATTTAAAAGCGTAACGGAAAATTACGGAAATGAATAAAAAAGCACAATATTGTATAAATACTTGTACTAATGAACAACATATAGTTCTGTACTACTTGTACCCCTGTAGATGATCTTTGACAAAGATCGAAAGTACTTGGAAAATTAAAATAAATAAATTTAAACATTTATAGCACATTTCTTTCATCCTTTAATATCAATACATGGAAAGGTTATTCGTTAGTATGAACGAATTTTGATAAAATTAGCAGACATAATGTCTGTAATTTAATCAGTCAGACATGCTTAAAAGAGAACTTTCTGCCTAAATATATATATATATATATATATATATATATATATATATATATATATATATCGGAATGCAAATTTTATTTATTAGTCTGACATATTTTAATTTTTAAGTTTATGTCGTATGGATACTCATATTTGAATAGTAGCTCTATTTTGATTTATATATTAAACATTATATTTATTTATTTCGATTTACCGGCCTGACTATTCTGGAAATCATGTTCGAAAAACATCCTCCCGGTTTAGTAAATATTTTCTTTCGAATATTCCGGCCAGATGAAAATAAAGAAACATACTGTTTAATGAATAAATCAAAATAGAACACGCACTCACCTATGGGTATTCATTAAAAATAACTTTTAAGCAATAAATTAATATATATATATATATATATATATATATATATATATATATATATATATATATAGAGAGAGAGAGAGAGAGATACTTATTCGATTCTCCCGTCGAATTCGACGTATTAGGGTCAAGCAGATTAGTTCACATAAGCCGACAGCCCTACAACAGCACATGAGATTTGATTATAGTGTTGAAAGTTTCTTGCAGGACCATCCACACTTGTTGAAGGGCCGAATACAGAGACCTGGTGCACTAAGTGCCACAAAGTCCCCAAACGACCCTACACAAATATTCTAACCACTCCGTCATATACATACATTCATTCAAAATACTATATTTTAGGAATACGTGTTCACAACATCGCCGACGTGACGCCGACGTGATCATATTGAAACGGAATGCTGGTCTTGAAAATTTTCAGTTGTCTGTTTTGATTAGTTTTACTCTTATGTCCATCGTCTTTTCAGGTTGAATTAAATATAGTCTAATGTTAATTATGTTATATGAATATGTCCTGAAGATGGTCTATTAGACCGAAACGTCCGACGTTGACATTATATTAACATTAAAATAGCATAATTGCATATTAGGATTTTTGTTTGTTTTTTCCGTATATTTTTCTTCATACGTGTCTATATATATATATATATATATATATATATATATATATATATATTAAGAAATGGACAAAGTCCGACAATTTATTTATTAAAGACATTTTTATGTTTAACGCTCCTTTTTATAGATACAAGTATTTAAGTAAATGCTCTGTTTATAATAAACAGTATTAAATAACATTTACCGGCCTGAATGTCCGAGAAATTTTCAAAGGACGAATATTTTCTATGAAAATTTCTCGGACATTCAGGCCGGTAAATGTTATTTAATACTGTTTATTATAAACAGAGCATTTGCTTAAATACTTGTATCTATAAAAAAGAACGTTAAACATAAAAATGTCTTGAATAAATATATATATATATATATATATATATATCTGTGTGTATGTCCGTGTTCGCGTGATGCGCCACGTGGCTGTCTGAAATTAAGAAAATGGCCTGCCGTGAAGAAGTAATTTTGTCCGGCGTAGATCAGTTGTTTTCAGTACTATAGCATTCCGGGGTAATATTGGAATATTGTTTATTGCCCCGACCTTTTATAGTCCTGAACACCGCCAATTTATGGTCTGTTCATGGGCTAAATTATCCGCGGTAAATTCGGTTCAAACTCCACCTTTCCTGACAGGTCTTCTGTTTTCACACTCTGGGGCCGTTAAAAACAGAAACGATAAACACAAAAACAAAAGTGTCGGCTCGCCTGAGTGTCCAGACACGACTGACGTAGAAAAAAAAAAATGAAGAAAACTTCTTTAAAACATAAAATATATAGCGTCTCCACATCTCCAGCACTTTCCTTTGGTACATAATTATAAAATTATAACTGAAGCTCACCTTTATGTCTTCTCGCTCTACGCATATACAATTTCATCAATAAAAACATTACTTTAGTTAGATGAAATTCTTCTACAGGACGAATGGCTTTACTCGCTCATACATACATACATACATACCTATATATATATATATATATATATATATATATATATATATATATATATATATATATGCATGCCTGTGCGTATGTCTATGCGTGTGTGTTGTCGCGTAAAACTAGAGAGAGAAAGAATGCGGTTGAAAAAGAATGCGGCGAGCACAGATGCTTTATTTCTCATCTTCGCGATGTTCGACGCCATTTTTATTCAACTTATTCTGTCCACACTGTCATTTTCCCGCGTCTGAATGTCCCTTTCCTTTCGCTTAATTTCGTCTTCCTTTTTATTTTGCATTTTTATTTTTCCACGTTTTTTTCTTTCTTTTTTTTTTTTTTAATGTCCTATTATTCACTACCTCAAAAAAAAAAAAAAAAAAAACTTTCACTGAGAACAAATTTGATTTCATCTCAAATTACGTCTGGTCAAATAAAAGATCATTCCTGCCACAAAGATCATTAAAATAACTAAATCAGTTATAATTCGATCACCAATCGATTTCTGGCACTTTTATTGCAGCTCCCCACAACCCTGTTCTCGCGATCGATTTTGATATTTCCTTCAGAAATCTGTGTCAATCCAACGAGAAAATCAGTAGCTTATCGCCACCAAAAGACTTGACAAATATTCGATTTGTTCTTTAGGTAGGACGTGCTAAAATATACAGTAACGGTCATAATATAACCGGTTACACCCGTTCAGTGTTTAATCGGAAAAACTGTACCTCGATTCTTGAGCCATAAATTAGACGAGAAAAAACATCTAAGTTTCTCTGCTCTTGAAAACAGCATATGTAAGAGTGCAGGGTTATGTATTTTATGACACAATGGTAACCATGTGAAAAGACGCATTGACCAACCACTTGTCCTAGAAATAACCAAATCAAAGATGCTGGTTTAGACAGTAATTAATAAAACGTACCCGAAAAAAAATGTTGTATAAGAAGGACTTTTATTGAGTTGACTCTTCTATTATTGTACAGCCCTTCAGCAATTTTCCTTGTCTGAAAAAGCAATTTCATTAGAAGGTAAATAAAATACATGTCGAAACTGGGGTTTTATCCTTTTCCTAAAGAATTGGCAGCAGATATAGTAAACACTATTCTGTTATTAATCATTCTACTAAATAGTGTTTAACATGATTGTTGTCAAAAATCGACAATAAAATCCAGATGCTATCAAACTATTTTGTGAGTTTCAGCATTCGCTGGTTCCCAGACGTCCCAGCGCCATACGAGGCTGGCATCCCGCTCTCACCCCTTCACTGTCAAAACTCCTAAATGTAGCCGTCTCTTCTACTCCAATAGCTTCATGTCTCGCCCCTCTCGCCTGTGGAACTCCCTTCCCTATTCCTGTTTCACTGTGAGCTATAATCTCCAATAATTCAAGTGTAAGGTCAATCGACATCTCCAGTTGCCATGATCTGTCCACTACCCTCATCCTTTCTTCTATCACTCCTATCTGATCTTGCTCCAAATTTTCTGTAACCCCTTGCGTCCTAGTGGCTTCCCGCCTTGCTTGGGATGAAATGCTTAAAAAAGAAAAAAAGAAAAAAAAAGTTACAAATGAAAATGAAAGAAAGGCCTGGCAAATGATTTTTCTTTCAAAATTTATGACAATTACGAGTGTCGTTCAAAAGATTCCAAGTCTCACCCAGAATGAAGAGCCATAGCGGAAACATTTTGCTGTGGCAACACACTAACACTTCTTATAAAACTAGAAAACCTAATGGTACAGATACGTGCTGACGACTCACCATCCTATGTAAAGGAGAAGAAGTGGGCTGCGGAATTCAATCGGAGCAGGGACAGCACAGAAAATGACTCTCGGTCAGGCCGTGCGACAACCTCAACCACTGATGAACAAGTTGATGACATTCACCGTATGATTTTAACTGAGAGATGACCCAATTATAGCTACGTCCATGGGCATTAGTCTGGTTCGGGCCATACTGTTTTAACTGAGATCTTAGGGATGAGCAAGTTGTCTACAAGGGCCTCAAGAGTGCTATCTGTCTATTTATCAATCTCAAGCTATTCATATCTATCTATCTATCTATCTATCTATCTATCTATCTATCTATCTTCGCTGGTTTATATCTATCTATCTATCTATCTATCTATCTATATATCTATCTATCTATGTTGGGTGATTCATATCTATCTATCTTGGCTGGTTTATATCTATCTATCTTGGCTTGTTCACATCTATCTATCTATCTATCTATGTTGGGTGATTCATATCTATCTACCTTGGCTGGTTTATATATGTCTATCTTGGCTTGTTCACATCTATCTATCTATCTATCTATCTATCTATCTATCTATCTATCTATCTATCTATCTATTTTCGCTATCTATCTATCTATCTATCTATCTATTTATATCTATCTATCTATGGTTTCTATCTATCTATCTATCTATCTATTTATCTATCTATGTTGGGTGATTCATATCTATCTATCTTGGCTGGTTTATATCTATCTATCTTGGCTTGTTCACATCTATCTATCTATGTTGGGTGATTCATATCTATCTATCTATCTATCTTGGCTGGTTTATATCTGTCTATCTTGGCTTGTTCACATCTATCTATCTATCTATCTATTTGTTATATTAAAGAAATGTATTGTCATAGTTACAAAGGCCGTTTAAAAATTCTAAGCATCACTCAGCAAGAAGATCAATAGCTGAATCGTTTTGTGGTGGCAGCACACTAGCACTTCTTATAAAGATAAAAATAAAAAACGTTCAGATTTCTTTTCTCATTTCTGTGCAGGTGAGGACCATAGAAAAATGAGAGCTGAGCAACAAATCTAAAAATGAAATTAAAAAAAAAACAAAACAAAAAAAAAAAACAAAGGCCTTAGGTATAATAAGTTATCTGCAAAAGAACGGTATCCATGAGAACATGGTACAGACATATTCTGAAGACTCCCCTTCCTATGCACATGTAAAGAATCGGGCTGCTGAATTCAGGGACAGAACAGAATATGACCCTCAGTCAGGCACAACAACGACTAATGAATAAGATGATGCAATACAGCGTAAGGTTTTGGATGAAAGATGTCCTAAAGATAGCTAAGTCCATAGGCATTTGTTCTGGTTCGGTCCATGCTGTTTTAGTTAATCTTAGTGATGAGCAAACTGTCTTAAAGGGTCCCAAGAATGCAAGAAGTTGAAAAGGGTTGACATTTCTAGGACACTTCTGACTTGCTTCCGGATGATCCCGATAATGTCTACCGCAGATTAGTAACCCAAGATGAATCCTGGGCTCAAAGCTTTGAACCTGAATATATATATATATATATATATATATATATATATATATATATATATATATATATATGATAATATCAAATCCGTCGATGGAAAGGAAAATCCAGTAGGTCTTTTTAATATAGAATATTAAAAATAGGGTTCCATAAAGAGAGCTAAATCTATAGGATAGTATAGGAAAAAACTTAACGCATCATCGAAAGCACGATTATAAATTCATAGGAAAATATTACGTACGCTCAACAGATAAGTTCACACATACGCAAACACAACAGGCATATATATATATATATATATATATATATATACAGGGTGTCCATAAAGTTCCGGTGCACTTCAAAAAATTTATAACTATTTGTATTTGCGATAGAAATAATTTGTAAAAAGGATTAAAAAGAAGGAAATCTATATTGTTTTAAGTTTTCTTGAATTCTTTTTAAGTTTCCACATGTCCTCCATCATTAGCAATACAAAGGGTAATACGATTTTGCAGTTCACGGAAAATATTTGCCAACTGATTTACAGTAATGCCTGAAATCACATTAGTTATTTTAGCTATACTTAAAACTAGGTACATTAAACTTTATAACATTTTTACAGATTATTTCTATCGCAAATACAAATAAAGTTATAATTTTTTTTAAAAGTATATACAAACTTTCTGGACACCCTGTATGTGTGTGTGTGTTTTGTGCCTGTGTGTGTGTGCGTGTGTGTGTTCTCCCGCCCGCGTGATTATTATTAAATTTAATGTTCTCTTCAACTTTTTTTATGTTTCGATCATCATTTGCCAGCTTTTGCTCTCAGCATATGGACCAAAACTTTCCTTAGCTCTTAGGTTGTTCCAAACATGTCTGCCATGGGCTCACACGCAATGATATTAGCTGTTCCAATGGCGTCTTGGGAGGTAGAATGATTCCTGTAAACAGTACCGTGCCTATCGACCTCTGATTTCCTCGGCCGGGTTTTGTTACTTCCGTATGTTAACCTTTATGATATTCTTATTTCAGGATAACACAACGACTACCAGGATCAATTCATGATTGTTTTTCGACAGAAGCCTGATATCAAGGTGATTTCTCACCAAGCGCTTGTCAATCAAGAGAGCCCTATCTCACAAGAGGCACACGTTCTTATTCCCGGCTACTGACGGTGGTGAATTTTCGTACCACTTCTCTGAGCAGTCATGACCATATTATCTGCACAGTTCTATATGCCGTCCAAGGTATGACGATAAACGATATCTTGCAGCAAGACCTCTGATCGGAAGGTTATGAGAATTGTGGCACCCAATCTTAAATGCTGTTGTTCTCAGTTTCACCAAGACCCAGGGTGGCAGCACCTGTTATGGGTCCTAGCTATGGGCAAATAGTTAACCCTCAAACTTTGGTCAAAACTCTATCAAAGTAAAAAAATTGACTTTTATAATAAAAATACCAGACAATGTTACCAGCAATATATTTTTGGAAAAAAATTACCAGCAATACATTTCTTTTAAATCCCAGAAATATATTTTTGAAAAAAAAAAAAAAAATATTACCAGGAATATATTTGGCTCTCGACCATAAATAAAATCTCTTTACAAAAAATGTCAATGAAACCTGATCTACAAACTGATTTCTTGTAAAGAATAAATACTTTATTTATACGAACTTATCATAAAAATCTTGTTAGCATTAAATAACCCCATTGAGGTTGATATACCGTAAAACAAACCAAACTAAACCAGTTCGAGTTGTATTTAGAAGCTAATTTTTTTCACTGCGTTGTATAAACTCTGCGTGACGGCTGAGTGTAGCCACTGACAATGTGTTGCTCTCTTCCAGTAGATTTGCAATACAGCCTTCGCAAATATATATCATCTGATATCTCCATAGAATACCTGATGGAATTCGTTCTTAACCCAAGTTCTTCGCTGCATTCATCACGCTTTCGGTTTCATTCTTAAAGGAGCCGTATCTAAGCCACTTCTATAATTCTAGATCTACCACCTCTTAGGTTTCTTGAGTATGTGTTCTGTGCGCAGTACATTTTAACTTCCGTGTATCGGCGTTTCATTATAGATACTTTTCCCCTAATCTGTCAACCATTCTGTCTTACAATGACCTTTTTTTTTCATTCAGCGCATCTTTTAGCAACGACTCGTGGTTATCCTAGAAGTATTCAGGCAACGACTTAGTTTCTGATGGTATTGCATGTTCTTTCACTATCAAACCTCTTCGACTCTCATTTACGTACAGCACTGATAATTATTCCTAGGATATAAGTAACTGATCAATATCATTATTTACTTGTTTTTTGTTCCAAGACTACTAGGTTCTATTTTATTATTATTATTATTATTATTATTATTACTTCCTTTGATTTCTGGCGTTTACACATTTCTTTCCGGGTTCCGCCCAGGGACCTAAGTTTAGAAATGGCATCATGACAAAAAAAGAAATAATTACATAGATAAAGCCCTTCGTAAAGTGTGGGCTGTACTTGTGAGAATAATTTTTTGTATCTCTTTGAGGCATGGACTTCCAGGAATCCCTTTAGTTAGTCTACTGCAATCTTGTCCAACCAATCCTAGGGCTCCAAATACAACAGGGATTATTGATGTTCCCATATGCCACATTTTTGTGATTTCTATTTCAGGGCCCTTGTATTTTGACAGCTTTTTGAATATCTTCAAAGATACATTGCAGTCTGTAGGGACTGCCATATCAATAAGGAGGCACTATTTTTGTTTGTGGTCTTTAATAACAAAGTATGGGCGGTTGGCTTTGATTGTTCTGTCAGTGTGTATTGTGTAGTCCCATAGAATTGTAACAGGTCTTATCTCCGTAACCGGATCTGGGTGGTGTTCATACCAATTTCTTTCAGTTTCCTTCCCGTATAAGTTGCAAATTTTCCAGTGTAGATATTGCCTCACTCTGTCATGCCAGGCTTTATAATCAGTGAGTGCCAATATGGTGCAACCTGATACAAGTTTTATTATTATTATTGTCTTTGATTTATGATTTATACTATTTTCCTTTCGAGGATCCCAACCAGAGACCTATGGTTTGAAATGGAATCGACTCATTTCCACTGCAGATTTGTGTAAAAACGCAAAGAAAAAAAAGACTACCAACGCATACACAATTTAAAGAGATTATGTATTCGTAGGGTGTAAGCTGTGCTAGTGAGAACAATTTTATTTTTGTATTTCTGGAAGACATTGAAGGCCATAGATCTCTTCAATGAATCTATCAGAATGTTTTCCAATCAAACCCAGAGCTCTAAGCAGAATTGGAATTATGTTAGCAGCTGCCAATTTCTGTGATTTCCACTTTAAGATCCATGAAATTTCTTAGTTCTTTTTTTTTTAAAGATCTTCAAAGCTACTTTCTTTTGTCATAGTCACTGAGCACGATGTCCAGGTGGTAAGCACTGATTGTTTTATCTGTGTGTAAAATCCTATTAATCCGTATGATGTCCCACGTTTAAACCCGAATTTGGATGGTGCTCATACTAATTTCTTGCACATTCATTGGCATAAAACTAACTGATTTTCTAGTGTAGATATTGGCATACATTAGTGTTGTGTATGATACACCTAATTTACATAAGCGGACTACCGACCATATAAATATGGGTTGGTACCGGAAGACGGGGAAGATAGTAGAGATTAAGAGATTGAATCCAGAGACTCTGCCCGACTGCGATTTAGTCAACCCATTATGCAGGAACAGTCTTCCCAAGAATATACCAAACTAACTGTAAATATTGTGTACCTATTCTTTGTTTCAATACATTTTGTTAACGTACATTTTGTGTTGTATTATTCCATGCTTATTTAAGCTTCAACAATTAGCATGCCAACTTTCATATTCTATGGATGATAATACAGTTATAATAATAATGATAATGATAATGATGATGTGGAGTAATGGATAGCGGCTCGGGTTGAAGGATCGGAGAGCCGAGTTCGAATTCCATTCGAATCTATTACATCCACTTACGTGGTAATACTCTTGGTAATACTCTTCCCCCCAGCTATGGGTAAACAGCAGCACGGACCAGGTTCTATGGCCTTGGATGGCAATTGGTCTACCGCAGAAAGAAATGGCAATCTACTCCGTGGAATATCTGCCTCGTTAGTCATGTATCGAAAGATACATGATCGCCTAAGCGTGTATCACGCATGGCACATAACTGACTGACTGACTGACCCTTGGGAAAGTTATGAATCCTCTACTTCTCCTCGCAGCTATGGGTAAATAGCGGGACAGACGAGGTTCTATAGCCTTGGATGGCAACTGGTCTACCGCAGGAATATATGACAACCTACTCCGGGAAAAATCTGCCTCGTCAGTCATGTATCGAAAGATAGATGATCGCCTAAGCGTGAATCACGCGTGGCACATAATGACTGACTGACCCTTCAGAAAGGTATGAATCCTCTTCTTCTATGCTATGGTAAATAGCAGGACAGACCGGGCTCTATAGCCTTGGATGGCAACTGGTCTACCGCAGAAAGAAATAGCAACCTACTACGGGAAAAACAATTTGGCTCGTATCATACATGGCACATAACTGACTGATTATTATTATTATTATTATTAGTAGTAGTAGTAGTAGTATTATTACTAGTAACAACAGTAGTAGCACTATTTTTAACCGTATAAAATAGAGTAGTCGGCTAGTTTGATGCCATATTCGAATCAAGTCTATTTTCATGATTGACTAGGAAGATATTTTCTAACATTAGTTTTCTCTTTGTTTCTGTCGTAGACATTTTACCAACCAAGGATATGGAAGTCAGTCTCTCATACTATTTGACCCATAGTGGGAGGAGAAGAGATAGATTCATGCTTTTCCCAGTGGTATTTGCGCGTATGTGAATGTAACCTGACCGAAATTCGAACTCGGCTCTGATACCGAACTCATCCCAGCATTATGAATTACACAACCTAACTTATACCAAGCAATTTTGAATTTCATAGATTTTTTACATCCCATTTTCAGTGGGTTTTTTTACTTTTATTTCTATTTTCTATATTTCGTTTTTTTTATTCTTGAAAAAGAAGAAATCGTTATTTTTATCATCACGTAAATGTCTTTTTTAATAATTGTTTCAAAAATGACATAAGATTAATACATAAGATAAAATTTAAATTCGTTCCGTTATAATTAAACCATCAATAACAGAGAGGTTAAATGTTAATAAAATAACACTAT
This sequence comes from Acanthosepion pharaonis, assembly GCA_903632075.3. Taxonomy (NCBI): domain Eukaryota; kingdom Metazoa; phylum Mollusca; class Cephalopoda; order Sepiida; family Sepiidae; genus Acanthosepion; species Acanthosepion pharaonis. Next base: position 916,193 of record CAHIKZ030000239.1, on the reverse strand, counting down.
TTTTATAGTTTTAAGGTGTGCTATATTTATGGGATAAAGTGCTCAATATCAGAGATAGAGCGTGTGTAAATATAAAAGTCAACACTCAGAAGCGACAGATAGTTTCATGCTAGACGCAATCATCAGGCCACACACCCACACACACATATATATATAAAAGAGAGAGAGAGAAAGAGAGAGAGAGAAAATGTGCATATATATATATATATATATATATATATATATATATATATATATATATAACAAAGACCACTTTAAGGTTCCATGTAATAAATTATTTCACCACAGGACTTTTAAAAGACTGCAAATCCTCAGACTTTACTTCCAAAGGTTGAAACGAAAAATGAAAAGAAATTTACAGATTTTTGGCGGGCCGTATTAAGCATATGTTTATTAACGGAATGAGGAAGTGAGGGGGAGAGAGAAGAAGACATGGGTGAGTTAGATTTAATTTAGTATTTCTGTTCTTTCATACTCAAAATTACTTGAGGACGTCCAGACATTGACACATTTAAACGGTTAACTTAACGGAAGTTATATATTGATATCGAACGGGTAGAGAAGAACAAAGACATAAAAAGAAAAAGGGAGAAGGAAGTCATGAGAGAAGGTGTCACTAATCTTCTTTGGAACAGGCTCGAAAAAGACGCTGTTATTTTGTTTTACTTTTTTATTTTCCATAAACTATAATATATATATATATATATATATATATATATATATATATATATATATATATATGTATATATATATATATTTTAAGTTATGAAGAATTTGGTAAACCGAATTGGTAAATCCAAGGAGGATGAAATCCTGTGTGTGTGTGCGCGTGTGTGTGCGCGCGTGTGTGTGCGCGCGTGTGTGTACAAATCCCTGGGTAATAATCCACTTGAATCCTATTAAATTAAAACACAATTATGCCGCATTTCCATGGAATTTATCCCGAGGAGCGAAAAAAATGAGGTATGATTGAGCTTCATTTTATGCAATTCATATATATATATATATATATATATATATATATATATATATATATATATATATATATATGGCCTGACAATTGCGTCTATCATGAAACAGCCTGTCGACTCTATGTGTTGACTTCAATGTTCACTTTTATATATACACACTCTCTATCTCTGATATTGAGCACTTATCCCATAAATATAGCACATTTCCGACCATATTCCTTGATATATATATATATATATATATATATATATATATATATATATATATATATTAAAAAAGAAAGAACAGTAAGATATAAAATGCGGTGTTTTGATTGATATTTTTATTTTTACAAAACTGTGCTCAATGTCAATTTACAGAGCATAAATATAAATTAACTGATTAAAAATACACTATATATTAAATCAGTTAATATATATATATATATATATATATATATATATATATAAATATATATATATAATTCATATATATGTGCGTGTGTCATTCATATATATATATATATTTCTATAAATGGGGATTAATTGAATTTAATTTCCATGTAATTCATATATATATATATATATATATATATATATATATATATATATATATATATAGTGAGAGAAAAAAGAACGGAGAGAGAAAAAGTGAGAGAGATGGGGATATATGTAGACACATATGATGTTTTATATGCGAGGTAATAATGTGCATTGATACATTTCAGGTCTCGTCAAATAGATCGTAACTAGCCCGAAGGCCGGTCAATAGCTACCAGTTAGCTGATCGAACATTAACCACAACTTGCAAGTTTAGATTGCTGTCTCGGATTCCACGGATGTAATTAAGAATGTCCGAAGGAGAAAGTTAATTATTAAAGTGGGAAACGCCACTATTTGATTAAAGAATATTTTTCGATATACGTTGCATATAGAGATAAGTATAATAGAATATCTTTGGTGTTGGAGTCTTCATGCAGTTAGATGTATACACTTACGCCCCAGGCCAGTCAATAACTGACTCCTGTGTGTTTGGAATGGTGACAGGGATGTTAGCAAGGTTTATAACAAGGCCCATAAGTCTCAACGGGCTTTAAACCTTGCAGTGTCGACTGAAATGCCGTTTTCAGTGGTTCTTTATAATTCTGGACCAAATCAATCCGCACTGGAAAACATTGTTTATATAAAAATCCGCTTAATATATGCCTGGAGAGACACTCAATGTAGAGTTTTAATGTTAAAATTTTAATTGTTTACGGAGTAAAATAAAATATGTTTTTATTTTTATTTTTCTTAAAAGTTCCTCTTTACTTACATGTTTTTTCTCCCTGGTATTCTCAGTATCCTTCTGTAGAACGACATTTTTGTGGCCTCTTTATATGAGCGGAAAATGTTTAACATTCCCTTCCATGAACACTCTTTCAACAATTCATCGCTCTTTTCCGGTTTCTTAATATTCCGTTTATCATTGGGAAAGCAAAATGCACTTCACATTTCACTGTCATAATTCCAGTTGACTGTTCGATCACCGAAGTTAAGCATTCAACCTGGTCAGTCTCTGAATGGGTGACCCCTTGGTTATACCAGGTGTTGTAAGCTTGAATGTGCTGGTGGCATGGCTTAATGACATATCACGTTAAAACAACAGTCCCTGTACGATCACCGAAGTTAAGCAACGTCGAGTCTGGTCAATTCCTCGTTGGGTTGACCTCTAGAGAATGCCAGGTTTTGTACGCTTGGGTGTGCTGGTGGCATGGCTTAATGACATATCACGTTGAAACAGCGATCCCTTTACGATCACCGAAGTTAAGCAACGTCGAGCCTGGCCAGTATCTTGATGGGTTGACCGCTTGAGAATGCCAGACGTTGTAAGCTTGGCTGTGTGGATGACATGGCTTAAGGACATATCACGACGGAAAACCGGGCAAACTTCGAGTCTGATCAGTACCTAGATGGTGTGACGCTCTGGAATAAAAGGTTTTGATAGCTTGGATGTGCGTGTAGTGTAATGGATAACGTCACTGGATTTGAAATCGTAGATCCGAGTTCTAATTCCAGTTGGGTTCGTTATTTTCACTTACGTGGAAATACCATTGGGAAACCTATGGAGCCACCCTTCTCTCCACTCGGTTTTATCTTAATTAGTAGGACTTAAAGTAAATAATTACTACCCATAAAAATTATTAAAATCTAAAAATATTTTTTCTGGATTTAAATATCCTGCAAAAGGTTGATAAACCGTAAAATAAAACAAAACAGTTAATCGAGATTTTACCTGATATGTGAGGAAATTGTTCAGCAAATAGGGTGAACGACATTAGATTGAAATTTAGCGCATTTATCCTTGATTCTTAATACTTCCTTTAGCATTTGGAAGTCAAAATCCGATTCGGATTTCTATGTCATAGTTTCCTACGTCTTTCGTCGTCATTATCATCCTTCGACCTCCCTGTGGTTGGTCGAAACTACATTAACAATCCCTTTCCGCACTGCTCTGTCTTGCATTGCCCTTCTCAGGTCCCCAATGTCTAACCGAGTCTCCCGAGTCATGGTGCCATGAAAAATCAACTTTTGCGAGAAGACACCCCTAGAAGGATGCACTAGAAGTAAGGTTGTGACGAAATCCCCGTACGCTGGTCGGCAATCTCTTTTGTTTGAGCTTAAGAGAGATCGGTCTTAGTTTTCCGTAAATTGTGTTATGCATTGCATGGGATCTCGAACTGATGTTCTGGATTTGTCTAAGCAGATTCGATTTTACTCGCTAGACAAATTGATTCTGACATCTCCAATTCGCATTAGTCCATTTTTCCCGCTTTCTTTTACTACCCTATCGAGATGTATCTGCAGTTCTTCCCTTCTACGTCTCCTATCGTTTGTGCATATTAAGCTGTTATGATTGTCTCCATTCTTAACATCTAGCTGTAGAATCCCATCTCTTGCCTCAAGCCTCATCTTAATTCCCGACAGATTTCATGCTCAGTAGCTACGTCATATTGCCGTGAATGTATTAAATGAAGTTTTCTAAAGGAAATGGGAACAATAGCAGGGTTTAATTAGAAAAACAACAACTAATCTTTGTATAAAATATTTTCTTGATTACCCGCTTAAACAGCGCCATCTTGTTCTAGCTTATGTTAGAACGGCAACTTTTCATAGATGATGTAATTAAGAGAGATTAATGAAGTAACAAAAGATTTAATCAATTATCGAGATTTTTAATCTTTAGGATCAGTGTGTTCATTGTTTATTTATCTATTTTTGTCAAATTTGACGATTTTATTTTATTTTTTCCTCCATTAAACTAATGCGACCGTCGTCTTTGTTGATAATTGTCTTGTTGGTCTTCTTGTTTGACGATCGTAATGTTTCATTCGTTTCAGTTAAATTATTTTAAAATAATTTACTCATTTATTTCAATTCAAACGCTCTTCAGACAGTGTAATAGAGTGCAATGTCGGGTCATTTACGTGCAATTGAAATTTTGGTGGGATTCCCACCCGACGAGCGGACCGCCGAGACAATTCATCTTGAATGAACGTGAAAGGACAAAGTGACAGCGAAATCTTCCAATAATAGAAGGTAAAAGCGAAAATAATAAAATAATAATAATAATAATAATAACAACAGCAACAACAACAACAACAACTCATTAATGTTTAAGTTGTGCAGGGTTAAAAGCTGAAAGCGATGGTTTCATTCTTGCAGCACATAACCAATGCTTGCTAACTATAAATTACCAATCATGCATATTGAAAAATTGTGTTAGCCAAAAATGCAGATTCCCTGATTATTATCCACAAACAATTGAACATCTTTTATCAGGTTACACGGTATTGGCACCCACTGAATATAAACCTCGGCATGACAGAGCGGGTCAATATCGTCATTGGAAAACCTGCAAATTTAACGTAAAGGACACTGCAAGAAATTGGGATCAACGCCACCCAGACCCGTTTACCAAAATAGGACCTGCAACAATTTTATGGGACTTCACAATACACAGAGACAGAATAACCAAAACTAATCGCCCAGACAGCGTGATCAGAGATTACAAAAATAGAATATGACTTCTTATTGACAAGGAGGACCCAGTAGATTGTAATGTATCTTCAAAAAATATCAAATACAAGGACTTTGAAATCGAAATCTCAAAAAATCTCGTGAGGAGATCAATAATTCCAGGTGAAGTTGGAGCCCTCGTTTTGATTGGGAAATATCCCGCTAGATTCACTGAAGGGATCCCTGGTAAACCAAACCTTAAAGAAATACAAAAATTGTACTCAAATGTACAACTCACTCTTAATGAAGGGTTTTCTCCATTTTAAATTGTGTGTGATCTTTTTTTTTTTTTTAATGCTCGGTAGAAAATGCCATGATGTCATTCCAGACCATAAATGTATGGTTGGGACCCGGAAAGAAATGAGCATACACCAGAAATAAAAGGAAATAAAATAATAATAATAATAATAATAATAATAATAATAATAATAATAATAATACCTGTTAACCCATGCCTTAAATAAATACAACAAAACTGTACTCACAAGTACAGATCACGCTTATAAAGGCTTTATCATAATGTCGCAAAACTGACACAATGCTCCAGCTGGTCCTGGAGGAAGATGACAATCTATCTATCTATCTATCTATCTATCTATGGGGAAACGATATATAATTTTTTTATATATGAGGAACAAAAGTATATATAAAAATATGTGTGATTATTATTATTTTTTTTTTTTTGCTAAGTGGAAAAAATTTATATGTCGTTTCTAACCCCTGAGCCAACCTCCTCGTTACTCTTACTACTCCTACTTATAGGTAGGAGAGTCTATTAACTATAGAATAGGTGTGTTCCACTATAAAAAGAAGTGAGGTTGTGACGAAATTCCCCTACGCTGGTCGGCAATCTCTTTTGTTTGAGTCAAGATTTATCTTAAAAAATTTAAATGAATCGTCAGTCGATATCTTCTGTCTTCTTGATTCCTGTTCTGAATAGTGATTTTTTTTTTCTCTCAAATTCTTTAACAATCTGTAACCCGCTGGCATCTTATTTGCTTTATTATTTACTTGGGGCGATAGAATTAAAAAGGACGAGGTAACACATTTGTTATCTTCCGATTTATTGAATGTACTTTCTTGCATTGAACAGACCGAGATACGACAGAGGAGAGGCCGATTGCCAACTTTTCATCAGCTAGATGTTTGGTGGTGCGTCCAAGCACTGTTGTTTGAGATATATT
>CAHIKZ030000239.1:880000-902500 GCA_903632075.3 Acanthosepion pharaonis | reverse complement strand
ATTTACGCGCTAATTCCTATCATTAAAAACATGTTTAATTTAAAAGCAAAATACCCACCATTAAAAGAAATTGATTTACGTCAAAAATATGAAAAATGAAATAATCTAGGCAATAGTTTAATAAACGAAGGAAATAATTTAAAGAATTAATTTGAGTTTTTTTCCCCCTCAGGATCTGATCAATCAGACTTTGCTGGATTTGATGTCAGTTAAATTGATTTTATTTCATATTTTGAAAATAATAAAAATAAATTATCTGCACAACTTTTACATTTTATTTCATCCATTGAGTTGAGATCCATCAATAGACCTATTTTTTAATTTTAAAGAAATATTATTATTAATGTTGCTTTTTTTATTATTATTCATATATCGATTGTTCTTTATTTTTTATTTAACTTACATTTGTCTTCTCAGATTCATCTTAAAATGACTTATTATTGATCCTTGGCTTTTAATGAAAGTGGAAGTGCCATGTATATTCTGATTAACTGAGAAAAAAATCGAACACTCATGTTCAGCGGATTTACCGTAAAATTTACGGAACAAAACGTGTTTGCATCCATACCTGGCATAGGAATTTTATGGAAACAGGATGTTTCTTTCAAAAAAAAAAAAATGCGCACTTTACAGTTGTGTTGGGAGCAACCAATATATCCCAAAAGGGAGTGTTTTGATGTGTTTAAATACAATTTCATTTGGTTACTTACGCTGTTCAATTAACCATCTATAGTTCCTTCTCTTCATTTAAATAAAATTTAATAGTAAATTATGGTCATCTTATGTTATTAACGGCGAGGAAGATGGAGCTTAACGCAAACACAGTCGCATTTCCGGTGTTGATTCTTTTGAATGCACATAAAACATTTATATGAAGTTAATTTCCTTTAATCAACATATTGTGATTGGTTCATTATTAAAATTAATTTTTTTTAGTACGGCCGTAAAATCATTAAAATTCAGTAGCTCACAATTTTATATTTAAATAAAGGTATTAAAAATAGAATAACATCAATATTATTTATTTATTTATTAAATAATCTGCAATGTTATTGGTCTTGACCTGACATCTCAGCTTCAAGCAAGTTTCCCAGTTGGTTAACGTGACTGACATTTTGTTTTCCTAATGTTGTGCTAGACAATTTTTCTTGCCGAAACTTATCTTCCATTTTGATAAGTCTACCATTCATCTATACATTAGGAATTGCTGTCACATCTGCTCTCCTGCTCCTGCTATATAATTAGTGATTCTTGGTAAAATACAAAGAATCTGCAATGTTATTAATCCTGACCTAGCATCTCAACATCAGGTATAAGATACCAGCGTCAAACCCTCCCCATTTTGGCCTTGTGCCGCAATTGTATTTTAAATACAATAAATGATAATATTATTTATTTATTTTGCATTTTTATATAATTTGCATGAACAAATTATAGTTCATCATTAATAAAAAAAATATGTTTAAATTGGCATAAAGAAAATGGCAGCGCTCAAAGAAATTATGAATATCGTTTCTAATTGTATGAAACATATTTAAAAACATTTTTTATAAAATTATTTTTCTACTAACTGTACGTAGCAGCTAAGAAGTCACTTCGATGTAGTGTAATGTTTAACGAGCTTGTCTCGGCTGAATCGTGAGTTAGATCTTTGCTAGGTGCCTCATAATTTCGGCCTTGTGCGAAGCTGAAATATATTTTATCTTTGATTAAATTCTGTTTTCGATATGGATTTCATTCGTTGAATAATTAACAACTATTAACAGTATTTAAGCTATCCCCTGTGGAGGGCACTTGATTGGGCCTTCATCAAAAAAGGTAGGGAGGATACGATAGGCAACAATAAAATACAGAACTCAAAACTGATCGCTGCGTTTAAGTATTGCATTAATATTTAAGCTTATCATTTAAAAATCCAATTAATACATATCTACAAATTTACCATTCTACTTTGCATGGAATAGTGTTGCGATATCTGGTCTGGTTCCCTTGCCGTTCATCTCGTGGTTCTCGACAAGTTCCAAAGAACGATCTGTAATGTAATCGATCCTAAATTAGCTTTTCGACTTTAGACACTTTCTCCGAGACGTGATGAGGCTTCCCTCTGTCTTTTCTCCAAATATTTTCATGGCTACATCTCTGACGCGTTTTTTTTATCCCCTGGTGATCTAAATGCAAGAATTTAAGCGTGCTATTACACTGGCATCTAAGTTCCACCTATTTAATGTTGAAATAGTTAAATGTAACCACCACTTCTATCCCAACAGAACTTCACGACATTCGAACTCACTTCCTCTCACTTGCTTTCACGATAACTACAATCTTCAAAATATTAAATGCAACGTCAATCGCCATATTCCGTTGTCGCAATCCGTGTCCTTTCTTTCCTTTCCTCACTCGACCTACACCCAATCTTTTCTCTCACTTTCACTCCCTGTTACCCACTCTGTGCTAGTGGCACTCCTGCCTTGCTTAGGGTTAAATGCTTAAAAATTCCTTTGCGTTTTATACATGAAAACAAACCTTTTTCATTGGAATTCATCTACTATTTCAACTATGTGTTACACTCTCTAGCGATCTATACAAAAAATACTTTCGGTATGCTTTTCGTCCTTTCAGAAACTAAGCAAATTATTAAGAAACAGGAAAAATTCACGGCAAATAAAGATAAGAGTGCCTAACTTCTATGTAGTATGATTCCTTATTTATTCCAGAGAATGCTGGACAATTTCTTCACAGATGAAAATGAGACTTAATATAACAGCTCTATGTCGTTCTACGTAATAATACTGAGAAAATCATTGACCGGAAATTTCAACAAAACGGAAATTTTAAGGATAATATCAACGAAAATATCTTTTTGCTTAGTTTTAGAAAATGTCAGTTATAATTACTGGAAAACATAAAAAGGAATGGGATCTTTGAGAGTCTGATCTTTTCCGGACGTATTCAACGGAATAGTTATAAATGGAAATATAGAATACGATACTTAATTCTCTTGTATAAATTGATAGCAGAACATGAACAGAGAAGGTTTATTAAGAGATCAAATATTGCTTAGTGTTACAAGGGAGAGAAAATTGTAAAGAGTCATGATCGCCCAAGTCCTCAAAAGGAATAATATAGGAAAAAAAAATGAAGTTTTAATTTAATAAAGGATTTGAACACGAAAATTATACTAGAACTAACCGCCAATAAGAGAAACCGTGGTTGTTGCTTCCGCGGATGGCGAAATCCGATTGTCCTCAAGAAAATATATATTTCTTTTTTTGTAATTTAAAATATTTGACCCCATTAGAATGTTGGCTCTGATGATAAAGAAACTAATTAATTTTTTAAAAAATCTTTACTGGGGGGGGGAAAAAAAAGCAAGATTGTAGATAACGGCTGCAAACGAGAATTCTTGAGATGATCCAGACTGAGGGATATAACTGGGAAAACGATCAAGCACGTATTCAGGATATCTTTTTTGTAGGGCTAATTATAAATGGAAATGCTGAAGGCTTGCGTGCTCGACATCAGTCAGCCTTTTCTTTAGCACCAAAGAAGAAAACACGAACGGAATTACGGCAATTTTAAAGACAAGAGAGAGAGGGGGGAGAGGAGAGGGAGGGGAGAGGGGGGGGAGGGAGAGAGAGCGAGGGGGAGAGATGAGAGGGGGGGAGGGAAGAGAGGAGGGAGAGAGAGGGAGAGAGAGAGAGGGGAGAGACAGTCAGAGAGAGAGGAAGAGAGGAGAGGGAGAGGGAGAGAGGGGGAGAGAGAGGGAGGGGAGAGAGAGGAGAGAGGGAGGGAAGAGAGAGAGGGAAAGAGTGAGGGAGAGAGAGAGGGGGAGAGAGGGAGAGAGAGAGAGGGAAGGAGAGAGAGAGAAATTTTCTTTAAAAATCGGAGCTCAGGAGAGACGGAAGTCTTTTTTTTCTTTTCTTTTTTCTTTTGAAAAAAAAAAAAAATTAATCACTGAACTTGCCTTTTAGAAAGACAGAAACGTGGCGACATCGAATGTTTTAGTGTTTGAGACAAAGAACTGCAACCAAAGATAAGAAAAGAGCAATAGTTCAAATAAAGCTGAACAGAATAACGGCCACGAATACGTGTGTGAGGAGAGATCTCAGGAGATCGTAAGTACAAAATGAAAGAGAACGCTTTCGAATTCAACGGAAAGTTTAGCGAAGTTGTTTGTTTGTATGAAGGAGCAGCGTATTAAAAACATTAACAAATAAAACTGTTATTTAGATACAGAGCGAAAACAAAAAGAAGAAATTAGGGCAATTTTGCTGATTCGGGCGAGCAAAAAAAAAAATTCTCAAATGAACGTTTTTTCCCCTTGATACTGCTATTATTTATCTGGCCGGCCATTTGACCGGGTGACATTTTGCTGAACGGACATTTCAACCAAAAACAGCAACAAGCAATACATAATTCGGAATATTTTCCTCATTTTTGTCGCCATATTTATCACAACGTTGTACGCTCCGGCCTTCTTCAGGTGGTTGGAATTTCGAATTGAACCCCTTATTTCGCTCACTGTTAATTTCCCTCTGAAAGTTCTCCACTGCCTTAACCGGGTATTGAACTCACATAGTTCTACGTTTGATGGATGTCAGTTATCAGTTATCTCCTGTTAATTTCCCTCTGAAGGTTCTCCACTGCCTTAACCGAGTATTGAACTCACACTCTCTGGGTCCTGTCACTGGATCTAACCAACGCCTTTATCCACTGTGCCATGTGGGCATGAATTTCTGGGTATGAATTTCTGGGTATTATAAAACAAATGTCTTCGGCAACCATTTTTACCAGTGCTCATATTGCAATTTTTGCTGTTATCATTCCATGTTTTTTACCAGGGCCCATATTGCAACTTTGTTGTTATCATTGCTTTTCTCTGGCACTCCTTATTACCCATATTGTATTTATTTCTATGCTTGGTCGGCTCAGGAGATTTTTGTGGCCTAGCATACTTTAACTATTTTAATCAGCAGTATTATAAGGTAGAATAGGACTAATAATTTTCACTGAATTTCAAGTGATTAAATTACTAAATCTAAATTTAAAGTTAAAAGTTTTCTTGTTTCAATATTTGTTGATTGAAATTAGTATTTCTTTTACAAATATTTTAGGGTATTTGGGTAAAACGCAGCGCCTAATTATTCAAATTTATATTTAATAGTAAGATAAAAGCTAGTCCATCCCTTTAAGATAATAACCACTAAAAGTGAAATTGAAAGATCTTTCATATCGGAAAAGCTTAAGATTTTTGCTGTATTAAAATGTGCTAAAGCAATTTTACTTCTATTTCATTGGCTCTTAATAACCAAGTGTTTATCTTCAGTAGCAGTTTTCATTTTTGGTGTACTAGCTATTTTTTCGGACAGACATATTCCCTTTGTAACGAATACTACAACACAGGTCGAGAAATCTTCGACTTCTAAATTTGTCTTTGAGAATAACCCTCTTTCAATAAAATTTCAATTTTCGCCCCCACGTTAATCTGCATCTGAGTTTTGCCATTTTGTACAAATTATCTCAAAATTAAAAATAAAAAAAAATACTATGAAAATACTGTCGTAATTCTTTAGATCGTAATGTTTGTTTTTCTTTTAACATAGACAGCGACATATTTTTTGCTTACAACATTATCCAAATAATTTCGGCATAAGTTAGAAGTGAGTTTTATATTGTCATGTTGAAAGGTCATTATTTTTTAAATTATGTATAACTCTGATGGTATAGCATGTCTTTGCAAATTCGAATGATATTGTTCTTTGGTTCCTGATACCTTGACTTGAATAAAATCCCCAACACTCTTATCCCTCAAAACGCCGCTACACCTTGACAGACTCACCATCATTCTTAACTTTTGAAACCATACATTCATCATCTGTTGGCTTTCTTCTCATATACACTGTTGTCTTACTACATAATCTTTTTGTCTTCAAACAGAGACAGCTACATAAGGTTTGTTTAAAAAACATTAGCCAGTAATGAGTTCACACTTAGTACCTGTATTATCGTTTAACTTAAATTTTAATCTCAAAATGTCAACAGAATGGCTAATGGTGAAACCAATATATAATGTTTCTCAAAATTTTCATAATTTACAAAAATGTGTCGAGGATAGTCGAATCCAAATTTAATCGTTTTGGTAGTAAAATAAGCCAAGAGAAAGACTGGAGAATAAATGTAAATACATCGTAGTTACTGAAATTCATTTTTTAGTTTTATCTTTTGCCTGTAGTGTACATATATAGATAACTCATAAACTTATGTTCTCACCATAACAACACCATAAACTACGGATTAATTATCGAAATTCTATTTAAAAGCACTCACAATTTGCAGCCCTCAATATTTACGTGATGAGGAGAAATAAATTGAAAATACATTTAAGCTACATCAATCTCAAATTATTTCATACTCAACGCGATACAGAAGGTTCACCACATATTTCAGAATAAAAGGATGACTCAACCAAGCAAATATGAAAAAAAAAAACTACATTAATCTAACTGATAAATCTGTCAAAACTACAAAGGGAAAAATTAGCTAAGCTGAGCATAAAATTTTCTTACAACTACTTCTAAAAAAATAAGAAATTTTAGTCTGTCAGTTAAGTGCCATATGTGATACACGCTTGGGCGATCATGTCTCTTTAGGTTAATGGACATTTTTTTTCCTATTTATTTCTGCGGTAGATTGCTGTCCAAGAGTATAGGACCAAATCTACCCGGCAATTTTTTCCATTAATAAGATTTCCCGAACATTCAAGCTGGTAGACAAATAAAAATACAAAATATTGTTTAATAAAAAACGGAACTTCTACTCAAATACGGTTATCCATTAGACGTGCCGTTTTAAGTAATAAAAATCTGTCGAAATCTGTTTATATTTCTGAGATGATGTATTGTAATTATTTACACTATTTACATTCTCATTTTTATATATATTTACATTTTCATTTTTTATTATTATTTACACAATTTATATTCTCATTTTCGTTGCCATATGTGAATGTGATGACGACATCACATTCACATATGGCAACGAAAATGAGGACAATAGTCCGAACAATATAAATAGTGTAAATAATCTATTTTAAAATTCTTATACATATATATATATATATATATATATATATATATATATATATATATATATATATATATATATATATATATTAAACCTAGAGAGCCAGAAATACCTACCAAGGCTTTACCTAAGCGGATCGTCATATATATATATATGAATTAATGAATAGCAAAAATTTAAAATACCAGAGGTAATAATCTTTCTTTCATGAAAGCTATAAAATTAGCCTTTAGTCTTTCAGACATGCAAACCAAATATAAATATATATAAATATATTTTCTCTTTCTCCCTCTCCCACTATACAATATCTATATATCTTGATTTTAACCTGGAGTATTTTTTGTTTATATTTGATTTTCAGGTCTAAAAGATTGAAGGCTATTTTTATGGCTTTCATGAAATAAAGATTATTACCTATGGTATTTTATGTGTTTGATATTAATTATAATTTTGCTCTGTCTCTTGACATAGAACTGTCCCTGGATCTATATCTTCTTGTAAATTCCATACGGTTTCTATTTTTATTTTATTATTATTATTATTATTATTATTATTATTATTATTATTATTATACCAGGTAGATTGTAGAAAAAGGCTAAAGAGTTTTTTTCCGAAAAATTGTGACGATAGGCGTGCACAAATATCAACGAATTCTGTAGTTTCGTCTACCTAATTTCATTTATAATCCTTAGGACAAACTGTAGTATAACTCCCTCCCAAATTTCACAACAGGCCGGCAAAGGAAACTAGGTCAAAAGATGATCTGGGAATATTCCCGGACATCAAATGACCAGGTATTTGTTGTCATACGTGCATCCAGTATTTAAAACATCAGAGCGAGAATGTTGGACAGAAGGATTTATAAACAAACACCCCAGAGATTTTGGTTGGTATTTGTTTCTTTTTCAATCATCACAGAAGCATGTGGGGTCGGATATTTGGCCGATGACAGGGGGCCGTATACCACAAAGAGGGCGAAAACAACTGACGTAATATTGGAACAAATAAAACGTGAAATAATAAAGCTTCGACTCTCAGTTGGGCTCTTCAACATCATTTAAAAGAGGATAGCTTTCAATGTTTCGTCCCTTTGCTAACTCCCCCAAACCACGTTCTGTAATCCACTTGTCATGCATTGATTTCAATTGCCCCTCTTTCCCTTTATTTGACCTGAGAGTATCAGATTCTCAACGCCCTCCTTTTTCATTATGTGTCCCAGAAACTTCAGCTGCCTCTTTCTGAGCTTAAGTATAAGCCTCCTTCTTGTTTGCCTCCGCTCCAAGACGTTATCGTTGCTCACACGCTCGGTCCATGTTATCCTAAGCACCATTCTGTAGAAACACATCTCCGTTGGCTCTAGTCTATTCTTCATCTTTGAGGAGACCGTCCAACTTTCGCTGCCGTAAAGGAGGACATATGTCACGTAACAGCTTAGTACTCTTTTCTTTGTTACCAAAGACATCCTACTGTCTCTGTCCAGCTTTTGGAATGCGTCCTTGACCATCCCAATACATCTACGGATCTCAGTATCGCACTTGCCGTCCTCTGTCAAAACACTTCCCAGATATTTAAAATACAGTCCCTGCTTGATTTTACAGTCCCCGACCTTCAAATCGCATTTCGAGCTCATCCTTAAGACCCTTTTTGGTGCAGTGGTTAAAAACGTCAACATGTAAGTTTTGGAGCTTTGGATTCGATCGTCAATGACTGCTCCAAGTTAAAGGTTATGAAAGAAACTCCTAAAGATAAAAGAAAGAGAGATAGCACTCCAAGACATGAGAAACACATTTTTCTGGAAATCTTTTAAGAGAATGTTTTTATAAATTACACCCGACAAGAGTACTGGCTGCTTGCTCAATGAATCCTGAATGTTTCTTTATAAGGAAACGTCTAATATTACCATTGCAATTAAAATATACGGGTTAAAAATAATCTAGGGAGAGGATGCAAATGACTTAACTCAGGCTTCAATATTAGAGCCATTCATTTAATCGGGGATCCAATGAAGTAATTAATTAACAACAGCTTTCAAAATATTTATGTTTCATTACTCCTTCACGTGGTTCACATTAGAGGGAAAGGTTCAAAAGAACTCTGGTCCCTTTATGACCATGGGACATGCATTTTCACACAGTGGCCGGTATATCTGCCACACGGGTTCAAAGGTTTATGGATTCTTTATAGAACTAACAGTAATAAGAAATATTTAGTAAAGAAGATTAATACCTACGACAAGTACAATATATGTAAAAAGAAAGAACTACAGTATTCGGGAAAAAAAATCTTCCATTTCGACATTTTATATCAATTTTAAGCATATTAACACAAGAAGGCATAATTTTCAAAAAAAAAGAATCTACATTAGCGACACCAAATATTATTTACGTAAAACGTTTTCAATTTTTTTTTACTTGTCTTCATCCAATATGAGGCTCGAGAACAACTCAAGGTAGATGATTATTGAATGAGGTGTGTGATAGAAAGCTAAGTGAGGATTATGAAGTGTAAGGGGCATAGAAAAAGATTGCCCCTTGACTTCATTTTTAAGCATATTACCACAAGAAGGCAATAATGCCACTAAGATACAAGGTGTGGGGGAGGGAAAGAGAATAAGATTTTTGAAGGAACCGGAAACATATTCCTTAATAGGACAGCGTTAAAACTTTACTGCTGTCCAATAGTCGACAAAGTATGTGAACCGGCGATAGGCGAAACTTCAAGTTCAGAAAAGCACCCATACGGTTAGGAAAAAAAAACTGTAGGAGTGTAATATGAAGGAAATGAGGATGGTTCAACTCTGTGGATGTAGCATGCAATCTCCTAAATTTAAATGTCTAAATAGGTGAAACTAAAAAAAGGAATATAATAGTTGGGATTTAAATGAGGAGCCATAGGCTTACGGCGTTGGATCTGACGAAAAATGGTCCTCGAGTGAAAACTAAGCGATTTTTCCAAAGATTTTGTTTTAACTGCAACGTCTTTGAAATTACATTTCAGTACAGATTTTATTTTTACTTATGTATTAATTTCTTTTAAGTCTTATCTATACCTGGCCAAATGTAGACAGATACTGAAAAGCCGAAACTTTGTAATAAATATGGCGACTAAGATAAGAACAATAGTCCGAATAATGTAAATAGTGTACATAATACATCATCTAAGAAATATAGACAGATACTGAAAGGCCGAAACGTTATAATAAATATGGCGACAAAGATGAGGACAATAGTCCGAATAATGTAAATAATGTACCTAAAACCTCATCTCAGAAATATAGACAGATACAGAAGGGCCGAAACGCTTTAATAAATATGGCGACAAAGATAAGAACAATACTCCAAATAATGTAAATAATGTATATAATACCCCATCTCAGAAATATAGACAGATACTGAAAGGCTGAAACGTTTAATAAATATGACGACAAAGATGAGGACAATAATCCATATAATGTAAATAGTGTACATAATACCTCATCTCAGAAATATAGACAGATACTGAAGGGCAGAAACGTTGTAATAAATATGGCGACAAAGATAAGAACAATACTCCAAATAATGTAAATAATGTATATAATACCTCATCTCAGAAATATAGACAGATAATGAAAGGCCGAAACGTTTAATAAATATGGCGACAAAGATGAGGACAATAGTCCAAATAATGTAAATAGTGTACATAATACCTTTCTCAGATATATAGACAGATACTGAAGCATTATAACAATAAAAACATTCAAAATAAATAACAGTTTGTCATATTGATATGATTTTAGTTTATGAAACTATTTAGAAGTTAAAACATCTAGAAAATTAAATATCATTGTTTTATAAAGGCTTGGAAGGCCCTAAACAGCAGCCTATACTATGATCATCAATGATCTCAGGTTGATCTGAAAAAAATTATTTTTTAAAAATTATTTATTATAAAAATTATTATTATTATTAAAATTATTTATGTCTTAAATTATTATTATTATTACGTTTTCGTATTTGTTACATCCAGTCTTCTTCAGGTGCCAGCTGATCTGGATAATCCTAAATGAATTTCAGACTGAACCCTCTGAAATAATTTTGAAGTTATAACATCCAGAAAATTAAAATAACTGCTTTATAAAATTTCTGAATTAAAATCAATCATGTTATCTTTTTTTAAGCATTCAACCCCAAGCCACTAGCATGCAAGGGGTTACAGGGAGTTGGAGCAAGAGCAAATAGGTGTGATAGAGGAAAGGATGAAGAGACGGTTAGGGGATAGATCAGGCCATCTGGAGATGTCGATTGACATTACATTTGAATAGTTTTATATTATATATAATAGTTTTATAGCTATCAGGGAAACAAGAAATGGGGAGGGAGTTCCACAGGCGAGAAGTGCGAGACATGAAGCTATTGGAGTAGAAGAAACGGCTACATTTAACAGTTTCGAGCGTGAAATGGTGAGAGCGAGATGCCAGCCTAGTAGAACGCTTAAATTCATGAAGTCTGGGAACCAGCGAAAGCAGCTCAACCGGAGCAGTTATCGTCAAAGTATTTTTGAAACAAAATGACACAAACTAAAACATGCTTTTACTTGCTTTGCGTCTTGCAAAGTCAAACAAATATGAGTTTGTTATACTGATATCGTTTGAGTTTATGAAACTATTTAGAAAATTAAATATCATTGCTTTATAAAAGCTTGGAAGTCCCTAAGCTGCAGCCTATACTAGCTTAAAGGATAATCTGTCCCCAGTTATAAGGCTATAATACAGGAATAATTAAAATTGCTTAAGTGACTTCAGATTAATTTCTATATCAATATTTTGGGGTCTGGAAACGAATTAATATAATTTCTATTATTTTAAATGGGGAAAATTGCTTCAACATATGAAATTTCCACTTATGAATCCACTCGGGGAACGGATTAAATTCATAGGTCGAGGTTCCTCTGTGTGTGTGTATATATATATATATATATATATATATATAGATAGATAGATAGATAGATAGATAGATAGATAGATAGATAGATAGATAGACCGAGTGAGCCAGCCTTACTTTCCCTGACGATCCGTTTAGGTGAAACCTAGGTAGGTTTGTCTGGCTCACTAGGTGTATCTGGGTCTGCTCTACGGTTGTATTGAGCGCTTTTGTTAGTTAGTTGTTAGTTGTAATATATATATATATATATATATATATATATATTAAAGCATTAAAAACTAGAAATGTTGTATTGTAGGCCATGATAAGTTTAAAATAAAACACACACAGTCGACCGGTTTCGTCCCCTCTCGTCAGAACTGTTAACGGGGAATTTAAATTATGAGGAAAAGAAAAAAGTCTGTCATGGGTGACATGAATGAATGGACAGGGAAGGAAGGAGAAAAAAAAAAAAATTAAAATTATACCAACCAAGCTGCTAATGATCTGTTCGGATGACACCTTGAAACATGAAATCAGTTGTTTAACTGAGATCTTTGCGAACAATGGTTATCCGTTGAACATTGTTCAATCGGTTATTCGAGATGAGACCGCCAGGTTCAACAAAATCAAACCTGCTTCAGTAGGTAAATGTCCGGTCTATCTTCGTTTACCGTGGTTGGGTAGGATTAGTGAATCCTTCGCCAAGCGTATTTCATGTAGTTCACGTGAGTGTTATTTTGCAGCGAACGTTCGTGTTGTCTTTCAAACTAAGTCCGTACTTTCATCTATGTGTAAAGATGTTCTACCCCCCACCATATTAACTCTGTTATTTACTATTTCAAATGTAGTTGTGGATGCGACTACATAGGTAGAACGACACAGCGGTTGGACGTGAGAATTAAACAACACGTACCTGCGATAATACTAAACAAAAAATTTTCTTTGGGCGATACCATTCGTAACACGTATGGGTCTTCCATTGCGGATCATTTTATAAAGAATCCAACTTGTGCGATGGATTTCAGTGTGAACTGGTTTTCCGTCTTGGCCAGTTCGCACTCACTTTTCCATCTTAAGGTGCTGGAGTCGCTTTACATCAGGTCTAGGCAACCTGCTCTTTGCAAACAAAGAGATTGTTTGCTTGGACTTGCTGTTCTGCGCTTCTAGCAGCTTGGTTGGTATAATTTTAATTTTTTTTTCCTTCCCTCCCTGTCCATTCATTCATGTCACCCATGACAGACTTTTTTCTTTTTTTTCTTTTCCTCATAATTTAAATTCCCCGTTAACAGTTCTGACGAGAGGGGACGAAACCGGTCGACTGTGTGTGTTTTATTTTAAACTTATCATGGCCTACAATACAACATTTCTAGTTTTTAATGCCTTAATACGCTTTTTGTACCGTTTCAAACCTATTTAAAATATATATATATATATATATATATATATATATATATATATATATATATATATATATATATATATGGGTTGGTGCAAAACTAATGACGTAATAATGCCGTTTTTGACGTATTTTTAAGGTCAAAAAACGACATTATTACGTCATTATTTTTGCACAAACTTAATATATATATATATATATTTAGAGAGAGAGAGGGAGAGAGAGAGAGAGAGAGAGAGAGAGAGAGAGATTCCAGGGCTGAATTATGACCTTTTTAGCGAGATAGCTTGAAGTAAGATTCTTGCAAATTCTTTACACAAATTGAATAGCTATCTTTTCTTTGTCGATAAAAATGTCCTTTAAGAATTAACGTTATTTTACTATTTATTTATGTAAATAATGCAAAGTATTCGTAATACCACATCTCAGAGATATAGACATATATTGAATAAAAATTCCAATCACCTGAAGAACGCCGGAGCTACAACGGCCGAAACGTTTTGAATATGGCAATAGCGTTGAGGATAACAGTCTGAACAATGTAAATAATGCAAGTAATCATAATACTTCATATCAGAGATATAGACAGATATTGAAGAAAGTTCAAATTACCTGACGAACGCCGGAGTGTACAATGGCTGGAACGTTGTGAATATGACAATGAAAATGAAGATAACAGTTTGATTAATGTAAATAATGCAAGATTATTTTTTATGATCTGCGTTATGACAATAAAAGTATTAAAATAAATATGAGTTTGTCATACTGATATCATTTCAGTTCTTGAAACTTTTTACAAGTTATGACATCTAAAATTTTCAAATCATCACTTTATAAAATTGTGAGTGGCCCTGCCTATACAACATTGTTTCAGAAATAACTTACTAAGGACAGATTATAAATTGAAATAAACCAGTAAAATATATATTTGTTGAGATAAAAACATTTTTTTTTGTTTTGAAGCCGGTTTATCAGTGAAAAGTTAAAATAGAAATTATCGCAGTTGTTTTATATATTTTTATTTAATTTATTGACATATATCTTCTTGCTCATCTTTTATGAGCCGTTTCCCATCAGGTCGTGGGAGGTCATGGCTCTCCACCACTTCTTATCGTTTGTAGATCTTAGTATGACCTATCTTCTTGCTATCTTCCCTAAACCCTGTTCAGTCAACTATGAAGCTAATTAGGTAGTTTATTCTTTACTTTCCTGTGTCCCTCCTGTCGTAAACATATCCATGTATCTATCAGTTAATTCCTCAACTCTGTTGCTATATTTAACTTAATCTGTTTGAAAGTCTAAGTTTCCATATCTACAAATCTCTTTCACTATCTTTGGAAATCCATATGTATGTATGTATGTATGTATGTATGCATGAATCTATCTATCTATCTATCTATCTATCTATCTATCTATGTGACGCTATCGGTCAATCCTGGTCACGGCACCAAATTGTGACGCCAGCGGTCAGTCCTGGTCACGGCCGCCAAATGTGACGCCACCGGCCAATCCCGGTCACGGCCCTAAATTTTGACCCACTCTAACCCTGGGCTGATTGCAGCACCATCTGTGACGATCTAACCATTGGCTGGTTCGGATGGAAATCTGGTTTACCATGGAAACATGTGTGACAGTGACCTATCTGGTTGTCTTGGTCGTGTGCGATGTCTGGTTAGATTTGATATCAGCTTTGCCGTTCCCAGCTCGCCCCCAACGTCTGGTTACCGAAGTAACTGCTTTGATCTCTAGTCTAACCTACCTACGTTTTGATATTAGGTAGACGAAATCAATCAAGTGTCGAGCCGTAGTGCAAGCTGAATCCGGGGCAAAGGCGATAACGCACAAGTGTATGTAAAAGAAAAATAATGAAATAAACTCAAGAGGTTCAAATGTGTTGAAAAAATAATAAGTATCTTTACATATGTTTGCTGAATACATAAGTGTGTCTTTCTCCCAACACGCTTCTATGGATTTCTTAAGCGAGCCTTGATATCTTAAGTTGTTTTTCAATAAACTGTTTTTTGGTATCTTCAGGCGATATTCATCAAAACTTGCTTTGGTGGTGTAAGTCTAAGTCGTTCTTAAAAATAAAATGCTTTTGGTTAGAAGTCTAAGTTGGAATGCGTGGAAATATTCCGGTCAGCTCCTGCGAGGCTGGTTTCCGAGCCCAACAGCTCTTTGTTGATTTGTCTTCGATCTCCAACCCAACTCTACTCTCTGAACGCCCGGGGACGTTCGTTTATATGGACGCCGACCAAAACCGGGTCGGGACCTGTCATGGTTTGGGTTCTTCGATAATTCCAAATCTACAATAAGGATTCTCTTTGTCTTCGGGCAGGAAAATTTATCACT
The DNA here is from genome assembly GCA_903632075.3 of Acanthosepion pharaonis. Taxonomy (NCBI): domain Eukaryota; kingdom Metazoa; phylum Mollusca; class Cephalopoda; order Sepiida; family Sepiidae; genus Acanthosepion; species Acanthosepion pharaonis. The sequence continues at coordinate 886,768 of CAHIKZ030000239.1, read as the reverse complement.
TCCCATTTTTGGAAGTCAATTACTTTCTGTTTTAGAGGGGTTCTCCCCCTTTTGTGGGTAGAGGTCTGAGTCGAATCATCCTCCTAAACTCTTCCTTTCTCATATTGGTATCTCATACCAATCCCTTCAGTGGGCGTCAACAGGTTTCCCTTATTTCTCATATGTTCACCTTCGCCCATCAGTCACGCCACCACTCAGCCAGTGAACGCTCGGCAGTGTGGGTGTGGCTAGACTGGCCTCAGTTTACAATTATCGCCCAAAGAAAAGAAATTATTTTCCCTTTTCTTTCTTTCTTTTCTATCGGCCAGAATTCTTATGGACTGCACTTCGCGACTATTAAATTTTTATCTTATCTTGGGGTCACCTGGAATTTATTAGCGGATTTTCCGCCGACTCATTAACTATCGCTAGTCAACTATTTAACTAGGTGGTTGACTAAATCTCTTTGTCTTTCTCGTCTCAACATTATCGCATTTTCAGATACCCGTTCTCGGCGACAGAAAGTCTGTCGTTAACAGTTCGAACAGGTAGTAACAATGATTTCCTCTTCTCGACCCTATCTTCTCATGTCAAAATCCGGACATGCAATAGATGGGTCTCCTCGCTGAACGCAAGAACCAAAATCAAATGATATCTCCGAAATATAATTAGTGGCTATTCCTTTTGAGGGGGATGGGAGGGCTCACTGAAATTCCTTCCTGGTCGCATGCTTGACACAGTTTTTGTTTATCTTATAGAATTCTGTTTTCCTTGTCGCGTCATGACATTAATTAATTCTGACACAATCCGAAACCCGCTTCTTTTACGAATTTTCTGTCTTCTGCGAAAAAAATATCTTTCTTCATATATGAAAATAAAATCTTTACACATTTTACTTTTGTTAAAAAAAAAAACATAATGTCGCCCGGTATGTCTTTCTTTATAGCTCTTTCTCGCCTTCTCGTTTTTAATTCCCATGCTTAATTAGTTAGCCAATTACCATAGCTAAATAGTGTCACATATCTATCTATCTATCTATCTATCTATCTATCTATCTATGTTCATATCTATCTATTTAACTTGCACAGTACATTCATATATATCTATTTATCTATCTATTTTATCTGATACTATTTCTATCTTCTTACCAACCTACCAACCTACCTACCTATGCATCTCATTCTGTTTAGATCTATCTATCTATCTATCTATCTATCTATCTATCTATTTCGGTCTATTCATAGGTATGCACCTGTCCTTCTTGTCGTAAACACATCCTGTGAGTGTCAAATTCTCCAAACCCACTTCTCTCATTATATGCCCGATAACTGTGTCTCTTCCTGATTCAAATTATCAGTTTCCGTTTTGTTTAGATTTTCCCTAAAACCTCGTCGTTACTCACATGTTCAATCCATGGTATTTTTAGCATCTTTCTATAGAACCTTTCTTTTGCTTCAGGTGCCTTCTTCTGTGTGAGGAGAATATCCAGCATTCACTGCCATATAGGAAAACTGATATTATATAACAATTCAGTAAAAGTTGCAAAACGAAAATACGTCAATGTCTTCCTCATCACTCAACCAACTCCAGAGGCAGGTCTTGCAACCTGTCAGTCAAGAACCATCTACACACATCGAGGTCTTCTCTTAGTATCACGAGCGAGATTTTATCCATCGCCGGCTTGCTAGGCGTGTCGCGTAGCATACAGCACCTGGTAATCCCTAGCCATCACCCAGCTGAGCACTGACCAGGCTCAACTTCGGTGAGAGGACGAGAAACGGTATTTCAACGTCATATGGTTGCAATTTCAATGCTTTGCTAACACTCGAATCCTGTAACTCTAATGTCGCAAAATTCGTGCACAATCAGATATCTCTATTGCCATTGAACTGGATGCAGATATTATTATTTCGTGCAGCTTGATTTAGAAATAGTAAATATCGACGATAGTATGGTAGTAAACTTTTAGTCGCTGTTGGAATTAGCAATCAAATTCCTATCTATAAATCCACCGACCAGTTTCCTCATCGTTGTTTATATATCTATGCCAATCCATTTATCTATCAGTATATATGTGATAGGATATATTATCGACAAATCTGTTTCACTATCTATCTATCTATATATCTATCTATCTCGATCTATTCATAGGTATCTACCTATCTCTTTATCACATTTGCACATATGTACCTATCTCAATTTCCTCATCTCTGTGGCTATATTTAATTCAATATGTTTATCTATGAGTTGAGGTTTGATAATATATTTATCTACATATCTTTTTCACTGTCTAAGGAAACCTCTATCTATCTATCTATCTATCTATCTATCTATCTACGTCTCTCTCTCTCTCTGTATATATATATATATATATATATATATATATATCTGTTCATATCGATTTAACTTTATATTCACATCTATCAATCTATATATCTATCTATTTTTATCTTACTTTTTTTAAAAAAAATGTTGTATTACTTATTTTTCACATGGATTTAATTTCTTTTGCAGATTAAAAAAAAACTTTGAATGTTTTGACGATTAACAAAGATGGCCGACCAAAAAGCATGCTCCAGGATTGAACAACGGACAGTTATCCAGTTTTTGATTGCTGAAGGGTGCAAACCAGTTGAAATTCATAGGAGAATGTCAACTGTGTATGGTGCCACATGTTTCAGCCAAAATAATGTCTACAAGTGGGCTAAATTGTTTAAAGAAGGACGGCGCAGTGTTGAGGATGAAGACAGGCCTGGGAGGCCTACAGAAGTGAGGTCTCCTGAGGTGATCGAATCAGTCAATGACGTCATTCAGTTTGACAGAAGAACTACCGTGAACTGCTGAGGCAGGTCAAGAAAGACATAAAGAACAAACGCAGGGGTCATCAGTCAGAAAGAGTCATCTTTTATCATGACAACGCAAGGCCTCACACAGCAGCCCAAACGGTGCAGACCATCAACGAGCTGGGCTGGGAACTTCTCCCTCATCCCCCTTACAGCCCAGACTTTGCCCCTTCAGACTTTCACCTGGTTGGTCCCTTAAAAGCGTTCACGAGAGGCACGAAGTTTAAAAGTGACGATGAAGTCAAAAGTGTTGTGAGCGACTGGCTGAGACATCAGTCCAAAGATTTTTACGCTGAGGGAATACGGAAGCTTGTGCACAGATGGGAAAAGTGGGTGACAGTACTGGGAAACTACGTTGAAAAAAAAAAAAAAAAGAAAAAATACGCTTCTATCTGTATTAGAAGTCCTTATACCGAAAAATTCACCTTATTTATTGAATGACCCTCGTATCTATCTATCTATCTATCTATCTATCTATCTCGGTCTATTCATAGGTATCAACCTATCTATGTATCCTATTTGTTCATGTGTATTTATTTGTTAAGTACTCAACTTTGTTGCTATATTTATCTTAATCTGTTTAATAATACACATATGTACACATCTCTTTCACTATCTATGGAAATTCATATGTACGTATGTATGTATGTATGTATGTATGTATCTATCTATCTATCTATCTATTTAACTAGCACTGTACATTTATATATATATATATATATATATATATATATATATATATATATATTTTATGTGATACTATTTCTATCTACCTACCGACCTACCGATGCATCTCATTCTGTTCATATCTATCTATCTATCTATCTATCTATCTATCTATCTATCTATCTATCTCTCTCTCTCTCTATCTATCTATCCCTTTCTGTTTCTATCTATACAGTTCTTTCTTTTCTCTCTTATCTGTTTATCATAAGATGTTGCGTGCTGGTTGGATGAGTTCAATATTTCCGACCAGCGACATGTTCAGTGTTCATGTCTTGATTAGAACCAATTCGATTGCTGATTTCGATATCCAAAGCAGGAATGCGTCTTCACCTGACATAACACAATCATCCAACTCCCTATATAGATTTCTTCAATTCTAAATCTATTAAATATCAGGAGGCTTTGAGTATTTTTCCTCTTGAATACTCAACCTTTCATTTTTGAATATCAAATTCGATACCTTAACCTTTAAGCTAAATCAGCCAATCTTATTTATATTTCAAACATTAAGTATCCTGCAGTTATTTCTCGATTTAGTTGCAGAAATAGCAATTTACCGATATGCGGAACAATTTCGTTTCCCAGACCTCATGCGGAGCTCAGCTATACGATACATTGCTAAAGTTGCTCGAAAAATGGTTGGCTTCTTGTACAACTTCATAAAATATATATGTTGTGCATTCTAGGTCTAACGTTCTCTGCTAATATGAAATGGAAAGACTATATTGAACCCATTGTTAGGTCAGCTGCTAAGAAAGTCTGTTCAGTATATCGGGCGGAACAATTTTTCTCTCCAGAGAATCTTGCATATCTATAAGACTACAATTCATCCATGCTTTGAATAATGCTGCCATATATGGCGCTATGCTATTTACCTTGATCTCCTTGATAATATCTAAAGAAGAATAAGCAATTTTGTCATTCCTGATCTGGTGGCTCGGCTTCAATCACTTTGCCCCGCCGTAAGGTTGCTTCTCTATGACTTTTCTATAAATACTTACATGGTAATTGTTTTCTATTCGCTAGAGTCCCTAGACTTTTTGAATTTAAGCGCAATACTGGCATCTAGATCTCATCAATTTACAGTTGAGCTGGCAAGATGCAGCCGTAGGTTCTATGCTAACAGTTTCTTTTCTCGCAATTCTCGCCCATAGAAATCCCTTCCAGATTCATGCTTTCAGCTAACTTTAATCTGCAAAAATTTAAATGCAATGTTAATCACTATCTACTGGCCACGTGATTGCTTTATTCTCTTTATGCTCATCATTATTCTTTCTGTTCCAGGTTCTACCACATCATATAATTTGGTGTGTTTTAGTGACATTATTGCCTTGCTTTGGGTGATACCGATTTTAAAAATATGCGATATCATTAAAAGAGGCTAGTCATGCCAAAAAGGGAGTATTACTGCCATATATTTTTTTTTATCGTGTCTAATGCTCATCTTCCAACCTTGACAGAGATAAAATTTGACTTATAGTTAAAAACATATTTTCTGCCGCGCCGAGCTGTTTTCAACCAACGCAACTCCAAATACCTGTCGCTATGCTTCCGTTATTTTCATGACAAATGCTTAAATTCAGACTTTTAGGGTGCTGCAGTTTTGGATGTGCGGGTGGTGTAATCGATAATTGCTCGGAAATATTAATCGGAGTTCCTGTTGGGTTCATTATATTGACTTACGCACAAATGCCCGGGAGAAAAGCATGAACACGCCTCTTCTCCCCAGTTATTGGTTGATTAGTAAGAATTTTATCTGTAAACCATTATTATCGTCCTCTCTTTATATGTCTATATCTATGAGATGAGGTACTATGATTACTTGCATTCTTTACATTATTCGGTCTGTTATCTTCGTCTTTATTGTCATGTTCATAAAGTTTCGGTCGATGTTCGAAGAAGGCCGGAGCATATAACGTCCGAAACGTTGGGTGAACATGGCAATGAAGATAAGGATGCCAATCCCTATATTAAAAATAAATCTTGTAATATTTTCTGGATATAAATAGCCTACAAATGTTGATAAACTGTATAATTACGAATATATCAATTAATTTTTTATTTTTTATAGTGAAAACCCAACTTGTTAAGTCTACAAGGTTCAATCAACTTCATTCTCTGTGTATTCGTTTGGTAAGAAGAGCGGGTCACTCCAATTGTTTCTTTGCAGGAAGCGGTAATCTGTGGAACAGACTGTTAGACATTTTCATGACGGTCGTCCTCGAGTATAGAATCCAGAGGTTGGCAGTGAATATTTCGGAGACAGTAGGAAAGCGTAGTGGAGGTTCGCAGTGGATATCACAGCAGAGTGTAGTTCATCCTTCTCCTGGTCGCCTTTGGTCCTTCCGGTAGGAGGAAACAAGATGGCCGCCTTTATACACGATGAATACAGTGTTGGGCGGCTTCTGATTGGTCAACCTTCTATTGGTCGACTATAAAGGGAAATAAGTCATTCTGACTCGCTCACTAGTTATGTGCTATATACCCAAAAACCGTAACACAGACTCCCTGTGGATACTTCCTGGAACATCATGATCTTCCCTTCTAGCATTAATCCTTATCGATCTATTATATCGCATAGACAGATGGCACAGTGGATAAAGGCGTTAGTTATATCCAGTGACAATACTGAAAGAGTGTGAGTTCAATACCCGGTTAAGACAGCCGAGTACTTAATTAACAGGAGATAACTGACAACTGACACCCATTAAAACGTGGCACGTGGAACAAGAAAAGTCTACCCCAGTGAGCGAAATAAAGGGTTCAGTTGGACATTCCAACAAGCTGAAGAAGGCGGGAGTGTACAACGGCCGAAACATTGTGATAAATATGGAGACAAAGATGAGGACAATAGTCCGAATAATGTAAATAGTGTAAATATTGACAACCCATCACCAAAAAATATAAAGATGAAAGTAATACTAAAAGATGAATCATAATAATTGTCAATAACTCGTCTAATCGAAGCTGATTAAGGACGAACATGTGAGGAAGGACAACAGGTTGCCGTTCATATTGACATTCACAAGCTCCACAGGATCAAAATGATTACGACTGATCTTAGCTGCAGAAGTTCGAACAAATCAATCAATGAAATTTTTACACTGACAACCCACAACTTGTTAGGATTACAAGATTGAAATAACGTCATTCTCATTTTTATGGTGTGATTTTCACCGTGGAGGCTTGTATTTGTACTAAGTTGGTCTTAAAATAGGTT
>CAHIKZ030000239.1:795000-875000 GCA_903632075.3 Acanthosepion pharaonis | reverse complement strand
ACGGATACAAGTCCTAATCAATAAACCATAGCTGGTAGGTAAAGTAAACTGGATTCATCCTTTTCCCATGTGAATATAACGACCACGACTGGCATAAGCCGAGTCTGGTAGAAGGAATGGATTCAACTTTTCCTTAGGAAATGCACGTCAAAATGAACGGAAGACACTGAGAAGGAATTTGTAGTCAGCTGAACGATGACACTTACGACACAGATAACAGTTATTTAAATCAGTAATAAAGACATTTAGAAAACTAAGAAAAATACAATATAATCGTCTAGATTCCTAACGACTTTTTATATAATTAAACAATTAACGTCCACAGTCTGAGTGCCTTAAGTTTGCGAGTGGCTTTGTGGTTAACGTGGCTGAGAATAAATATTTCCATACTATCCGCAATTCGCATGATTTTCAAAAGGACGTCACAATATTTTTTCTCGCTGTGGAAGTTCCCCAAGTCTCTTTCGCTTGAACATTCAGTCATTCAGTCAATTATGTGTCATGCGTGATACACGCTTAGGCGATCATGTATCTTTCGATACATGATTGAAGAGACAGATTTTTCCTGCAGTAAGTTGTCATTTCTTTCTGCGTTAGACCAGTTGCCACCCAAGGCTATAGAATTTCATTTGCCTTGCTATTTACCCATAAAAGAGAAGAGGGTTCATACCTTTTACAAGGGTCAGTCAGTCATTTATGTACTATACGTGATACAGACTTAGGCGATCATGTATCTTTCGATACGTGAATGACGAGCAGATTTTTTTTCCCCGCAGTAGTTTGCCATTTCTTTCTGCGGTAGACCAGTTGCCATCCGAGTCTATAGAACACGGTCTTTCCTGCTATTTACCCATAAGGAGAGAAGAAGAGGATTCATACCTTTTCCAGCTTTCCGAGCTGCTATATCAATGCCTCCGCGGACAGTACATGATCTTAATCTATAACTAATGGTATCAGACTTTATTAAAGGAAAATGAAGTTAAAATTGAAAGTGACTAAAAAAAATATAAAATAAAGATAGCGGGTTTTGAACCCAATCAGTCAATCATGTGCCACGCATGATACACACTTAGGCGATGATGTATCTTTCAATACATGAATGACGTAACATATTTTTCCCGCAGGATGTTGCCATTTCTATCTACGGCAGACAAGTTGCCATCCGAGTCTGTAGAACCCGGTCTGTCCTGCTATTTACCCATTGATTGGAGGAGATGACGAGGATTTATACCTTTCCCAAAGAATGTAATGTATTTGACTGGAATTCGAACTGGGCTCTCCGATTCCTCAATCCGAGCCGTTATCCATTGCTCCACCCGGACTCCTTGAATCCAATACCGTCTTAAAATAACCTCGTACACGGAGAAAATTCTTCGAAATATACTTTGCAAAGGATCTTATTTTTAGAGACTAAAGTGAGATTTAGAGTGAAAACTATATGCCTTAAAAGATGGAGTATTACCTCACCTATCTAGGCTGGATGAGCCCAGCCGTCGCTTCCCGGTTTGACAGATTTCGAATGCGTTTACGCGTTCCTGTGGGCGACGGATTATTTTCAACCCTACAGCCTTATTCCAACGGGTGAATAATCGCAAGCCTATCGCTGTTTCAACGATATTTTCATGGCTAATGTTTGGACGAGCATTATTCTTTTGTTCCACCAACTGAAACCTTTACAGCTAGGATACGCCATGACAGATACACTTCTTCTTAGTTCAACTCCTTCTTCTTCTTCTTCTTCTTCTTTCTTCTTCCTCCTCCTCCAACTCATTCTTCTTCTTAATCCAACTTCTTCTTCTCCTTACTCCATCTTCTTTTTTTCTTACTCCAACACCTTCTTCTTCTTACTCTAACTCCTCCTCCTCCTTCTTTCTCATCTTCTTCTTCTTACTCCAAATTCTTCTTCTTTTTCTTCACTAACTCCTTCTTTTTCTTCTTCTTCTTCTTCTTCTTCTTACTTCAACTTCTTCTTCTTTTACTACAAATACTCCTCCTACTCCTCCTACTCCTCCTCCTTCTTCTTCTTCTTCTTCCAACTCCTTCTTCTTATTATTCCAACTCTTCCTCCTCCATCTTCTTCTTCTTCTTTTTCTTCTTCTTTTTTTCTTCTTGTTCTTCTTCTTACTCCAACTCCTTCTTCTTTTACTCCAAATACTCCTCCTACTCCTTCTTCTTCTTCTTCTTTTTCTTCTTCTTCTTCTTCCAACTCCTTCTTCTTATTATTCCAACTCCTCCTCCTCCTCCTTCTTCTTCTTTTTCTTCTTCTTTTTTCTTCTTGTTCTTGTTCTTGTTCTTCTTACTCAAAATCCTTCTTTTACTCCAAATACTCCTCCTCCTTCTTCTTCTTCTTCTTCTTCCAACTTACATTTTCACTTTTTTCTTCTACTATGATTTATTTTCCTTTCGCTTTCACGACACTATTTCCTTTTCTTTTTTTTCTTCTCTTCAATTTCTCCTCTTTTCCCATCTTACTTTCTTTCTTTCTTTCCCCCCTTCTGTTTTCTTACTTTCTCTAGTTTAGCCTTTTCTCTCCTTCAATTCTACCGTCTCCTTCTCTATTTTAACTCATTCTCGTCTCCTCTCCCAAACCCCGAACGCTTTTAATTCCACTTCCCATCTCGTCCGCCATTTTCTAACTATAACTCTTTTCTCGCTCCATTTCCCCCAGTCATCCACACACTCTTAAATGCTATCTGCTCCAGTGATTGCAGAAAAGTAAATAAATAGAAAATGTAAAAGACGGCTGTGTCTTTTTTTTTTTAAATAAAGTATTGAGAAAAAGAATTATTCCTTAATATTAAATAAAGATATCGATCTTCGTAAAAAGAAGTAAAAATTTTGTGTCATATACAGTTAGTCTCCGCCTGTTCATATTTAAAGATTACAAAAAGAAAACGAAAACTGAATTTAACAAAATCAAATACCAATTCTTGGTAATAGCCATTAGTCACTGAAATACACATTTTCTCTTTGCTTTATACTGACTAAGATTATTACAACTGACTCAACGGTCAGAGACTAAAAATACAAAAAAAAAATAGTGCACACGTCTTTCTTCAGATAATATGGTCATTTTCACATTTATTATAATTATACATTATCAATAGTCGTAGTCAAAATAATTTGGTCTCTCCGTGTAAAAATAAGAATCGTTAAAATATTATTTTCTTCACGTACAGCCACAGAGATTTTGATAACTTTCCGAAAAGCAATGGCTCTGTGGTCAAGCAATGGAATATAATGTTAGGCGCTTGACGTTCAATTTTAATGGAAACTTCAAGAAATCTTAGAGAAGATCGCGACAGAAAGCGAAAAGATAGGGCAGAGCATCAATTACAAGAAGATTAAATGCATGGTTGTTAGCAAGAAGAAACATCCCAACCTGCGAATTACAATATGTTTATTATAAGATAATAGATTCGAACATATGTACCGGCTACCTCAATGTATCTATGTTCCTATGCCCATAAAAGAAGATGATTTGATGGGCATCGAAACATGGATGCATTGATGTAGCGGGTACATATGTTCGAATATAATATCCTATCGTAAATAATTATCGCTCTATTAATCTATCGAGCTCTAATTTTAAATTAATTTATGAACGTTTGAATGTATATTTGTGACACTATTAGGGTGGCGTGAAAAAAAGGCGAGAATTAAATTAGTTAATAAGAAGCTATCACGAAACGACACTGAGGGATGTTATTTTTTCTAACAAAGAAAAGTGGTAAAGATTTTATTTTCATTAGCGAGGAAAGTAAGATACCGGATTTAATTTGATTTATGTTACCGTATGGCGAATAAGATATAGCCATCTGACCACCCACTTGATTGGCAAAAATCTCGATTGACGAACTCCAGATGAAATTCGTTTAAGATAGAGATTAGAGTCGTGTGAGGTCTCTACGGAGAAAAGAAAGAATAGAAAAATAAAAAAAAGGGAAGATAATTTTTTTCCTTTGAGCGATAATTGCAAACACCCACGCTGTTGATTGTTCATTGGCTGAAGGGTGGCGTGAGCGGTAGGCGAAGGTGATCGTGTGAAGAAGGAGGGGAGGCCTGTTGACGCCCCCTGAAGGGATCGGTGTGAGAAGCCACTGTGAGAGAGAGGGGAAACCTGTTGACGCCACTGAAGGGATTGGTATGAGATACCAACATGAGAAACGAAGAATTTGGGAGGACGACTCCCTAAAACTAGAATTAAGGACTTCCAAAAATGGAAATTAATGAATTTTCCTGACCGAAAACAAAGAAAATTCTTAATGCGTATTTAGAATTATCAAGGATCCTCAAACCCCGACAGGCTCACCCCGATTTTAATCGGCGTCAATATAAGCAGAGTCGCAGCGAGTGGACGGCAGTTGGAGCTGAGTTTGCAGTTGAGTTGAGTTGAGTTGAGTTGGGGTTAGAAAGACAGGCAAGCAATTGAGCTGTTAGCTCTGAGACCGCCTCGCAGAAAGCTGACTGAAGATCTACGCATTCTCGACCTCAACTTCTAACCAAGAACAATTTATTTTTGAAGAACGACTTAGACTCACACCACCAAAACAAGTTCTACGAATATCGCCTGAAGATACACCAAAAAAAGATGTTAAGACTCGCCTAGCAAACGCAGTGTCACGTATCCATATTAGCGGTTTGGGAGGAAGAAGCAGTCCTGTATTCAGCAACCAAATATAAAATATTGTTATCCTTTTTTTTAAAACATTTGAACTTTTCGAGTTGTTACTTTATTTTCTTTTACATATACTTGTGCGGTATTACCCTTGTTCGGACTCGACTTGCATTGCGGCCCGGCGACTGATTGATTTCGTCTTCCTAAGATCAAATCACAACGTGCGTAGGTTAGACTAGAAATCAAAGCAGTTACTTCGGTAACCAGACGTTGGAGTCGAGCTGGGAACGACAGGGCTGATACCGAATCTAATCAGATTCCCATCCGAACCAGCAAAAGGTTAGAACGTCACATTTGGTGCCGCGACCAATACCAAGTCACATTGGTCGTCACAGGACAGGATAGGACGCGGAGACAGAAGGGGTGACGTCACAATTGTCGCCGTGACAGGGATAGCACGGCGGGCGCGACTAGGCAGACGTCACGATTGGCGCAGCGACCCCGGGGTGACGTCACATAATTAATTCGCTCTTATTTAATCGAATTACAATTTGGAGATAACAAAATCCGATACCGTATATGTCGGCGTACAAGGCGACATTGAACCTTTAAATATCTCCCCAAAACAGAAGGACGTCTTATACTCTAGTTATTAAATGTGAATTGTAAATCCAGTAGTTCATGGTAGCTTGTTAGCCTGGAGGATGTGTGTCTCAACAAGCCGTTTAAAGATCGCATTCGAGAACAGTTGAACGGTGTATGGTTAGCGTGGAAAAGTCATTTAGGTTACCGAAACAGTCTATCAAAAACAAAACAGCGACTCATTAGGTATTTTATATGGTAGTAATTTATGGAGAATTTCTCCCAAAAAATTTATCATTAGAATTTAAGTGAATAGAAATTATATGCTTACAAAACTTATTCAGTAAATTCAATACATTTTCATTCGTCCTAGGTAGGAAGTTAAACTACATCCGCGTCCTGGGTAAGACGATAAAATACGTCCAGCAACAAGGCCTCTGATCAGGAGGTTTTGAGGAGCGTGGAAACACCTCTTAATTGCTGGTGTATTTAGATCCATCCTGACCCGGGGTGGTAGTACCTGTTAGGGTTCCAGCTATGGGCAAATAGTTAAATATTAATAGCAATACTTTTTTGAAAAAAATTATTTCCAAAAATACAGGAAAAATATTACCAGAAACAAATTTTTGACAAAACAAAATATTACCAGCAATAAAAAATGTTGTCGGCATAAAATAACTCACTGAGGTCGATATGCCGTAAAACAAAATAAACGAAACCAAACCAGATCAATGCATCTCGGAAGTGTATTACCAGAGGATGGAAAGTGTATTAAAGAAAACTGAAGGCTAATTAAGTAGCGAAAGATGCCTTCCAAAAGCTGAGCAAAATATAAAGAAGAAGAAAAATGTTAGAAAGAAACAAAGAAAAGAGTACTGAAATGTTGTAGTGTCATTACCCCATCTATGGTAGTGAGTTGTGGACAATCTTCTCACATATGAAGAAGGGACATAAAGCTGCATAAATGTGGTGATGGAGAAAGATGCTGAGAACAACATGGATAGAACGTGTGAACCAAGACAAAGTTCTAGAAACAAACAAACAAAAAAAACATCAGAAAGAGACTTGAAATTCATGAGGTAAATTCGATATTCACAGGACATATTGAAAGTAAGAGGGCTAGAGGAAGACAACTCACAGAGTACCTGGTGAGCTTGAACGAACAGATAGCGGAGCATGGATTGGAAGAGATGGCAAAAGACAAAAGCTATTAACAGTTACAAATGAGAGAAAATTTTGAAGAACCATGGTCACCAAATTGCGTAGAATACAAGAATCTTTCTCTTAAAATATTTTTATAGGAAACTAGCAGCATGGCCCGGCGTTGCCCGTGCTTGATTCAAAAATCGTACGACTCATACAGCAATCGCTATCACTTGACTTAAAATATTTTTGCCCTTCCTTGCCTTTAAAGGAGAGCCCTTTGCCGTTCTGATGTTTCTACATGACTTACTTCTTGCCTATCTCACACTGCGAATTTTTTCTAAGCTCTATACTAAACATTAAATCTGTTACAAAAAAAAAAAACTAAACAAAATGAACACAAAACGATCAGCTTTAAAAAAGGACCCGTAACTGGAAAAACCGAATGAAAAAAGAATGTTAACAACAAATACTTTTTCACACCCAACCCAGTTCTGCGGAATCAGAATCAACGTTGAGTTTAAGCAAGCGAATGAGACAATTAGAGTAAAGTTCCATGCAGATTTAAATTTTTCACACTTGTGACGAATGCAGCTATCGATTTTTTTTTTGTATGCTAGCATGCTAGTTAACATTCATGTCAGTCAGCTGTTGGCTCTCACGCTGGCCAGTACAAAATGGCTGCAAACTACATGAAAACTGCCGTAGAAGCATGAAAAAATCGATTATTTCCACTATCGATGCAAAGTCGGTCTTGGCCTTCCCGCTAACTTGGAGCATGTGCATGTAAATTTGGGTGCAAATCCGTCGAAAATTGCGGCCGTGCATTCGATACACACACACACACACACACACACATCCTACCTTTTGTAGATAGAGATACGTTTCTCAAGTGTAGTAGCTGTTATCGCTCTTTCTACGATTGATGAAGGTTTATTTCCTGAAAGTTCATTAGAAGTATTATGGAATCTCATCAATTTGACTGTGTTATTAAATTTTCTTCTATTTAAATGTGCTATGCATTTTAGTTGTTGCTGCTGTTTGTAGTCATCAATTGATACGGTTTCTGTTATTTGGTACAGTTCCTTATTTGTGATTCTGTAACGCCAGACCACAATGTTCAAAGAAGTATGACCTTTGCGAAGACCCAAATACATTACGCGCTCAACGGCTTTCTTCACCATTGTTCTTAGGAAGAGGTTATATACATGTGAAAAATTATATATTTCCAACTTGGATTTCGTATTATGTATGACATCCATATAACAATCACGATTTTATAAGGCGATTTAAGAACAGGATTCGAGTTTTCATGTTTATTTTGCGTAGCAATTTGCGTTTGGAACAAGGCAACAATACAATAACTGAAAGGAAAATATAATATGCATATATATATATATATATATATATATATATATATATATATATATATTATAATATTTGGATTGAATACCTATATATATATATAGATGAATATGTATTTGATATTGAATATATATATATATGTATTTGATATTGAATATATATATATATATATATATATATATATATGTATTTGATATTGAATATATATATATATATATATATATATATATATATGTATTTGATATCGAATATATATATATATATATATATATATATATATATATATATATTTCAGTTATTCAGGCTCAAATATTTATTCCTCCCTACTTCCATCCCTCTACTCCTCCTTCTTCTCTCTCTCTCTTTCTAAACGCACGCACGCACGCACGCACACACACACACACCCATATATATATATATATATATATATATATATATATATATATATATATATATATATATATATATATACATAGGATGCTACAAGCAATTAAATTGTATTTACGTTTATCCTTAATGCGTAAAACCACGACGGCCTTTATTACGCTTACCATGAAAAAGTAGTTATATTGTGTATATATATATATATATATATATATATATATATTACGCAACAAGGATAAGCATAAATACAATTTAATTGCTTCAAACATCCCTATACAGGAATTCGAACTTGCGGTTGAAAACAGAGCAAACTGGAGAAACGCCCGCTACCGATGTATAACGTTGTAAAGGATCGTCTGAACCATCTAAGGGAATTAAGAATTAACACTAAATCTCGGGATAATACATCAGCCCATATGATGGTCAACCCTCCACGTGTGGAGTTGTTTGCAAATCCTGTGCAGAATTGTTGTCTCATACGAAATATAAACACAAAAACTGCACTGAAAGACACTCATACGTCGAAAATGACGAGAGATTTTCATCATCACACACACACACACACACACACACACACACACACACACACACACATATATATATATATATATATATATATATATATATATATATATATATATATATCAGTCACTTCCCTACTTCCCTGTGCCTTTACTGTAAATAATAGCCCTGGTGAAATTTCTACTGTCATACCTACACTTTATAAATTTAAGCGCAGTACTAGATTACCGGCTAGGTCTCATCATTTTAAATTTGAAATAGCGAGATGTAACTGTAAATTCTATGCTAAATTATCCCTCCTACTTTCCTCTCTCGGTTTTTATCTATCTATCTATCTATCTATATATATATATATATATATATATATATATATATATATATATATATATATATATACAGTGCTGTTCGATAAAAGTAATTCACCTGATATTTTCTACTTAAAATTTTTTTCGCCTATTGTTTTTAAGGTCAAACTAATTTTTTAATCTTACTAATTTAACCACCTAGTAAAAAAGTGTATTCACCCTAAGGTATTCTCTTGATAATTATAATTTTGGATATAAATGAGATTTAGGGAAAAACTCTGTGCAAAAAAAGTGACTCACTTTTTTCCTGCAACTAATAATCAATAGAAACATAACCGAACAGCTTTAAATAAAGAATAATAGAGTTATAATTTATTTATAATGGGTAATATAGTTCGAAGTATTTAATAATCTATGGGTCCTCCTGTATTTTAAATAACCTTTTCAACCTTTTTTGGCATTTCATCTCCAAGCATTGAATTCCATTCGGATATGAAATTCACAATCAACTCCACTTTGTTGCTCAGCTGCTTTCTCGAGAGCCTGTACTTTGTAAAGCTTCAGAAGTTTTTTTATGGGGTTGAGGTCAGGAGATTGGGGCGGCCATGTCATAACACTCAGCTGCTTCTCATCAACGTATTTCATTCATCAATTTTTATTTTTGACAGGGGGCATTATTCTGCATAAAAATGAGCTTGGTGGGGTCGATTTGCACGCTTTCAGCAGAAGGGAGCAGACAAGACTCTAAAATTCTCTTTTGTACTGTTCGCTCATGAGGGTCTTTTCAATAGGTTTTAAGAAACCAGTTCCATGAAAAGAAAAACATCCCCAGAACATTATACTGAACGGATGCTTGACAGTACTTACTGCTAACTTCAAAGAGCTTTCATAGCTTCTTCTTCGGATTTTAGATCGCTTATCCTTTGAATTTAGTTCAACTTTCGTTTCATCGGAGATGAGAACATTTAGTAAAAGAAGTCAGCTGAGTCACGTTTATCGAACAGCACTATATATATATATATATATATATATATATATATATATATATATATGTAGATATATATATATATATATATATATATATATATATATATATATATATATTGTGAGACCGGAAACTACCTACACAATAGACTTTTCCAGGCCTATATTAAGTAGGCGACATAGCCCTCTAGAGAGTGACAGACTGAGTGACACAGAGAGGTAGAGAGACAGTGAGAGCCGCGTACGACTACCAGTATTGGACACTAACTTATAGTAAGCTCCGCTTACACTATCTCTGTAACCTGTTGTTAATATATCTTTCTTACATCTAATCCGTGTTCCGTGTTTTTACATCTGTGTTCCCAACTTTAGCCCCACATCAAAATATATATATATATATATATATATATATATATATATATATATATATATATATATATATATATATATATAGAGAGAGAGAGAAACAGAGACAGAGAGACAGTGAGCGACAGTCAGGTGGACAGATAGATAGGTGTGTGTGTGTGTGCGCGCGCGCGCGTGTATTTTAAAGAAATCCGTGGATATTTTATCCGAGATGATTTTCTACTACTCCAAACAACATTTTCTAGACACCCATGTTTGAGTAGACATACTTTTGGTACGGACGACCCGGAAAAACGCCGGATCAGACGGTGGTTTCACCAACAAAAGGTGGGAAAGAGATTCGATCACTTTATTTAGTCTCTGAAAAGCGCAGACCAGCAGACGTAATTCACGCAGAAAAAAGAAAACACTGAGTTTACTCAAACATAGCAAAATAGCGCATGTTGCAGAAGAAAATATATATATATATATATAAGTCTGTGTGTGTGTGTGTGTGAGTCGGGCTGGTGGAACAGAGGCGGACCTTGACAGACCATGAATCCGATATCCCGATGCAACCAGGTTAGCCAGATCTCGCCTGTCTAAATTCCCTTTTAGTCGCCAGGGAGGCGCTTCCCCGTCGCTCAAAGTTGTCCACCAAAATCAAATTCACGCGAATGGACTCGTCAAACTCGCTTTGAATCACAGGCCATTCCCGCACCCACCAGGGGGAGGGAAAGCGACTAGGCAGTTAGGATGACGATCCCGATGCTCGGATGCGAGTGGGTGCCGACAAACAATACACACAAACGTATATATATATATATATATATAAACACACACAAATATATATATGTGTATGTGTGCGTGTGTAAGTTTTTGTATGTGCATGTTTGTGTGTGTGTATTTCTGAAAAGCATATATTTCTAGTCTAGAAGTAGAATATAACGTTAGGAATACGATCTTCAACATTAATGAAATGAAAATATTACAATATTGATTTTTCAGAACATATATACAGTGTAACCCGGATGTAAGAGAGTTGTCGGGACCGAAGAAGAAGTCTCTTATATCCGGGTTTCTCTTATATCCGGGTTTGGTCTATTTTGTTTACATTAACACAGGCTCTAATTTGGGACCAGAGAAAATCTCTCTTATATCCGGGTTTCTCTTATATCCGGGTCTCTTATATCCGGGTTACACTGTATATATATATATACACATGTACATATATATATATATATATATATATATATATATAGATAGATAGATAGATAGATAGATAGATAGATAGATAGATAGATGTATGTATATGTAAACTGTGTATGTATATAAATAAATAAATAAATATATATATATATATATATATATATATATATATATATATATATATATATATATTTTATATATTATATGCTCGGTACTTATTGGAAAGCGCTCAATCAGTGATAGAGCTAACATATTTAGTTGGATTGATGTGAGTTTTTAACCATGGATTCCACGCTATTTGCGATCGTCAGTATATTCAAGTATATATTATCAATGCTGTTCGATATATCACCATAGATATAAATTACCATATAAATCAATGTTTTAAATCAGACTTAGAAACATTCAGAATCTGGAAAAGCTAATGTCTTTACATGACAATGATCATTAGTGACAGTTACACGATAAAATCTGTATTCAGATCCTTGTTTCCGTATCTGCAGTCAAATCATCAACCATTGAGGGTTATCCACATGGTTCCGTCATTTGCGTCGAAAACATTTTCGTGGGATTATTTTAGAGTAATTTCTTCTATCTTTGGTCTTTTTAAAAACCAGAATATATGATTTTTTTTTAATGGTAATAAACATTTAAATATTTTGTGATATTTTCCTACTTGTAGTCCAAATTATCATACTATTTTGGAATCAGGCCGACCCCGTGAACAAATTAAAAACATTCCGTACCAGTAATCCTGAAATATCGGATTCTCAAGTTTTCATTACCGTGATTGTTTCATCGATCTGTCTATATTTCTGAGATGAGGTATTACGTACACGATTTGCATTATTCGGACTATTGTCCTCATCTTTGTCGCCATATTTATTACAACGTTTCGGCCTTTCAGTAACTGTCTATATTTCTGAGATGATGTATTATGTATACTATTTATTTTTCGGACTATTGTCCTCATCTTTGTCGCCATATTTATTACAACGTTTCAGCCTTTCAGTAACTGTCTATATTTCTGAGATGAGGTATTATGTACACTATTTACTTTTTCGGACTATTGTCCTCATCTTTGTCGCCATATTTATTACAACGTTTCGGCCTTTCAGTAACTGTCTATATTTCTGAGATGAGGTATTATGTATACTATTTACTTTTTCGGACTATTGTCCTCATCTTTGTCGCCATATTTATTACAACGTATCGGCCTTTCAGCATCTGTCTATATTTCTGAGATGAGGTATTATGTACACTATTTGCATTATTCGGACTATTGTCCTCATCTTTGTCGCCATATTTATTACAACGTTTCGGCCGTTGTACGCTCCGGCCTTCTTCAGGTGGTTGGAATGTCGAACTGAACCCTTTATTTCGCTCACTGGGGTAGACTCTTCTAGTTCCACGTGCCATGTTTAATGATAACAGTAAAAATTGCAATATGATCACTGTTTAAAAATAGATTGCTGAAGACATTGGGTTTATAATAACCAGAAATTCATACCAAGATATCCTCAAGGACAGGCGTTAGTTATATCCAGTGACAAGATCCAACCACCTGAAGAAGGCAGGAGCGTACAACGGCTGAAACGTTGTAATAAATATGGCGACAAAGATGAGGACAATAGTCTGAATAATCTAAATAGTGTTTCATCGATGTTTATACGTGATTTTTGCGACAATTTTTCTAACTTGAAAATAAATTTTGGAATATTGAAATTAATTGCGAAATCCAGCGAAAGTCACTAATGAAAATAAAAATAAATGTTTATACGGAATTTAAGGACCTACGTACATCAATTGACTTTAATTTAATTGACGGCAGGATAATTATCGTTGTACCTTTAAAAGTTCAGCTTATATATTAATGTAATACTTAAACACAGCGATCAATTTTACGTTCTGTAGATTATTGTTGCCTGTCGCATACGGCAGCAATATGCCTCGCATAAAGATATCTTCGCCAACAGAGGACCTGATTATAATCAAAAGAGCCATGGCCCGCTGCGAGGAAAAAATGTCCCGTGCAAATGAAACCCAGATCAATCGGCAGACTGGAGATCTACCAACGCTGAGTCCACTCAAATACTTAGGGACTCATAAACCCCTGAACAAGGCACAATCTAGAGGTATCCCCATGAGCTAGCTTAAATGCCGCGCGATAAGTCCGCTTTTAAGGTAGTTAATGACTATATTTCATAACATTTTTCCCGTGCTTAAAGACAATCTATTTCCTGATTAACTCTTTATGTCACGAGGTGATTCAAGTCTTTGGATATGACGAAAATTCCTCGAATTCCTCGAAACATTTGGTCATATAAACAAGTATTATAAATGGAACGTTGAAAATATAATATTCTTTTGTTATTTACTATATTCGTTCCATAGATTCCTTTTATTTATTATCTGTGAATTGCGTTCTTTGGGAAGCTAATGGGCTAATTTCCCATTGCTTCTCTTCTCAGTTATGGAGTTCGTCTCTATCGATGAACAATGCAGGATATTAAATAATAATAATAATAATAATAATAATAATATACAAAAAATTGTTCTGACAAGTACAGCCCACACCTTACGAAGGGCTTTATCTATGTAATTTAATTTTTATTTTTTTATTTTTTTTTATTTTTTGTCAGTGGAAAGTGTTATGACGCCATTTCTAACCTTAGGTCCCTGGGCGGGACCCGGAAAGAAATGTGTAAACGCCAGAAATCAAAGAAAATAATAATAATAATAATAATAAAAACAACAACAACAACCACAGCAACAACAACAACAACAATAATAATAATAATAATAATAATATAAATCGGCATGACAGAGTGGGCCAATATATGCACATGAAATGTAACTTTTATAGGAAGGAACCTATGAGAAACTGGTATGAACGTCACCAAGACATGGTTACAGAGACAGGGCCTGTAACAATTTTTTTGGAACTTTACAATACTGACAGACAGAATAATCAAAGTTAACCCCACTGACATCGTGATTAGAAACCGCAAAGGCCAAATGTCTCTTCTTATTCATATGGCAGTCCCTACCGAATGCAATGTATCTTTGAAGATCTTCAAAAAGCTATGAAAATACAAGGACCTTGAAATGGAAATCTCAAAAATGTGGCACATGAGGAAATCAATAATTCCAGTTGTATTTGAGGCCCTCAGATTGATTGGAAAAGGTTACAATAGACTCAATGAAGGGAATCCTGGTAGCCCCCCCCCTTAAAGAAATAAAAAAATTGTACTCACAAACACAGGTCATATTACAAGGAGCTATGTAAAAAGTTTGTGATCTTAAGTTTTTTGATTGCTTGATTTTTTTTTTACCAAAATGGTCAGTGGAAAATGTTATGAAGCCATTTCTGATTTTAGGTCACTGGTTGGTTTACTGAAGGAAATGTGTATACAACAGAAAACAAACATAATAATAATAATAATAATAATAATAATAATAATAATAATAATAATGACATACATTTGATGAAACTTTTGACCACATAGTATCAATGTGTCCAGTTCTTGCAGAGAAAGATTACATTATTAGACATGACAGGTTAGGAAAAGATATTCTCTCGTATATCTGTTCCAAATATGTTATTGAAGTCTCGTATACATGGTAAAAAAAACACTCGAAGAACGTTACAAATAGAGTGACTTTTCTGTGGAATTTCCCAATCCTCAGACAATAAAATTGACGCAAATAGCCTAGACAGTTGCATAAAAGATTAAAAAAAAATAGTACCTGCCAACTAATTGATATGATTTGACAACAGGATTGCGATGTTCGAAAAAGGAATTTGAAAACCTGTCAAATTATAAGGACCTACAAATCGAAGTAAAAAAAAAATATGTGGTAATTTAAAACTACAGTTATGATTGTTGTGATAGAGGCGTTGGGTATGTTAACGAAAGGTAGCGAAATAGTTAGAAGGTAGTGTGTGTAAAGTTCCTAGACACATCAGTATCTCAAGCCACAAAGGATTCCTTTGTACTGAACTGCACATATCATACAGAAAACCCACTAATGAAACGTAAAAAATATACATAGATAAATCCCCTACAGTACATTTTTACCAATAAACCCCAACGCGTACTTTGCCATTAAGCAATTAAAATTATTTCTAGCAAGATGATAATATATATAATAATAATTCGATCCAGATCTTGACAGCAAAGATTATCGATTATCTCAAGTAATCTCGCCTTTTTCATGTATCTTCTTATTCTCTCCCTTATCCTTACAAACGTCATTCACCGCCCATTATTATTCGGCAGGCATGGATTACTTTCAAATTTGGAAATGGGAAAATTAATAAACTCGAATTTTCCACATTTTTTCACTTATATTTCTTTTATGTTCCATTTGTTCTGTCTGCCTCTATACAATTTTAAATTTCGTACCATTGACTATAGCATGTCCATCAATACCGGCATCTCTTGATTTCAGCTATTGTCTTTTAATATTCAATCAGGACGACAAATATGTCTAGAAATTTCGTCTCCAAAGCTTCTAAATGTCATTTTGCAGGGTGACCACTGAAAAACTGAATGGTTTAAAAGTCATAATTTTTCGTTTTCAAACATTTTTCTTTACATTTTTTGCAGTTTAAAAGCATCCCTTGGAGATTAAAAGGTTCCAATAGACTCATTGAAGGGAATCTTGGTAGCATCTGCCTTAAAGATATAAAAAAAATGTTCTCACAAGTACAACTCATATTACGAAAATCTATATCTAATGTATGATGTCCAGCAACAAGTAAAACTCATTGAGATTTTCTATTCCAACGAAAGGTCGAGTATTCAAAACTTAGAGAAAATACCGACATTATATTACTATCAAAGTATATCCTAGCGATAGCGTAATTCGGAACTTAATTTCCTGGTTTGAAAGAATTGGATCAGTCGGCGATCTTCCGAGAAAAGGGAACAGTGTACACTGATGCAGCGATGGCAGCTGTACGGCATAGTGTCCTTGAAGATCAATCAGCTTTTTACGGCTTAACAAGATATCGCCTGAACATTACTGTTACTACTTAACAAGACATCGCCTGAACATTACTGTTACTGCTTAACAAGACATCGCCCGAACATTACTGTTACTGCTTAACAAGACATCGCCCGAACATTACTGTTTCTGCTTAACAAGACATTGCCTGAACATTACTGTTACTGCTTAATAAGATATCGCCTGAACGTTAGTGTTACTTCTTCACAAGGCATCGCCGGAACGTTACTGTTTCTGCTTAACAAGACATTGCCTGAACATTACTGTTACTGCTTAATAAGATATTGCCTGAACGTTAGTGTTACTGCTTCACAAGGCATCGCCGGAACGTTACTGTTACTGCTTAACAAGACATTGCCTGAACAGTGCTGTTACTGCTTAACAAGACATCGCCCGAACGTTAGTGTTACTGCTTAACAAGGCATAGTCTGGACATTACTGTTACTGCTTCACATGCCATCGCCGGATCATTACTGTTACTGCTTAACAAGCCATAGCCTGTACCTTATTGTTACTGTTTAACAAGACATCAATGAACATTACTGTAACTGCCTAACAAGGCATCGCCTGAACATTACTACAGAAAATTATGAAATACCATTAATTATATTTCCAAATAAAATAAAGGAAAAAATTAAAAATCATAGTTTGTAAAAGTTATTTTTGCTTTATATCATTCAGTCTTTCAGTGGCAACCATATAAATTATTTTTTTAGTTATTGGAGTGATCATGAATATTCATCTGGTTAATGAAAATATCAAGCATGGATATGGAAGACATGAGGTGATACAATACATGTCTAATAGACGAAAGTATAAAATAATCTTTTCATAAATAAAATGCTTACATTTGCTTTGTTAAAGCCCCTTAGAAAACGAAACGCGTGGCTAAAATAAGTTTTCCTCTTGACTTTATTCATGTTGTTTTTTACTGATATAATCTATCCGAATTTTTACACACACACACACACAAACACACACATATATATATATATATATAATGTGTGTGTATGTACGTGTATGTTTATATATATATATATATATATATATATATATATATATATATATATATATATATATATATATATATTATTTAATTTCATTAGGAAATGCAAACAAATCAAGATTTGTTTTCGTTTTTTCTCGATTTCCTACCTTCTTGTTTAAACTTCACACATTTTTATTTCTCTCATTTTCTTCCTTCTAATTTTTCTCGGCCGGAAAGCGTAAATAATTCCCGTGAAGAAGGGTAACGGATCGGACTGAAACTACACTCCTATTCTAAGTAGATCAGTGCAATTATCAGACATAAAACAAAGCAGAATATTAGCATAGATTCACGGTTAGAAAACGAAACTGACTTCATTTCGAGCAGGTACTACACTTTGATCCCAGGGAGAAAAGCGTGATGTTCTTGCGTATATACAAGCAAAGTCATGGTATAAATCCTCACTTTAGAAATCCCAATTCGTACGGTTCAAGAATCGGGCCCCACCACCACACTACGGTCCTTGAAAAAAAAAAGCATGGCTTTGGCGAGAGTTTGATCTCGGTCAGAAAACTTACCTGATTGTAATTCATACATATCGAGGATCAAACAGAAACTACACTCTGATCGTATTTAAATATTGTATTATATAAAAATATAAAGAAAAAGATTATATATTCTCAAAGAGAAAGCGTCATTACTGTTCAGAACGGTTGAGGATCACACAGAAACTACACTCTGATCTTAGTTAAATAGTGTATTATATAGAAACAAGCTGAATAAAATTATATAGTCTCAAAGGGAAAGCGTCATTACTGTTCAGAAGGGTTTAGTATCAGACAGAAACTTTGATCCTAGGTTGAATATCAGAAGTGTATGTAGCATAGGTTATCAAAACATTCGCACGTTAAAATGTCCAATGGTTGCTACTCGTTGTAGATTAAAAGCAAGTCTTCTTAAATTGCCTCATCAGATAGAGCCTTGTATAAGGACGTTAGTCATCGCGCCAAATCTGTTCAGAAATATTTAAACAGTCAGCTGTATAGAACCGTTTCCAAAGATCAATGGTGAAAAAGGCTTTGAATGAATAAAGCCTGAGGGTTTTGGCAAAGATCATCTTGCTTTGAACATTGTGGTTTCGAACTACTGAATCACAAAGAACTGCACCAAATAATAGAAATCACATCACTTGATGTCCACCAAAATCAGCCAGAAATAAAATGGATAGCACCGTTAACTCGAAGAGAAAATAATGGCACAATCAAGAAGTTGAATTTCCTTACGCTACTTCAAAAAGAAGTTAGAAAGGATTCCCCTATCAAAACTGAAAAGAGCGATAACAGACGCATGGCGCCAAATCTGGCTAGAAATATCTATACATTCAAATGTATACAACCGCTTCCTAAGATTAATGGTGAAGAAAAAGGCTTTGAGCAAGTGAAGCCTGGGTGTCTTGACAATGATCATCCCACTATAAACCTTTTTGGGCGCTCCAGATTCCCTACGAACTCTCTTGAATAACAGAAACATTAGGACTACCAACAGAAGCAACAACTAAAATAGATAGCATATTGTTGAGGGGTTCTCCCCTTTTTACACAAATGGACTTACCCATATACTACTGCTACGTGAAGACCCGAGAAACGAGAGCAAGACCGGGAAACAGACCGAAAAGGGAGAATGAAAGGTTGCAGGTAACAGACAGACAGACCGAACGTAGACAGCAAGAGTCACAGTGAGCGAGCACGTAGACTCAGTAAGAAGTCATACAGCGATACTTCAATACCACAAGACTGTATAGATATTTTGCTACTAACCCGTATTCCTGGAACTACTAACCTGCATTACCAGTTTGTATTATTACGTTAATACATTATTTTCCTATATTCATTCTTGGATTTTGTTATTTATTGGTACCGGATTTCATCTCGGAATCCACAACACATATATAGCTCAAAGAAAAAATAATGGCATCAAGATGTTAACTTTCCACACTATTTTAAATAGAAGATACTGAAGGAAACCTCCACCAATACTGGAAAGAGTGATAACAGCCACTGGACTTGAAAAACGGGTTTTCCTAAACAATTATTTTAAGAGAAAGATTTTTAAAATTTCAGCTAAAAAAAGGTTCTGGCTGCTCGTCCTATGAATGTCAGATGTTTCCTTACAGGGAAACGGCTAATATTATCATCATTTTTCCCCATTATATTCTCAAACTCAAGTTGTGCTACATCCTTGGTATGACGATAAACTACATCCGCGTCCTGGGTAAGACGATAAACTACGTCCGACAGCAAGGCCTTTGTTCGGGTTTTGAGCAACTAGGAGCCACCTCTTGATTGCTGGTGTTTAATTTTTTTGAGAAAGAATTGTTACCAGCAATGCATTTTTGAAGAAAGGAGGTATTACCAAAAATGCATTTTTAGAAAAAATATTACCAGCAATAAAAATCTTGTCGGCATTAAATAAATCCATTGAGGCTGATATGCCGTAAAACAAAACAAAACAAAATTCAAGTTATGCCGCAGTCTTACTTAATTGAATCACCAATTTTTCCAATATCGTTGCGAAAGTTCGAGTGCTCTAGTTATTATTGACACGAACAAAACCCTCATATTCTGACGATTCTAGTCTTCCAGGGCGAGGTCCTGACTTTATTATTCATATTTATTAGTTATGAATTTTAGCTAAGTGTTTAAAATACCTGTCAGATTTCATTTAGTTTAAATATCATTGGATTTTTAAAAGAATATTTTTACTGAATTTTTATTTCTTAATTCGCCGTTTCCAAATTTATTTCATTTTGTCCAGCACTTTCAATGTTAATATATGCCAAACTTACCTTTGTTTCTTGCTTTTTAACGTCAAAATCTGTTAATTCCAGCCAGTAATCCACATTAGAGATAGCCTAAAATGAGAATGAAAAAATGGAGAATAAAGCCAAAAGCTATAAAAGCTCAAGAAAATACAATAAAATTAGTAGTACTAGAGATGAAGAAGAAGAAGAAGGTGGTGGGAGGAAGATGAACGGGAGGAAAAGGAAGAGTATAGCAACTATGGGAAGGAGAATCTGACAGAAGAATAATGCGAGGAAAAGGAAATGGATAAGAGTGATGGGAGTAAAAGCAATGGGAGAACAGCGTAGTGGAAAAGGAAAGGAGAAGAGAAGGAAAAGAAAAAGCATAAAAATGCGAGGAAAATTAGAAGAAAAAGAGCGAGGGAGAAAAATAGGAGAGGCACAATAAGAGTAAAAGGAAGGGGGAAAATAGAAGAGAAGAATGATAAGAGAAAGTGGAAAGGGAAGAGGAGCGATGGTAGGGAAAAGAAGAAAGGAGAAACGCGATAGGAGAAAAAGGAAGCGAAGTACAACGATGGGGGAGAGAGGAGAATAACAGAAAGATAAAGAAAAGGATAAGAAAAATGGGAGGAAAAGGAAGAGAAAAATAGCAATGGACGAAAATAGAATGAGAACGTAAAAGAAAAAGGACAAGAGGAATAACCAAGATAGGTGGAAATGAATTAGAAGAAAGATGGGGGAGAAAAAATAGTAGAGCGATTGAGGGGGACGGAAGAGAAGAACAAGAATGGGAGTAAGAGGAAGAGGAGAAAAACTTTGGGAGTAAAAGGAAGAGGAGAAGAACTATGGGTGGAAAAGGAAGTGGAGAAGAACGATGGGAGGAAAAGGAAGAGGAGAAGAACTATGGGTGGAAAAGGAAGAGGAGAAGAACGATGGGAGGAAAAGGAAGAGGAGAAGAACTATGGATGGAAAAGGAAGAGGAGAAAAACTATGGGAGGAAAAGGAAGAGGAGAAGAACTATGGGAGGAAAAGGAAGAGGAGAAGAACGATGAGAGGAAAGGAAGTGGAGAAGAACTATGGGTGGAAAAGGAAGAAAATAAGAACTATGGGTGGAAAAGGAAGAGGAGAAGAACGATGGGAGGAAAAGGAAGAGGAGAAGAACTATGGATGGAAAAGGAAGAGGAGAAGAACGATGGGAGGAAAGGAAGTGGAGAAGAACGATGGGTGGAAAAGGAAGAGGAGAAGAACTATGGGTGGAAAAGGAAGAGGAGAAGAACGATGGGAGGAAAAGGAAGAGGAGAAGAACTATGGATGGAAAAGGAAGAGGAGAAGAACGATGGGTGGAAAAGGAAGAGGAGAAGAACTATGGATGGAAAAGGAAGAGGAGAAGAACGATGGGGAGAAAAGGAAGTGGAGAAGAACTATGGGTGGAAAAGGAAGAGGAGAAGAACTATGGGTGGAAAAAGAAGAGGAGAAGAACTATGGGTGGAAAAGGAAGAGGAGAAGAACGATGGGAGGAAAAGGAAGAGGAGAAGAACTATGGATGGAAAAGGAAGAGGAGAAGAACGATGGGTGGAAAAGGAAGAGGAGAAGAACGATGGGAGGAAAAGGAAGAGGAGAAGAACTATGGATGGAAAAGGAAGAGGAGAAGAACGATGGGTGGAAAAGGAAGAGGAGAAGAACTATGGATGGAAAAAAGGAAGAGGAGAAGAACGATGGGAGAAAAGGAAGTGGAGAAGAACTATGGGTGGAAAAGGAAGAGGAGAAGAACTATGGGTGGAAAAGGAAGAGGAGAAGAACGATGGGAGGAAAAGGAAGAGGAGAAGAACTATGGATGGAAAAGGAAGTGGAGAAGAACGATGGGTGGAAAAGGAAGAGGAGAAGAACGATGCAGGGGAAAAGAAGAGGAGAAGAACTATGGATGGAAAAGGAAGTGGAGAAGAACGATGGGTGGAAAAGGAAGAGGAGAAGAACTATGGGTGGAAAAGGAAGAGGAGAAGAACGATGGGAGGAAAAGGAAGAGGAGAAGAACTATGGATGGAAAAGGAAGAGGAGAAGAACGATGGGTGGAAAAGGAAGGGAGAAGAACGATGGGTGGAAAAGGAAGAGGAGAAGAACGATGGGTGGAAAAGGAAGAGGAGAAGAACTATGGGTGGAAAAGGAGGAAGAGGGAGAAGAACTATGGGTGGAAAAGGAAGAGGAGAAGAAAACGATGGGTGGAAAAGGAAGAGGAGAAGAACGATGGGAGGAAAAGGAAGAGGAGAAGAACTATGGATGGAAAAGGAAGAGGAGAAGAACGATGGGAGAAAAGGAAGTGGAGAAGAACGATGGGTGGAAAAGGAAGAGGAGAAGAACTATGGGTGGAAAAGGAAGAGGAGAAGAACTATGGATGGAAAAGGAAGAAAATAAGAACTATGGGTGGAAAAGGAAGAGGAGAAGAACTATGGGTGGAAGAGGAAGTGGAGAAAAGAACGATGCGAGGAAAAGGAAGAGGAGAAGAACTATGGATGGAAAAGGAAGAGGAGAAAAAAACTATGGAGGAAAAAGGAAGAGGAAAGAACGATGGGGAGGAAAGGAAGGAGAAGAACTATGGGTGGAAAAAGGAAGAAAATAAGAACTATGGGGGAAAAGGAAGAGGAGAAGAACGATGGGAGGAAAAACTATGAAGAAAGGAGAAGAACTATGGATGGAAAAGGAAGAGGAGAAGAACGATGGGAGAAAAGGAAGAGGAGAAGAACGATAGGTGGAAAAGGAAGAGGAGAAGAACTATGGGTGGAAAAAGGAAGAGGAGAAGAACGATGGGGGGGGAGGAAAAGGAAGAGGAGAAGAACTATGGATGGAAAAGGAAGAGGAGAAGAACGATGGGTGGAAAAGGAAGAGGAGAAGAACTATGGATGGAAAAGGAAGAGGAGAGAAGAACGAGAAGGGTGGAAAAGGAAGAGGAGAAGAACGATGCGAGGAAAAGGAAAGAACTATGAGAAAAGAACTATGGATGGAAAAGGAAGAGGAGAAGAACGATGGGTGGAAAAGGAAGAGGAGAAGAACTATGGATGGAAAAGGAAGAGGAGAAGAACGATGGGAGAAAAGGAAGGGAGAAGAACTATGGGTGGAAAAGGAAGAGGAGAAGAACTATGGGTGGAAAAGGAAGAGGAGAAAGAACTATGGGTGGAAAAGGAAGAGGAGAAGAAAACCATGGGAGGAAAAGGAAGAGGAGAAGAACTATGGATGGAAAAGGAAGTGGAGAAACGAACGATGGGTGGAAAAGGAAGAGGAGAAGAACTATGGGTGGAAAAAGGAAGAGGAGAAGAACGATGGGAGGAAAAGGAAGAGGAGAAGAACTATGGATGGAAAAGGAAGAGGAGAAGAACGAAGAGGGTGGAAAAGGAAGTGGAGAAGAACTATGGGTGGAAAAGGGAAGAGGAGAAGAAACGATGGGTGGAAAAGGAAGAGGAGAAGAACTATGGGTTGAAAAGGAAGAGGAGAAGAACTATGGGTGAAAAGGAAGAGGAGAAGAACGATGGGTGGAAAAGGAAGAGGAGAAGAACGATGGGAGGAAAAGGAAGAGGAGAAGAACTATGGATGGAAAAGGAAGAGGAGAAGAACGATGGGTGGAAAAGGAAGAGGAGAAGAACGATGCGTGAGGAAAAGGAAGAGGAGAAGAACTATGGATGGAAAAGGAAGAAAATAAGAACTATGGGGTGGAAAAAGGAAGAGGGAGAAGAACTATGGGTGGAAGAGGTAGTGGAGAAGAACGATGCGAGGAAAAGGAAGAGGAGAAGAACTATGGATGGAAAAGGAAGAGGAGAAAAACTATGGGAGGAAAAGGAAGAGGAGAAGAACGATGGGAGGAAAGGAAGTGGAGAAGAACTATGGGTGGAAAAGGAAGAAAATAAGAACTATGGGTGGAAAAGGAAGAGGAGAAGAACGATGGAGGAAAAGGAAGAGGAGAAAAGAACTAGAAGAAGATGGAAAAAAAAGAGGGAGAAGAACGATGGGAGAAAAGGGAAGTGGAGAAGAACGATGGGTGGAAAAGGAAGAGGAGAAGAACTATGGGTGGAAAAGGAAGAGGAGAAGAACGATGGGAGGAAAAGGAAGAGGAGAAGGACTATGGATGGAAAAGGAAGAGGAGAAGAAAGATGGGAGGAAAAGGAAGAGGAGAAGAACTATGGGTGGAAAAGGAAGAGAGAAGAACTATGGGTGGAAAAGGAAGAGGAGAAAAGAACGATGGGGAGGAAAAGGAAGAGGAGAAGAACTATGGATGGAAAAGGAAGAGGAGAAGAACGATGGGTGGAAAAGGAAGAGGAGAAGAACGATGCGAGGAAAAGGAAGAGGAGAAGAACTATGGATGGAAAAGGAAGAGGAGAAGAACGATGGGTGGAAAAGGAAGAGGAGAAGAACTATGGATGGAAAAGGAAGAGGAGAAGAACGATGGGAGAAAAGGAAGTGGAGAAGAACTATGGGTGGAAAAGGAAGAGGAGAAGAACTATGGGTGGAAAAGGAAGAGGAGAAGAACTATGGGTGGAAAAGGAAGAGGAGAAGAACGATGGGAGGAAAAGGAAGAGGAGAAGAACTATGGATGGAAAAGGAAGAGGAGAAGAACGATGGGTGGAAAAGGAAGAGGAGAAGAACGATGCGAGGAAAAGGAAGAGGAGAAGAACTATGGATGGAAAAGGAAGTGGAGAAGAACGATGGGTGGAAAAGGAAGAGGAGAAGAACTATGGGTGGAAAAGGAAGAGGAGAAGAACGATGGGAGGAAAAGGAAGAGGAGAAGAACTATGGATGGAAAAGGAAGAGGAGAAGAACGATGGGTGGAAAAGGAAGTGGAGAAGAACGATGGGTGGAAAAGGAAGAGGAGAAGAACGATGGGTGGAAAAGGAAGAGGAGAAGAACTATGGGTTGAAAAGGAAGAGGAGAAGAACTATGGGTGGAAAAGGAAGAGGAGAAGAACGATGGGTGGGAAAGGAAGAGGAGAAGAACGATGGGAGGAAAAGGAAGAGGAGAAGAACTATGGATGGAAAAGGAAGAGGAGAAGAACGATGGGAGAAAAGGAAGTGGAGAAGAAAGATGGGTGGAAAAGGAAGAGGAGAAGAACTATGGGTGGAAAAGGAAGAGGAGAAGAACTATGGATGGAAAAGGAAGAAAATAAGAACTATGGGTGGAAAAGGAAGAGGAGAAGAACTATGGGTGGAAGAGGAAGTGGAGAAGAACGATGCGAGGAAAAGGAAGAGGAGAAGAACTATGGATGGAAAAAGGAAAAGGAGAAAAAAACTATGGGAGGAAAAAGGAAGAGGAGAAGAACTATGGGTGGAAAAAGGAAGAAAATAAGAACTATGGTTGGAAAAGGAAGAGAGAGAAGAACGATGGGTGGAAAAGGAAGAGGAGAAGAACGATGGGAGGAAAAGGAAGAGGAGAAGAACTATGGATGGAAAAGGAAGAGGAGAAGAACGATGGGAGGAAAGGAAGTGGAGAAGAACGATGTGTGGAAACGGAAGAGGAGAAGAACTATGGGTGGAAAAGGAAGAGGAGAAGAACGATGGGAGGAAAAGGAAGAGGAGAAGAACTATGGATGGAAAAGGAAGAGGAGAAAAACTATGGGAGGTAAAGGAAGAGGAGAAGAACTATGGGTGGAAAAGGAAGAGGAGAAGAACTATGGGTGGAAGAGGAAGTGGAGAAGAACGATGGGAGGAAAAGGAAGAGGAGAAGAACGATGGGAGGAAAAGGAAGAGGAGAAGAACTATGGATGGAAAAGGAAGAGGAGAAAAACTATGGGAGGAAAAGGAAGAGGAGAAGAACTATGGGTGGAAAAGGAAGAGAAGAACTATGGGTGGAAGAGGAAGTGGAGAAGAACGATGGGAGGAAAAGGAAGAGGAGAAGAACTATGGATGGAAAAGGAAGAGGAGAAAAACTATGGGAGGAAAAGGAAGAGGAGAAGAACTATGGGTGGAAAAGGAAGAAAATAAGAACTATGGTTGGAAAAGGAAGAGGAGAAGAACGATGGGTGGAAAAGGAAGAGGAGAAGAACGATGGGAGGAAAAGGAAGAGCAGAAGAACTATGGATGGAAAAGGAAGAGGAGAAGAACGATGGGAGGAAAGGAAGTGGAGAAGAACTATGGGTGGAAAAGGAAGAAAATAAGAACTATGGGTGGAAAAGGAAGAGGAGAAGAACGATGGGTGGAAAAGGAAGAGGAGAAGAACGATGGGAGGAAAAGGAAGAGGAGAAGAACTATGGATGGAAAAGGAAGAGGAGAAAAACTATGGGAGGAAAAGGAAGAGGAGAAGAACTATGGGTGGAAAAGGAAGAAAATAAGAACTATGGTTGGAAAAGGAAGAGGAGAAGAACGATGGGTGGAAAAGGAAGAGGAGAAGAACGATGGAAGGAAAAGGAAGAGGAGAAGAACTATGGATGGAAAAGGAAGACGAGAAGAACGATGGGAGGAAAGGAAGTGGAGAAGAACGATGGGTGGAAAAGGAAGAGGAGAAGAACTATGGGTGGAAAAGTAAGAGGAGAAGAACTATGGATGGAAAAGGAAGTGGAGAAGAACGGTGGGAGGAAAGGAAGTGGAGACGAACGATGGGTGGAAAAGGAAGAGGAGAAAAACTATGGGAGGAAAAGGAAGACGAGAAGAACTATGGGTGGAAAAGGAAGAGGAGAAGAACTTTGGGAGGAAAAGGAAGAGGAGAAGAACTACTGGTGGAAAAGGAAGTGGAGAAGAACGATGGGAGGAAAAGGAAGTGGAGAAGAACGATGGGAGGAAAAGTAAGAGGAGGAGAACTATGGATGGAAAAGGAAGAGGAGAAAAACTATGGGAGGAAAAGGAAGAGGAGAAAAGCTATGGGAGGAAATGGAAGAGGAGAAGAACGATGGGAGGAAAAGGAAGTGAAGAAGAACGATGGGTGGAAAAGGAAGAGGAGAAGAACTATGGGTGGAAAAGGAAGAGGAGAAGAACTATGGATGGAAAAGGTAGAGGAGAAGAACGATGGGAGGAAAGGAAGTGGAGAAGAACTATGGATGGAAAAGGAAGAAAATAAGAACTATGGGTGGAAAAGGAAGAGGAGAAGAACTATGGGTGGAAGAGGAAGTGGAGAAGAACGATGCGAGGAAAAGGAAGAGAAGAAGAACTATGGATGGAAAAGGAAGAGGAGAAATACTATGGGAGGAAAAGGAAGAGGAGAAGAACTATGGGTGGAAAAGGAAGAAAATAAGAACTATGGTTGGAAAAGGAAGAGGAGAAGAACGATGGGTGGAAAAGGAAGAGGAGAAGAACGATGGGAGGAAAAGGAAGAGGAGAAGAACTAGGGATGAAAAAAGGAAGAGGAGAAGAACGATGGGAGGAAAGGAAGTGGAGAAGAACTATGGGTGGAAAAGGAAGAAAATAAGAACTATGGTGGAAAAGGAAGAGGAGAAGAACGATGGGTGGAAAAGGAAGAGGAGAAGAACGATGGGAGGAAAAGGAAGAGGAGAAGAACTATGGATGGAAAATGAAGAGGAGAAAACTACTGGTGGAAAAGGAAGGGAGAAGAACGATGGGAGGAAAAGGAAGTAGAGAAGAAAACGATGGAGGAAAAGGAAGAGGAGGAGAACTATGGATGGAAAAGGAAGAGGAGAAAAACTATGGGAGGAAAAGGAAGAGGAGAAAAGCTATGGGAGGAAATGGAAGAGGAGAAGAACGATGGGAGGAAAAGGAAGTGAAGAAGAACGATGGGTGGAAAAGGAAGAGGAGAAGAACTATGGGTGGAAAAGGAAGAGGAGAAGAACTATGGATGGAAAAGGAAGAGGAGAAGAACGATGGGAGGAAAGGAAGTGGAGAAGAACTATGGATGGAAAAGGAAGAAAATAAGAACTATGGGTGGAAAAGAAAGAGGAGAAGAACTATGGGTGGAAGAGGAAGTGGAGAAGAACGATGCGAGGAAAAGGAAGAGAAGAAGAACTATGGATGGAAAAGGAAGAGGAGAAATACTATGGGAGGAAAAGGAAGAGGAGAAGAACGATGGGTGGAAAAGGAAGAAAATAAGAACTATGGTTGGAAAAGGAAGAGGAGAAGAACGATGGGTGGAAAAGGAAGAGGAGAAGAACGATGGGAGGAAAAGGAAGAGGAGAAGAACTAGGGATGAAAAAGGAAGAGGAGAAGAACGATGGGAGGAAAGGAAGTGGAGAAGAACTATGGGTGGAAAAGGAAGAAAATAAGAACTATGGGTGGAAAAGGAAGAGGAGAAGAACGATGGGTGGAAAAGGAAGAGGAGAAGAACGATGGGAGGAAAAGGAAGAGGAGAAGAACTATGGATGGAAAATGAAGAGGAGAAAAACTACTGGTGGAAAAGGAAGTGGAGAAGAACGATGGGAGGAAAAGGAAGTGGAGAAGAACGATGGGAGGAAAAGGAAGAGGAGGAGAACTATGGATGGAAAAGGAAGAGGAGAAAAACTATGGGAGGAAAAGGAAGAGGAGAAAAGCTATGGGAGGAAATGGAAGAGGAGAAGAACGATGGGAGGAAAAGGAAGTGAAGAAGAACGATGGGTGGAAAAGGAAGAGGAGAAGAACTATGGGTGGAAAAGGAAGAGGAGAAGAACGATGGGTGGAAAAGGAAGAGGAGAAGAACGATGGGTGGAAAAGGAAGAGGAGAAGAACGATGGGTGGAAAAGGAAGAGGAGAAGAACGATGGGAGGAAAGGAAGTGGAGAAGAACTATGGATGGAAAAGGAAGAAAATAAGAACTATGGGTGGAAAAGGAAGAGGAGAAGAACGATGGGTGGAAAAGGAAGAGGAGAAGAACTATGGGTGGAAAAGGAAGAGGAGAAAAACTATGGGAGGAAAAGGAAGAGGAGAAGAACTATGGGTGGAAAAGGAAGAAAATAAGAACTATGGTTGGAAAAGGAAGAGGAGAAGAACGATGGGTGGAAAAGGAAGAGGAGAAGAACGATGGGAGGAAAAGGAAGAGGAGAAGAACTAGGGATGGAAAAGGAAGAGGAGAAGAACGATGGGAGGAAAGGAAGTGAAGAACTATGGGTGGAAAAGGAAGAAAATAAGAACTATGGGTGGAAAAGGAAGAGGAGAAGAACGATTGGTGGAAAAGGAAGAGGAGAAGAACGATGGGAGGAAAAGGAAGAGGAGAAGAACTATGGATGGAAAAGGAAGAGGAGAAGAACGATGGGAGGAAAGGAAGTGGAGAAGAACGATGGGTGGAAAAGGAAGAGGAGAAAAACTATGGGAGGAAAAGGAAGACGAGAAGAACTATGGGTGGAAAAGGAAGAGGAGAAGAACTTTGGGAGGAAAAGGAAGAGGAGAAGAACTACTGGTGGAAAAGGAAGTGGAGAAGAACGATGGGAGGAAAAGGAAGAGGAGGAGAACTATGGATGGAAAAGGAAGAGGAGAAAAACTATGGGAGGAAAAGGAAGAGGAGAAAAGCTATGGGAGGAAATGGAAGAGGAGAAGAACGATGGGAGGAAAAGGAAGTGGAGAAGAACGATGGGTGGAAAAGGAAGAGGAGAAGAACTATGGGTGGAAAAGGAAGAGGAGAAGAACGATGGGAGGAAAAGGAAGAGGAGAAGAACTATGGATGGAAAATGAAGAGGAGAAAAACTATGGGAGGAAATGGAAGAGGAGAAAAAATATGGGTGGAAAAGGAAGAGGAGAAGAACGATGGGAGGAAAGGAAGTGGAGAAGAACGATGGGTGGAAAAGGAAGAGGAGAAGAACTATGGGTGGAAAAGTAAGAGGAGAAGAACTATGGATGGAAAAGGAAGTGGAGAAGAACGATGGGAGGAAAGGAAGTGGAGAAGAACGATGGGTGGAAAAGGAAGAGGAGAAAAACTATGGGAGGAAAAGGAAGACGAGAAGAACTATGGGTGGAAAAGGAAGAGGAGAAGAACTTTGGGAGGAAAAGGAAGAGGAGAAGAACTACTGGTGGAAAAGGAAGTGGAGAAGAACGATGGGAGGAAAAGGAAGAGGAGAAGAACTATGGGTGGAAAAGGAGGAGGAGAAGAACTTTGGGAGGAAAAGGAAGAGGAGAAGAACGATGGGAGGAAAAGGAAGAGGAGAAGAACTATGGATGGAAAAGGAAGAGGAGAAAAACTATGGGAGGAAATGGAAGAGGAGAAAAACTATGGGTGGAAAAGGAAGAGGAGAAGAACGATGAGAGGAAAAGGAAGTGGAGAAGAACTATGGGTGGAAATGGAAGTGGAGAAGAACGATGGGTGGAAAAGGAAGAGGAGAAGAACTTTGGGAGGAAAAAGAAGAGAAGAAGAACGATGGGAGTAATTGCAAGAGAAGTAAAAGGATGGGAGGAAAAGGAAGAGGAAAAAACACGATGAAAAGAAAAATGGGCAAAAACACTGGGAGGAATAAGTCAATAGGAACACATGGAAAAGAAGAGGAAGACAAAAAGAGAACAAGGATGGAGCAAAAAGGGAAAAGAGAACAAGAGGAAAATAAAGACGATAACAAACATGGGCGGAAAAGGAAGAGAAAAACAACAATGGAAAGAACTAAAAGAGACGCGCTATGGGAGGAATAGGAAAAAGAGGAGAACAGGGTGAAAAGAATGAGCATAAAACAAAAGAGAAGGAAGAAGAATGTTTGGGTAGAAAGGGGAGGGGAAGTGCGATGGGAGAAAAATGGAGGAACAGAATAAATAAATGAAAAACAGGAAGGGGAGCCGAACAGGAAAGAAACGAAGAAGAGGAAAAATGTGAGGGAAACACGACAGGAGGAGATGGAAGAGAAACGGAACGAGGAGAGGAAAAGGAAGAGATGAACAAAAATGTAAACTAGAAAAACTGAAGTAGTAGGATGGTCAGCTATGCGCCATACACGCTTGGGCGCTCATGTATCTTTCAATACATGGCTGA
The DNA here is from genome assembly GCA_903632075.3 of Acanthosepion pharaonis. Lineage (NCBI taxonomy): Eukaryota > Metazoa > Mollusca > Cephalopoda > Sepiida > Sepiidae > Acanthosepion > Acanthosepion pharaonis. The sequence continues at coordinate 843,901 of CAHIKZ030000239.1, read as the reverse complement.
CGAGGCAGATTTTTTCCGCAGTAGGTTGCCATTTCTTTCTGCGAAAAACCAGTTGCTATCCAAGGCTATTAACCCATAGCTTGAAGAAGAGGTTGATTCATACCTTTCCCAAGGGTATTAGCATGTAAATGAATGTAATGGATTCAACTGGAATTCGAACTCGGCTCTCCGATTCCTCAATCCGCCCTGCTATCCATTACACCACCGTGCGTGCGGAGCGTAATGACCATAAAAATCAAATGAAACAAGGACAACAATTACAACACCATAGAGAAACCGTAGAAGGACAGGTTGAATTAAAATTCAAGTAGTAGTAGTATAAAACAGATCTTAAAAACGACAGGTGAAAGAAGGAAAAAATTAAAAGCAATGGAAACTTAGATGAAAGATCAATGAAAGTAGATAAAGAATAGAATATATTTATATGTGTAGACAAAAAAAAAATGCATTCAAAAATACATGCACATAATTTATTGACATTCACCGCAAATTTTCTTTCTTTTTTAATCCGCGAGATGCAACAGGTTTATTTTAATTACGATAGATTTCTGTTCTAATGCACATAACATTTTAGCATTCATCTCAAAATTAAGAAGTTATTATCGCCAACAAAAACACAGAGTTAGCTGCCCTTAGCATTTCCTCCATACTCCAACACGTTCTTCTTGTCGTCAAGAGATTGCTTGCATTATTGTTATATTCCGTGCTAATAGGAATATGGACTGGAAAACACGGTGGATAAATAGTAACAAGGTTATTGTAGAAATCAGTACACCAAGCAAGGAAGAAATAGTTATGCGCACGGTCTTTGCAAGTCAGTACAGTTGTGTGCGTGCTGCTATCGGAAGGCCGCTAGTTCTCGCAGATCCCATCTCGGAGCTATTTAGAAACTGCCCCACGCAGTCACATGTGACACAAAGCCGAATTTAAAGTGGGGTTCCCGAGCCCGGAGGCTCGGCCAAAACATCCCCGTAGACCCCGCATAAACGGGGTCGGGTCTGTCTACCTCCCCGGACGAAACTCTGCCCCTCGGCATAGCCTCGCCCGGGTTCCTCTTTGCCCGAAGGCAGAGAGTTCGACTAGCGCAGCTGGGAAAGATCCCAGCTCGACTCTGCTGTCCGCTGTCTTAACGGATACTTCTAGGTGATTACTACATATAGTGCCGCCACTCATGGGGGTAGCAGGTTATTCCATAACATCAATTATAATGACAGTTATCACACACATTCTGCTTTATCAAAGTGCAATAAAGGAGCCACATGTTTTACTTCAACCAGTTCAGATCTTTAGAGCTAAGACCCCATCATGCCAAGTACACAGGGTCAAAACACCGTCATTCCATTCGAATTCAACTGGTATGAAGCAAGTTCCATTTTATTCAATGTGCTGCAACGCTCTCAAGAGGATCCTTTCACAATGATTACAATCTTAACTACTTCAAGTTTATGGGCCACTATCTTTTAAATATACCAATTTTATTCAGTGACCCTCTAACTTGACTAGGTTCGGGGCTGGGTATTGAGTAACAGGTGTAAAACAGTGAAAAAAAAATGCATATTGGTTACCCCCATATATATATATATATATATATATATATATATATATATATATATATAGTAATGATGCAATAAGGTAATCTGTATGGAATTTCCCGGAGGACATAGATCAATGGAGAGCTCTATGTCAAAAGACAGAGCAAAACTATTATTATTAAAGAATATCAAACACTTAAAAACCCATAGGCAACTTTTATTTCATGAGAGTTCTAAAAAAAAAAATTAGAGCTGCATTTTTTCTTAGAGCTCACATGAAATAAAATTATTATTTATGGGTTTTAAGTGTTTAATATTTTTTAATTAATGATACACACACACACACACACACACACACACACACACACACACACACACACACATATATATATATATATATATATATATATATATATATATATATATAATTTTAGCGAAAATTATAACATAAATATGCCATAAAATCACTGTAAAAATAGCCATTATGTTTCAAAATTTCAGGTGTATGATCACGAGAAGGTGTTGGGAACCCTAGTGATTTTATAACATTTCTGTTATAATTTTCGAATAAATTATATTTGCTCTACACTGTATTGAGCACTCTAGTAGGAATAGTATTTTTGGTTTATTTTAAGATTGGAATTTATTCCGTATACACTATCCTATAATTGATATATATATATATATATATATATATATATATATATATATATATATATATATAAAAAAAAGGATTAAACACTAATAATACCATGGTGATAATTTATTCAAATATATTAAATACGATCCAATTCAACAGGCCTACAAATTCAAAAAGAAAACAGAAAAAACAACTCCGGAAATAAAAACAGAATTTAGAGAGAGTGTAAGTACGAGGGTGTGGGACGAATGTTAGAGTTAAAGAGAGGGGTAACAGACTAGAGAAGAAGGGAGATTAAACCATAATAGAGATAATTTTAAGAGAGGTGAGTGGAAGGCGTTTAAGTAAGAGAAATATGAATGTTGTCGGATGTCTAATGCATAAAGATACATTTCGTGGTGACATACACACACACCATAGACGATCTATGTGCCCGATTCAACGTAAAGCAAAATAATGTAATGATATTTTTTATTATAAAAATATTACTACGATATATATATATATATATATATATATATATATATATATATAATATATGTGTGTGTGTGTGTGTAAATGTGTATATATTATGTATATATTATATATATGTATATATATATATATATATATATATATATATATATATATATATATATATTTATATATATATATATATATATATATATATATATATATACACATATATATATATATATATATATATATATATATATATATATATATATGTGTGTGTGTGTGTGTATATATATATATATATATGTATATATATATATATATAATATATATATATATATATATATATATATATATATATATGTGTGTGTAAGAGGAAAAGGGAAAAAATATATGTGAAAAAGAATTTCGTGTGCCGATTCTTCGTCCTTTAGTGATATTTACGTTGATGTAATTAAACTTGCATACGGAGGGAGGTAGACTCTGAGACTTCTTAAACTTTTAAATTTAATTTAAAAAAATATGTTTCTGGTTATTTAGTATTGCCAATTTAATTTAGTTTAGTTTTCTTTTCGTTTATATTTTTATTACACTTTTTTATCAGATATCACACATTACGATAATAAACAGTCGATCTGCAAAGAAAGGTAAAATATTGTATGATACTGAAGCTAAATTTACTGTGGGTAATCTAGCGATTAATTCACGCTCATCTCAGTAAATTGCTTTCATTTTAATTAAATTAGAAATCTTATATCGAAATTCTGATCAAACTCATTACGTTGAGCAACTAATCTATAGAGAGTGTTTTTTTTCTAAAAGATCCCTTTTGTGTTCATATAAAATTTTATTCAAATTATTTGTGATTTCTCCTATGTTATTCCTTTGAACAACTATTAGATCTGATAGACAAGTCAAATGTTTATAAATTTACAGTATTAACTGAGAAGTTTGTAATAGCAGGAGTGATACTGGTGTCACGCTCCCACTGTTAATAAAATCCTTCCGTAGGATGTGTCTCAAGTAAACTCTGGCATCCGGAGAATGAGCGGACGACTTACGCCTCATAATCAGCCAGTAAATTTAGAAGCAGCTCGGGACCCAGGCGAAGGAAAGAAAACTGCAATATTTACATTATTCGGACTATTGTCCTCATCTTCACCACCATGTTTATCACAACGCTTCGGACGTTGTACGCTCTGGCCTTCTTCAGGTGGTTGGAATGTCTAACTGAACCTTTTATTTCTAATTTATCATTTTTAATAAACGGTTCAGTTCGACATTCCAACCACCTGAAGAAAGCCGGAGCGTACAATGACCGAAACCTTGTGATAAACATGGCGACAAAGAAGAGGACGATAGTCCGAATAATGTAAATAGTGTACATAATACCTCATCTCAGAAATATAGACAGATTTCTTGCCACAGTTAACAAATGGGGGTCACTTTTCAGAGCAGCTGCCTTAGCTAACGGGCTTATTATTAATACAGGTATAACTAGTGGGGTAATAATAATACACCCTTATGCAAATTAAATGAAACAAACGCTTCAGTTATCTTTCTTACACCATACGGTCAGTCTTAAATACACTGGAGTGAAAGTTGTAATCGAGTTCTATTTTCCCTCAGTTTAGGTTATTTGCAGTGGTGTGCAGTAATATGAATCTATTTTCAAGGTGAAGGATGACATTTTTTTGAACTTGAAAAATAATGCATCATTTTAATTGCATCAGATTTTTTATCACGCCCAGACACTATTGCCTCGCCTGGCGATTAGTTGTCCTACGGCCATTGTCTGCGTTGGACTTTATTTCAAGAAAGTATACAAAAATTGTAGGGCTGCGCGAACACACGGACAAGCCTTACCAGTGAGCAAATCAAAGTACTATAGACTAGCCCGGAAACACTCCTGATGAACTCCAATCGAGAATCTGTGGTGAATCTGCAAAAACAAGTTCGTGGAATGGATATACTAAGTATTAACACGTGAACTCGATGATGTTTCATTGGAAAAATACGCAAAAATTTTAAATAATAATAGTTATTCGTTTTGTTTCTATTAATTTACACAACGGTATATATATATATATATATATATATATATATATATATATATATATATATATATATTTCGTTGTAAACTGGTGACATCGGCAAGGTCGTTGATATAGATCGTGTTTATAATTAGATATAAGTCATGTTTATACTTGGGTCCATAGATGTGTCGTAATGGTATATCTCACAATCCCTATCGTCTATGTGGACTGACTATATCGGTAGCTATATATAGTGAGCACATACCTGGGGCTTGCTTCGGTAATTAGGTGGAAATTCGTCTCCAGCTAAACTAGTCGAACGCTCTGACAGCTACCCGACCCCGTATATACGGTGTCTACGGGGAAATTTTGCCAAAGCCTACGGGCTCTGATACCCACGTTAAATTTGGCTTGGTGCCGCATCTGATCGCATGGGGCGGTTGGCAAATATCCTTGCTTCGGGAATTACTAGACCGCCACCCGATTTCCTGTTTTTTTTTTTTTCATCTACGCGCGTGTTGTTGTTCCGTCATTCGAGTATCACCTTTGTTTGTAACCTCTTTAACGCTACAACACTAACCATGGGTATATAGTACCCAGCGCAAATTTTCCTACTTTTAATTACAATTTTCAGTACATGATTTTCCTACCTAAATAATTTGTTTTTCAGTTCCTATTAATGTTAACTCAAAGTGCAAAGTTTGAAGTACCTGCATGAAAATATTTCAAATAAAGATATATATTTAATATATTTTTGATATTTTCAAAATCGAGTATGATATACCCATGGTTAGTAGTGGTGTAACTTTAATTGATGGTTAGTATTCTAGGGTTAAGCATCCAAGAGCTAGACAGATGTATTTATATTTGAATATTTTGTAGACATTTCTCGTGTTAATACTTAAGTATGTTGATCGTATTTATACTTGAGTCTATAGGTAAATATTACACGTGTTTACGTTTGAGTCTGGCGGTAGGCCATGCCACGTTTATACTTGAGTTTAAAAGCATTCACGCGGTAGCTCGGGCTTTTTTGGGAAGTCTTCTATGCAGATGAGTCATTCGGCCTGTTCTAGATCACGCGACCATCGTAGATGTGAGAGTTCAGAAAGGTCCGGAAGAGATTTGCAAAGTGGCTGGACATATTGGAGAGCCGAGGAATAAATATCACCCAGGCGAAGTCATGACGAAAGCCAGCTCTAATACTGAGGAGATTGCTAGAGCGATTATTTGTCACTGGATATCATAAGAGAAACATTTGGATTTCCCCCTTTTTTTTAAAAAAATAAAACTGTATTAATACTCTTTGTCTAGAAATACTTGTTACATTTGTGTGTATACGAGATTTGATAGAAAAAAAAAGTATCGGGAGTATGATAATAAAGATAAATTATGGTTGCCACACGAGAAGGGACAACTCAACACCACCGACTCAACACCGCCTGGACAACTCAGGACTGAAACAACTCAGCATCAGGAAAACGTAACTTTTTTTTCTCATAACTGAATAAATGTAATTTTTTAAAGTATTAAAACCTTAATTAGTGAATATTTTTCTTCAAATAAGGCGTTTGGAAAGGCATTATGCAAAATATGAACCAATTTTTAATAAAGTAAATCATAAAGAATTTTTTTTTAATAAGGTAAATTAATATATAAAAAGTAACAATTTCGATTTACTTTATTAAAAACAAATAAATTTATTACGATTTATTTTATTAAACATAATTAAAATCAAAAACCTTGTTCATATTTTAAATAATGCATTTTTAAATGGCATGAAGGAAAATATTCACTAATTAAGGTTTTAATCCTGAATAAATTACTTTTATTCAGTTATAAAAAAAAAAAAATTCTTGTACTAATTTGTCTCGTTTCTGGTGTTTTGTATGAAATTCTGTTTAATACAAAATCTAATATAAGAACGCAATGACAGAAAGAAAATTGACATCTTGAACATGTTCTGTTTACTTATAAATGAAACATACAGTGGATATTTTCCGAGAAGGGACAACTCAGCACCGACAACTCAACACCGCCGACTGATTGCTGGATCAGCTCAGAAAGAGACAACTCAGCACTTAAACATCTCAGCACCAGCAAAGCATAACAGCGATAAATTACGTTTGTCACACGGCAAGGGACAACTCAACACCGCCGACTCAACATCGCCGACTAAACGCCGAGACAACTCACCCCAGACAACACTAATCACCAAGTGAGCACCGCCGACTGGGTGCCGAGACAAGTCAGGACTGAGGCAACTCAGCACCAGACAAAACAACATTCTTATAATTGAATAAAAGGAATTTATTAAGAATTAAAATCTTAATTAGTGAATATTTTTTCTTCAAATAAGGCATCTGAAAAGGAATTATCTAAAATATAAACCAGGTTTTTGCATATAATAATTTTTAAGAAAATAAATCGTAAAGAAATTTCAATAACTCGCAACATTAAATGTTATAATACTTATAAAAAAATATTTTAGAATGTCGATTTAAAAAATACATTACGATTTAATTTATTAAAAATAATTACAAACAAAAAATGTTGCATTTTGTTTTGCATTTTTCGATTTACATTATTAAAAGATAATTAAAAACAAATGTGTTTTATTGAATTATTTTTATATAACAATTATTAATCTTTACGATTTACTTCATTAAAAATAAAAATAAAAATTGGTTCATATTTTACATAATACTTTTTCACATGTTTTACTATCATGGGCAGGTAAAACCAGTAGTTAGAATCTTCGCAATCTGACCATCAGTTCCGGGTTCGAATGGCCCCATGGTCGAATTGTCAGGATGGTGGTGTCGATTCCAGCGAGTGCCTGAAAACTATACCACGGGTTGAGCCAAGACTTGGAAGTGAAATTGTGTTGACGGAATCCTTGGGGGCCGTTGATAGCTGTTCTAGCACGAAGTCACATGTCATCGTGGCCGAGGGATTAAGCGTGCTGTCCTTGTTCAAAGGCTGTATAGCTGTATCAAACTTACAGCAACTGCCGTCTGTCTAACTCTCTGCATTAGCAGGGAGGAACCCGGACGAAGCTTTGCCGAAGGGCAAGGTTTCGTTCGGGGAGGTTGACAGCTCTCGAACCCGACTAGCCTTAAACTCGGCCTTGTGCCACATGCTACCCCACATGGGGGGCGGGGGACAGCTAAATATAGCTGGCCTTGTTCAAATTGTTGATCACGCTAGATAACACGGTCTTTCCCAGAAACTGAAACTAACTAGCATAGTTGCAGTATAAACCACAGTTTGGCTCTGTGGGTGTTGAGCAAACGCAAATGTGCCAGACCTAGGCGTCCTAGTAGATGGATATCCAGGAATACTAGGGGCTGACTATACTATCCCAAATTTCTAAAACAGAAAATTAACCACAGTAAATTTTTAAATCCAGGCTCATATCACCATTCCTCGCAGATATTCTGTTATCACAATTTGGGATATTTAAAAAGAAAGATGATGGAAAGAAAAAGAAAAAGAATATAAATGAATTTGGCTAGATTGAAAAAAATATATAAAAAAAACAAAAAAAAACAATTCATTCAAAAGTTTGAAATTACCAGCGTCTCTCGTTCATGAGCATGTGAAACATAACAAGGTCAACGACAAAACGCATCAAAAGAAATTTTCGATTTCATCATCATCATCATCAAAAAAATGGTGATCAAAAAACACTAAATCACCACGGTCTCATTCAAAATCAGAATTTGAAATTGTCGGATCCTTTGGTTAGGTGACGTCGCTCCTCCTGGTCGTTGGGTCCAAGCGTGAACCCTTTGGTCATGATCACCAGTGAAATACCAAAGCAACTATACCGATCTCCGTCTGTCTACCCACGCGTTTAGATCTTAGACAGACGGGACCAGCAGGGATCGGGGCCGATAAAGTTGAGTCCGACGGGGTGGCAAAACACAAATAAAATAAAACCCACGACACCAAACAAAATTTTAAAAGGGTAACAACCTTTCTTAAAGTCCGTTACATTTGTTCTCAATTCCCGACCCGCTCTGTGGACTATGGCACCATCATCATCAAAATCATTACCTACTTTCTAGAATCATTTGTATGTCGGATGGTTCAGTTCGGGGGCTGATCATTCGCAGATCTTCTCTCCGACTTGAGTTGTATTTCTTCTTCTTCTTCTGTTTAACTGGTAGATTTCTTGTTTCAACCCAGAAACCATTCAGTGGAAATTTCCTTCGGTGGAAGACGGTCTTCAACAAGGGTCGTCCGAGCCAACAACTCCAAATTCTTCAGCTCCAACTTCAGCTCCAACTTCAGCTCCAACTGTTCTCAGGTTTTCAGGCAATCTTCTTCTTCATCTACTTGGCAAGTTTCTGTCTTCGACTTGGGCTGGAAGTCCTTCTGTCTGAGGGTTCTTTGTGAATCGGTCTTATGTCCGCGTTCAGGATCTTCCCCTTTTACGTCATCTCAACTCAAACTTTTCAACTGGGGTCCTGCAAACAAACTGCTGTCAGTTTTTCTCGATAATTCCAAAAGTCGTATTAAGACTTTCCATTATCGCCGTGTCTCTCTCTCATGTCAGGTGTCCGAACCAATCGTTCCCGATCGATTCTTCTTTCCATTCCAACAGTTATTGATCGAGGTTTTCTTTCCTTCTTCTTCCGCGGTCACGTGATTGTATTCGACCAATTGTTTGACCGAACATCCTCTCCCCTCTGTTTGCGGGCGTGGTTACATCGTTCTTGTTTAAAAAAACAAAATCCAATTTTGCCCCCTTTTGCACGTACGCAAAATGACAATCTTTAAGCTTTTCACCTGGACTTTGTCAAACAGCCCGCTGCTAATTACTTGACAAAAGGATTTTTCCGGTTCTCTGTGGTCCAAAACAATTTTCTTTTTTTACTCCTGATAGTCGAAAATCTTAATTATCTAGGTCGAAATATCTCCACTTTCTTAACGTGGTTTTCTTAACAGGTCATTCCGTATATCGTTTCACTGGTCACTCCCTCAACCCAAAGATTTCTCTCAGATCAAAATTTCGCTTGGAAAAAAAAATAAAAATTTTCTTCACTCCAAATTGATAAGGGGTTTTCCCACAGGTCAGTCTGACCGTTTCATATCATCCATTTCCAATGGTTTAAAAAAAAAATAAAGTCGACCACACGCAGACCTATCTCTACCATCAACTGGGTCATGCGTCATACATTTCTTTTTCTTTCTTTTTTTTCCTTCCTTCCTTTTTTCTTTTCTTTTCCTTCTTCTTTCCTTAGGATCGTTTAGGACATTCTTGTGAATTTTCAACTCAGTTATTTTCCGTTTTAAAAAAAAAAATTAACAACCTGTTTAATAAACTGAATAAGAAAAATTAACTCATATTTCTATGAATATTTCCAATAAATGCAAGATTTCTAGTACTCCATAACTGTCTATTGTTTGGCATTGTCAAACAAGTTTTTGTGTTGGTCTCCTCTCTTTTACGTCCACCTTCAACGGTGCAATGCATGGCAGTTTTGCAAAGACTGCCGTGCCTTGTAATGTGTCCGAACCACGTCATTATTCTCCATTTGACAGTGGTGAGAAGAGGTTCCAAATGTCCACAAAAACGTTCAAGCCTTTTCTGCACAAACTCATTGGTTCTATTTCTCCAATAAAAGAAGCCAAGGAGTTTTCTCATGCATCTATTATCAAACGCTTGGATATTTTTCTCTATATCTTCCCACAGTGTCCGCGTTTCACATCCATATGGGAGAATGGAGACTTCCAGTAAAAAGTTTGAACTCCTCCATATTCTTTCTAATTTGGTCGCTGTATTGACACAGCTACCATTTTGTAAGATTGCTCCAAATTTAAAAATAAATACTATTTCTTGATACATTTTGAAAATATATATTTCTTGATACATGAAAATATATATCATAATCTAATATATATATATATATATATATATATATATATATCCAATTAAGAAGAGAACGAATAGAGTACAATTCCAAAGTTCATACAATTAATTTAAAGGAGGGCTTACTACAGAGTAGAGCAATATTAATTATTCATTGGATATTAAAACATGTAATTGTAGGAATTATAACACATGTCCATTGCCAAACTAATGTTTAACTAAATCTCTCGTTTATCTAAGTACTATCTCTACAATAGAAAATCCGACGGTTAAAAAATTTTATATTGGCAGTACTAAGAATTCTTTTAAGACGAGTTGGTATCAACATATCTTGTCCTTCACCAATTTTACTTATAGAAATAATGCATCACTTTCTGAATAAGTTGAACAATTTTATATTGGTAGTACTAAGAATTCTTTTAAGACGAGGTGGTATCAACATATCTTGTCCTTCACCAATTTTACTTATGGAAATAATGCATCACTTTCTAAATATTTTGGTCTTTAAAAGATGATAATAAAACTCCTAAGGTGAAATGGAAAATTTTAAAAATAGCAAAGAACATGTAGATCTCCATATGAGTCATGTTTTCTGTGTTTACATAAAAAATGGATATTTATCAGATTTTATGATAAAAACTCTCTATTAAATCATTGTAGAGAATTAACGGCAAATTGTAAACATAGTCTACCTTTTACCTAAAATTTAGTTAAACTTTGGAATGTGATAATGGGTTTTCTTATATTTTAAATGAACTGCATTGCGCCATATATGGCTTATTATTTTATTTGTAAGCAAAATTTGGATGTAATATAGTTCTGTATTAATCGCCTGTTAGCATTAGTAATATTTTACATGATGTATTAGTAGTTAGCTAGTATTTTTGGCATATTATGTTGATTGTTAGCTATTATTATCATGGTATATAGATGATCTTTATTTAAAGGTTACATATTAATTTACCAAATAATTCTATACGTTTGAATTATTTACTAGTTTCTTAAAGATGTCTCTTATTTATCCAGTACAAAAAATATGTAGGAAATTCACAAATCATATAAAAAGTTTGCATTAGATTGAATTACTTCTCTAAGTCTACTTTTATTTATTGGGAAAGTTGTCAGTCTGACATGTATACACTTTTAGAACTGTCTGTATCATTTTTTTAATTTTATGTCTGGCTGCTGTTGGCAGTTAACTTCCGGTCATAACCGATTTCTAAGAAACTTTTTACATTTTTTTCTTTTTAGTTTAGTTTGAATTTAACGTAGGTCATATTCGATTGGTTGATCAGAATAAAGTCCTCAAGCCTTAAAACTTTTTTTTCGAAAAAAGAGCATGTATATAAATTTTGACGCCAAATTAAACGTTCAAGAATTAATCGCCAAGAATTTACAATCGCCTGAGGAGACGTATTGGTATGCGCACAAACAAGACTACAATTGTGTAGCGATTTTTACATGTTGTTTTATGTTGTATATATATATATATATATATATATATATATATATATATATATATATATATATATAGGGTGATAGGAAGAGTGAAAAGAGCAATATTAAATATATGTGATCAATTTATCAAAAATTTAGTATATATATATATATATATATATATATATATATATATATATGTGTGTGTGTGTGTGTGTGTGTGTGTGTGTGTGTGCGTAGAGCGAAGAATAGGAAAAGTGAAAACGTGTAAAATTTTAAATATCTGATCAAATGATCAGAAAGACATTATTGGTTAGAAGCTACAACAATCCAACTAATGCGGACTTTAATTTTTCGCGTAAAATCATCTTGTCAGCAAGAATAAATTTCACTGAATCTTCATTCGACACGCAAATTGCTTTATTAAACGCAACTGGCTCGCGTTTCTCTAAATTTTTCCCCCTTCTTTTCTTTGTTTTTTTCTTTTTTCTTCTTTTTATCTCTAAACGCGAATAATTTTTGACTACTTTCATTTCTAATCACTTGGTGGTTTTATTTTATTTTCTTGATCATTCTGTTTTTTACTCAAAAGGAAGTGGCGAGGATTTTTATTGTAATCCATTAGTAGGACGCCATTTCCTTATGAGCTTAAATAGCGAATTTATGATTAAATTGAAATTTGACGATCAGGCTGGAGAACATAAAGAACACGCTGAAATTCTTCTTCTTCTTCTTCTTCTTCTTCTTCTTCTTCTTCTTCTTCTATTACTACTACTACTACTACGCTGATGACGACTACTTATTATTATTATTATTATTATTATCTCATTATATTTTTGCTTGTCCTTCACTTTGAACGTACGTTACGCCCAGACAGTACCTTCATAAACAATGGAATATTCCATTTGATCACGTGGAAAGACGGGAAAGACGGGAAAGACATATCAGAGTCGCTACATAGTTTCAGCGAGAAAATGAAAGAAAGAATCGTTTAATGTCTCCGCCTAATACCTGATAAATAATGGCTTATACAATTTTTATCGCGTGAACCCCACCCCCAGAAAACCCCTAAAAGCGACGCTACTTGGTTTTAGTTAAACAAAAAAAAAGAAAGAAAAAGAAGAAAAGAACGTAAAAAAGAAAGATACCTAATAAACAATAGATTATACCGTTTTGATCGCGTAGAAAGATATATCAGTCATGCAACTTGCTTTCAATAGGAAAAGTCAAAAAGAAAGAAAGAAACAAAGAAAGAAAGAAAGAAACAAACAAACAAACAAGGAAAGATAAAAGAAATTTTAACGTCTCCTACCAGTACCTGATAAATAATGGATTATTCCGTTTTGACTGCGTGGAAAAATTTACCAATGATGCGACTTTGTTTCAATGGGAAAAAGCAAAAAAAAGAAGAAAAAGAAAGAAAGAAAGAAAGAAAGAAAGAAAGAAAGAAAGAAAGAAAGAAAGAAAGAAAGAAAGAAGGAAAGAAAGAAAGAAAGAAGGGAAGGAAAAAAGAAAGAAAGAAAGAAGGGAAGAAAGAAAGAAAGAAAGAAAGAAAGAAAGAAAGAAAAAAGAAAGAAAGAAAGAAAGAAAGAAGGGAAGAAAGAAAGAAAGAAAGAAAAAAGAAAGAAAGAAAGAAAAAAAGAAAGAAAGAAAGAAAGAAAGAAAGAAGGGAAGATAGAAGTGCTTAACAGTTGTTTCATTGAAATGGAACATGCTGTTACTTTCTATCTATTTTTATTTATACTTCCTTACTTCTTGAAAGAACGACCATCATTATTGTGATTGTTATTGAAATATTTTATTAAAGTTGTTAAACTCAATTAATTAAAAATGCGATAAGGAGATTCATTTTAGAATTCAACGTAAGCTTACTAAATTTAAAAATTAATATTCATCAGAAAATTCAAATAAGAAAATTCGTGATATTTTCACGTGTATTTCTAGTTTCTTTATTTCAAGCCAACAAGTATAGGGTATTCATTGTGGAGCGAGATTACGAAATAACAATCGTCAAACAGACTAGCTCGTTATCCATTACACCACACCGATGAGGTCATCACAGAACAATAGTTATTAAAAAGAAATTAACTATTACTGCTGTATGGAGTTTGATCGTCAGTGGGTACCCCAAACGAGTTATGTGCTATGTACTATCCCGTGTAAATATCAATTCCTTCACCGTTTTTCGAGACGCGGTTGTTATCGAACTCGTCTAATATATCAAGTTGCTTCTTTCGACCAAAAAACCTAATAGCTGACTTGGGTAAGAGTAGGATTTCGCAGATTTGACGAAAAGAAAGAAAATGGATGCAGGTCTTCAATCGTGCGACCAACTAAGTACACGTCGAGCAAATGCAGATTTGATCTCGAAACGGATACATAAAATGATTACTAACCATCTAATTTATTTAAATTATAACTGTATCAAATTAGTAGCGAGGTGTAATTAAAACTCATGGAAACATGTAAATTACGGTATAATTGCTTCATATACAGATTGTTATGAATACATACCGTAACCGAACTGGAATAAAAAAGAAATCTACAAATAAAATAGCAGAGTTGGTTAATAAGGGATATGTCATCCTCTTCTTGAAATGACATAGATATGGTGCTGATCCATGGAACATCCCAATTTCTGGATCTCTTCTGATGTAATATCATGTGGTAGATTCACTATTGCTTTCCACAAGTCCCCTTGGCTTCTAAATTGATGTCCATTCTCGTAAACCCGTTGCTAGAGCCTGCCCCACAATTTTTTGATTGGGTCTAAGACTGGAAATTTGGCCGGTCATTTCATTTTGCAATGTCCACAGAAACTTAATTATTACAGGTACTCCGTAGTTTTATGCGCTGCATGCAAGGAAGCATTATTTTTAATACAATACTTTCTCCTGAAAGCGATACTTGTTTTTTTTAACGAAGGTTCAAAGTGCTCTTTCGGGAAGACCATGTAAGCACCTCCGGCCATTTTAATACCGCCAAGCACTTTCCACCGACAAACCATGATACGTCTAATAATGCAAGCTCCTTGTTGACGTATTCACGAGGGTGGTGAAAGTTAATTTAAATTTTAAACAGTGCCAAATCAGTATGTACAAAGATTTTCCCATCTACGTCTGTATATATATAAGTGAACATTTTGTCAACACGAGTGGCTTGACGATTGTGTCTCGCATGAAACAGACTGTCGCCTCTAAGTGTTGACTTCAATGTTCATTTTTATATTTACACATGCTCTGTCATTGATATTGAGCACTTTATCCCATAAATATGGCACACCTTAAGAGTATCTTTCGTCATATATATATATATATATATATATATATATATATATATATATATATATATGTATGTCATGGGTCCTTACTTAGATCGACAGAATGAACTCTTCCTAACGCTATATATACTACGCCTCTCCAGAGAGACGGACGGTATTTAATCAAGTCAGCCGCAGTGATGTGTGCGACTTCTGTCGAATTCTGTACTTTGGCAGAGAGGAATCCGGACGAAACTTTGCCCTTCGAAGGGCAAAGTTTCGTCCGGGGAGGTAGACAGGCCCTGAAACCGTCTAGGCAGGTTCAAAGGGTATTTTTTTGGCAGATCCTACCGGCTCGGAGAAACCCACATTAAACTCGGCCTTGTGCCACATACATTCCTCGTGGGGGGACTATTAAATATTGGCATTGAATCGAGTCACCTACAGTCTCTGACTGTGTGCGACTTCTGTCGAACTCTCTGCTTTGGCAGAGAGGAACCCAGACGAAGCTTTGCCGAAGGTCAAAGTTTCGTCCGGGGAGGTAGACAAGCCTTGAACCCGTCTAGGCGGGTTCAAAGGGTATTTTTTTGGCCGAGCCTATGGGCTCGGAGATACCCACATTAAACTCGGCCTTGTGCCCCATACATTCCTCGTGGGGGACTGTTAAATAACGGTATTGAATCGAGTCGAACTGATTGTAGTTCACTCCAAACCAGTCTGACAGCCATACTAACACCTTCCACTTCTTGTATTAGTTTTCGTGTAATATATTCTTTGTTATTTCTACTCTTGTGTTGCGTGTTGTTCTTCCATGGTCCTAACCTTGAACCATAACAATATATATATATATATATATATATATATATAGAGAGAGAGAGAGAGAGAGAGAGAGAGATAGATAGATAGATAGATAGATTGGCCTGTGCTTTATCAGTAATCGTAATGTACCGTTAATTAATACAATAAACACTATCAAGTTTTCATATATCATGCTATGGAGTCTGTTTAATTAGCATTTTATAAATAAGATCGGATTTCGGGACAAGCCTACGGAACATTTCTATTAATACAAATTGATTAAAACATATAATAAATGAATATGAATTAATGAAAGCGGCCATTAATGAAAACAGTCATTAGTTAAAACATAAATAAACACTAAATTATTCAATAAAATGTTTCTAAATTATCAGGAAAATAATACTGCTCGAGTTTTAATGTTTTTTTTTTCAGCTTATCTAAAATAATTAAAATTAGGAAACCTGACTCCTCCTTCTATCACCTGCCATTATAGAAGCTAGATCAGGCCGAAAATAGTGAACTCCTACCGTATATAGGTAGTGGGTGAGAGGCCTCCACTTTTCCATTTTCGATAGATTCCCAAAGTGCATCCGCGGCCTTGTGGATGATGAATTATTTTACACCCTAAAACCTCTTTCCCACGGAAGTCTCATTCCGTAGAAAGTGTTCAGACGAACTATTTTCTTTAGTTCCATCATTTCTGCTCTTCACGTTTAAGACCCGCTAAACCAGGCATATGGTAGCGAACAACCGTAATTAACTCCGTATTCTATTGGACAGTTTCTTCCCGTAAAACACTACTTTCTAGAGCCAACTCCCAAGAGGATGCTTTTCCTATCGTTACAATCGTAACCTGTCTAGGGTTAACTGAAATCTTCCCTACATCTTATTTTACTTATTATAAAACGCAGATTGTGTGTGTGTGTGCGTCTGTACGTTTATATATTGGATCGGATTTCCTACATTTTTGAAGCGATTTCAACAAAACTTCACAGGACTACGTAAAATTACATTGCAATGGTTCTGACAGCGCCAAAAATGGGAAAAACACAAATGTTTTTGCGCGAAATCAATTTGAAAACACGATAAAACACGATTCTGTCGCCAGAATGAAAGGGGGGACAACTCATATCGAGTTATACTTATAAAACCCAGGTTGTTTGTGTGTGACTGTGTTCGTTTATATATGGGATCGGATTTCCTACATTTTTCAACCGATTTCAACAAAACTTCACTTTTTTTTTGGCAGGTAGTGTTTCTTATTGTCTTGCACAGTTTTTTCTTTATTTTTACATTCAGAATGCTTTAAAAATTCCATTTACAAGACAATTGTTTATAATAAAATTCTATTCAATCGATAGACTCATAACGATTGAAAACAATGCTTTTGTTTGAGTTTGGGTTTGACCAATTCGTAAAAAAAACCAACAAAACAAAAAAAAACCTAATTAAGACATGCGTGTCCGTCAACCTTAAACAATAATCTTTGTCAATTTTATTTTTCAGTCTTTATGATGATCGATACTTGATCTATCTCTTACTGTAATATCCCCGGGCAACGCCGGGCTCTACTGCTAGTATAGCTATAAACTTTACCTCTCCTCTCCCACGAGTGGTCTTTGGGACTTGTACAGGTTAATATGTAAAAAAAATAATAATTACTTTGGTAGTTTTTGTTGGTGACACTGTTTATTCAATCTTTCTTTCTTTTTATGTGCCATGTCCTTTCAGGAGGTAAGCGATCATGGCTCTCCACCTCCTTCTATCACTTGCAGCTCTCAACAAGTTCCTCCCCTTTGATTCCTCCGCTGGACCACGTTCTGTCACATACCTGCTCAAGTCCGCCAGGAATGTCATGTACTGCTTTCCCTTGTCTGTCTTTCCCTTTTTCGGCTTGTGAGTACCAGATTCTCCAGACCCTCCTTCCTCATTATGTGTCCCTGAAACTTCAGCTCTCTCTTGCTGTTGTTAAGCATGAGCCTCCTCCTTGTCTGCATCCTCTTCAAGACCTCCGCGTTGTTGCTCACACGCTCGGTCCACGAAATCGTCAGGCTCCTTCTGTAGAACTACATCTCCGTCGCCTCGAGTCTCTTCTCTATCCTTGAGGAAATCGCCCAGCTGCTGCAAAGAACGACAGATGTCACGTAACAGCTCAGTATTCTTTTCTTTGTTAGCAAAGAAAGCCTCCTATCTCGCAATACTCTGCCCAAGTGATAAAAATTACCACCTAAAACTTTATATTAGGATGTGAAAAATATTAGCGTGATTGAAATTTCATCTCTTTACGAACTATTTTCTTTAGTTCCGCCATTTCTACTCTTCACGTTTAAGACCCGCTAAGCCAAGCACATGGTAACAAGAAACCCTAATTAACTCCGTATTCCATTGGGGAGATATAAATTCCACACGGAGAGTTTCATCCCGTGAACCTCTACATTCTGGAACCGACTGCCAAGAGGATGCTTCGCCTATCATTACAATCGTAACCTGTCTTGGGTTAACTGTAACCTTCCCTACATATATCCATAAACTTAACCTCTCCCACGTGTGGCCTTTCGGACTTGTACAGAATAATATGTAAAAAAATAAAATAATAATTACTTTAAAAGTAGTTTGTTGGTGGCACAGCATTCTCAATACGTGGCAGAAATTACGACCTAAAAATTTACATTATGATGTGAAAAACATTAGCGTGTTTGAAATTTCCAACCAAATTCTGCTGGTAATAAATAAATATTAATATATCAAACTTTATTGCCTACAAGTCATCATTTATACATGAGCAAATTATAATTTAACATTTTATACTCTTTTTCGTACAGATAATATTTGACATAGCATTCTTCTTCATGGTCTTTTAAATATTTCAGTTTATATTGTTGGGAATTTGTGCGAAAATACAAAACTCGGATGCAACAATATGTCAACGTTTATATCTCATAGGTTAAAGAAACTATCGCCATACCAATAATTACATTCAGCTATCTATCTATCTATCTAAGTTTGCTTTTATCTATGAAAGATTGTTTTTATCTAAGTTTGTTTTTTATCTATCCATCTATGTTGATTTCTATCTAAGTCGTTTTTATCTATCTATCTATCTATCTATCTATCTATCTATCTATCTATCTATCTATCTATCTATCTCATTCTATTCATTAGATTGAAGGAACTATCGCTATGCCAACAATTACATTCAGAAATCTACCCATCTAAATTTGTTTAATCTATCTATCCTTCTATCTATCTATAAAAAGGATGCGTTGAGTAAATTGTTGGTTGAGTCTAATGGCGAGTATGAAGGTAAGGCAGCTCCGAAAACTCACTTTGATCATTCTGATAAGAAAAACACTCAAGAATTTGTTGATGTGGGTCTCAAACTTAACACCGTGTCCTACATCAATTGCCTTGAGGAGGTAGTGCTGTACTGGTTCAAAACTGTGAAGAGATAATATGACTCTGCACTATGCTAAACAAGCAAAAGAACCAACTCATGGATGTCAGACAATTTCTCCGGCCACATCAACCCTTACATCTGGTTATATAACTCATCAGTCTGCACACCCACTTGATTATTATGTGTGGGTCGTAGTTGAGCGAGATTCCAAGAAAGCTCCTTGTAACACCAAGGATTATGGCAGCATTGATCAAAACAAAAAAGAAGACGAGTTGCAAGAGATGCCAAATTCGTCTGGAGTCTGTGATTGAAACTAATTGCGATTTCATTGAATAAGTAAATGCACTCTTTATATTTCAAGGCATTTTGTGTCATTTTGATAAAAAAAATCTTTTAAAATGAGATGTCAGTTTTATTTTCAAGTTTTTTTGTTTTTTTTTATAATTTAGACGACAATTTAACCATCGCACCCTGTATATAATAATGACAACAACAACAACAATAATAATAATAATGTTAATGGTCGGGGTTGAATTAGTCCAGAAATCAGTAGCATTAAAATAGTGCTCAATACATATAGAAAAAGATTAAAAAAATTAGTATGTAGAGCTTTTATGCATAGACAGAAGATCAGCCGATTCCGCCTTTTTGTTTCAACCTTTCAGTATCTTCAGTCAATCTATTTCCTAACGTTTTTGTTTTTGTTTTTTTTTAAAGAAGAAAAGAAATTTATGAATGCTATATCTAAAAAATAAATAAATGAATACGATGTGAGGTGTAGTAGATGCTGAGAAGGAGGAAGGAAAATAAAGTATATTGGAAATTTTATCAGTGGAGGAATAAATGAAATACAAATACGTTCTTTTCATCCCACTTCATATGAACTCAAAAGGAACTTTTTAGCATGTATACAACTTGTAATAATTTCCGATCTCTGATTCATTTTTTTTTAATCTGGAAATAGCTAAATTTTCTATTTGACAAAGGTTGAAGATATTGCTGTGATTGTTGTATGTTTTTTTTTGTTTTTTTAATTTTTCAGTTTATAATAGGATTTTTAAATATTTTTTCTTTCATATCCACACATGATTGGCTAGAATGTCTAAGGCTTTATTGCTTAATAATGATTTATGAATGTACCAACCCTTTTTAAAGATACCTTCAGTAAACCCTACGTATATTTTTTCCGTATATTTGTATCTAATACCTCTTCTTTATAAATTACAGCAAACTCCAGTTTATATTTATTTCTACAAATTTTCCATCTAATGGGCATTTAATTTAATATATTTATTTTATGTAAAAAGTGTTAATTTTACCAAAAAGGAATTTCTCTGTTCCTTTGGGGATTTTTGGTTTTATGTCTCTCTTCTTTTAAAATGCTTTCATATACTTTCTTTTTATACTTGAAAATTATTTTACCAAAGGAATTTCTCTGTTCCTTTGGGGATTTACTTTATTATAACCGCAGGGTTTTTGGATATAACATTCACGTATTTTAATTTGGTGCTGAATTCATGTATGAGGAAATACTGCCAGTTTGTTGATTTAATTTGATATCCCAATATCTGACAATTTTCCTATTTATATCGTCTTCTATTTCAAAGTCGAGGCTTTTGTTTGAACAGCCCTTTTCTAATATTTTCTTATATATAAGCACACGGTGCATTTGTGGTTATTCAAAACACACAGAGACCACCTTTATATTGCAACTAAACTGAGCAGACCTTAGTTACCGTTTCTGTGAAAGATCGTTTTATCTAGCATTTTTTAAGCGTTTCACCCCAAGCAAGGCGGGAAGCCATTAGCACGCAAGGGGTTACAGAGAGTTGGAGCTAGAGCAAATAGGAGTGATAGAGGAAAGGATGAAGAGAAGGATAGGGGATAGATCAAGGCATCTGGAGAAGTCGATTGATATTACATTTGAATATTTGGAGATTATAGCTATCAGGGAAACAGGAAAAGGGGAGAGATCTACAGGCGAGAGGTGCGAGACATGAAGCTATTGGAGTAGAAGGGACGGCTACATTACCAGTTTCGACAGTGAAAGGGTGAGAGCGAGATGCCAGCTTAGCTGAACGCTTAAATTCATGAAGTTTAGGAACCAGCGAAAGCAGCTCATCGGAGCAGTTATCGTGAAAGTATTTGTAAAAAGGACAGACGATCAACAATTTGAACAAGGCCAGTACGCTCCAGCGCTCGGCCACGATGACATGTGATTTCGTGCTAGCACAGCTATCGAGTCCCCCATGGGTTCCGTCTACCCAATTTCACTCAAACGTGATATGTTTTTCCAAAGGAGCCGCATGCTGAGATCGACCCCTCCACTACGATAACATCAGGAAGTCCCGACCATGGTGACATTCGAACCTGGGTCTCATAATAAGAATGAGAACGCTATAACTACTCGTCCACTTACGCGTATGTATAAATACATACACACACGCACACCTACAAACGAACAAAACTAACCTTCTATATTTAATACATCAATAACAACAACACATAAACAAATAAAATTTCCGGAAGTGTCTGGCCGCCACCTTCATAGCGGCCTGATACGCATCTCGACATTGCAAAGAAAAAATAAATATGGCGAGTAATGAGACCGTTTATTGAACTTTTGGGTCCTGTCATTGACAAACAACGCCTTTACCACTGTCCATGTGTCCTTGTTTATTGAACTCATATGGTTTGGGTCCTGTCATCACATTCAGAACCCATGGATCCAATTTTATCCACTGTGCCATGTGTCCTTGTTTATTGAACTCACGCGGTTTGGGTCCTGTCATTGGATCTAAACCAGTCACGCCTTTGTCCTTGTTTATTGAACTCATATGGTTTGGGTCCTGTCATGTGTAAACAACGCCTTTATCCTTGTTTGTTGAACTCATATGGTTTGGGTCCTGTCATTGGATCTAAACAACGCCTTTATCCACTGTGCCATGTGTCCTTGTTTATTGAACTCATATGGTTTGTCCTTCATGGATCTAAACAACGCCTTTATCCACTGTGCCATGTGTCCTTGTTTATTGAACTCATATGGTTTGGGTCCTTGTCACAACGCCTTTATCCACAGGATCTAAACAACGCCTTTATCCACTGTGCCATGTGTCCTTGTTTATTGAACTCATATGGTTTGGGTCCTGTCATTGGATCTAAACAACAACCACTGTGCCATTTATCCACTGTGCCATGTGTCCTTGTTTATTGAACTCATATGGTTTGGGTCCTGTCACTGGATCTAAACAACGCCTTTATCCACTGTGCCATGTGTCCTTGTTTATTGAACTCATATGGTTTGGGTCCTGTCACTGGATCTAAACAACGCCTTTATCCACTGTGCCATGTGTCCTTGTTTATTGAACTCATATGGTTTGGGTCCTGTCATTGGATCTAAACAACGCCTTTATCCACAGTGCCATGTGTCCTTGTTTATTGAACTCATATGGTTTGGGTCCTGTCATTGGATCTAAACAACGCCTTTATCCACTGTGCCATGTGTCCTTGTTTATTGAACTCATATGGTTTGGGTCCTGTCACTGGATCTAACCAACGTTTTTATCCACTGTGCCATGTGTCCTTGAGGACATCTGTGTATAAATTTCTTGGTATTATAAAGCTAATGTCTTCAGCAACCATTTAAGGCAGTGGAAAACTTGAAGAGGGGAATTAACAGGAGATATCTTATATTTGTCATCCATTAAATATGGCACGAGGATTTAGAACATTTTCCCCCAGTGAGCAACATAAAGGGTTCAGTTTGACATTCCAACCACCTGAAGAAGCCCGGAGCGTACAATGGCCGAAACGTTGTAATAAATATGGCGACAAAGATGGGGACAATAGTCCGCATAATGTAAATAGTGTACATAATACCTGATCTCAGAAATATAGGCAGATACTGCAGACATATACTATGAAAAAAATATTGCACCGATTATAATTGCATATAAAAAAGAAAATTCGAGGACTATAAGGATTCAATAGCTGATACCCACTGTCGAGTGAATGAACGGTTCCATCCCCAAAACTCTGGAGTCGGGATGCTGAAGGTCGCATCAATAAGCTGTTAAACCATTTATTAGTAGAGAACATAAACATAATATCCTCATCCACCAGTAAGAAATATTAAAAATAATGGAAGTCCTAATAATAAAAAAAGAAAAAGCCGACTCTTAACAATATTAACTAAGAACTAGGCCACAATGTGCTAACGGTGTTCGGAAAATAAAGCATACCTATAACACACTAAAAACACACGCAATATCGCACACACTCAATTATATTGAAAAAATAAAATCATCTTCAATAATGGCTAAAAATATAGCCGAAAGCGCTAGGAACTATAGAATATTGTGACAGTTTCTACACACTGTGTTCAAAAAGAAAATACTTGTTCGAACACAAGGAAAATTAAATAAAAATGAAATCTATAGTACCTGGTCTGTCGACTTTAATGAAACATGAATAAATGAAGGATTGCTGCCTAAATACACACGCACACACACACACACACACACACATATATATATATATATATATATATATATATATATATATATATATATATATATCGGTTGTGACAGTTGTTAGACATTTTCATGACGGTCGTCTTCGAGTATCGAATCCAGAGGTTGGCAGTGTATATTTCGGAGACAGTAGGAAAGCGTAGTTTAGTTTCGCAGTGGATATCACAGCAGAGTGTAGTTCATCCTTCTCCTGGTCGCCTTTGGTCCTTCCGGTAGAGGAAACAAGATGGCCGCCTTTATACACGACGAATACAGCGTTGTGAGGCTTCTGATTGGTCAACCTTCTATTGGTCGACTATAAAGGGAAATAAGTCATTCTGACTCGCTCACTAGTTACGTGTAATATACCCCAAAAACCGTAACAACAGTAAAATTCCCTAATAGTTTAACAGTATAATTATCCATCCCGCAAAATGGTCAACATCTAAAAAGAAAAAAAAAACTCAAACGAATTGAGTTTATTTTTACAGGTTTTGGAATAAGATGTTTCAGCATCTTGTCAACATTTATCGTAAAAACCACTGAAAAGACACATTGAGTTATTCAGCTAAAAGGAGAGCAGGTTAAAACAATTTTGTGTCAGAACCATTGTCTCCTCAACTGAGCAATGTTGAGAAGAAAGGATCATGCCGGCGTTCGGTAATGGTACCAGAATTCATACTCTGGCTTTTATCTTCAAACTCCATTCAAGTACCATCAAAAGAATGGAGAACAAGTTTAAAAAAGCAGGGAAGAGTAGAGAGAAAAACTGACTCAGGATGTCACAACAGGAAGAGGGATCATCATTTCAACTTAGAGCTAAAGAGATCAATTAAAAAAGATCCAACTCAATCCATAGGACGTTTGGCACTTGAGAGGGGAGATTCACCTATAAGAATACAAAGCGCAGTGAAGAAAGATGTGAAAATAAAATCGTACGTGAAAGCTGTAAGTAAACTTGTTTCTTCAGGAGAGAAAGTTAGAAGGTTAGTGAGGGCGGCGTTCGTCTTGAATAAGTTCAAAATCATCCTGGAATCACACACACACACACACACATACATATATATATATATATATATATATATATATATATATATATATATTATATGCTATGAATAAATAAATTTATGAACATGTCATTTTTGTTTATGATCGACTAGCAGCATGGTCCGGCGTTGCCCGTGCTTAATTCAAAAATCGTACGACACCAATCGCTGTCACTTAACTTAAAATATTTTTGCTCTTCCTTGCCTTTAAAAGAGAGCCCTTTTCCGTGCTGATGTTGCTACATGCCTTACTTCTTGCTTATCTCACACTGAGAATTTTTTATAAGCTCTATACTAAACATTAAATCTGTTACGGAAAAAGAACTAAACAAAATGAAAACTGTCAGCTTTAAAAAAAGGACTCGTAATTGGAAAAACAGAATGAAAAATGAATGTTAATAAAAAATACTTTTTCACACCCAACCCAGTTCTGCGGAATCAGAATCAACGTTGAGTTTAAGCAAGCGAATGAGCCAATTGGAGTAAAGTGCCATGCAGAGTTACATTTTTCCCACTTGTGACGAATGCAGCTATCGATTTTTTTGCATGGTAGCATTCCATTTAACATTCGTGTCAGTCAGCTGTTGGCTCCCACGCTGGCCAATAGAATCTTTCTGACTATTCATGGCAGCCAGCTATTGGCTCTCACTCTGACCAGTACAAAATGGCCTCAAACTACATGAAAACTGTCGTAGAAGCATTAAAAAATCGATTATTTCCACTATCGATGGGAGTTGGGAAATGCAAAGTCGGTCTTGGCCTTCCCGTTAACTTGGAGCATGTGCATGCAAATTTGCGACCGTGCATTTGTTACACACACACACACACACACACACACACACACACACACACACACACACACACACACACACACATCCTGCCTTTTATAGATAGAGATTTCATCACGATTCGTCTTTTAAGCTTGGAGAGTAATTGTACATTCTTTTTGCTCAAATTAAAGTCGAATAGTGTTATAAATCCTCGGGGAGTTCCATTAAGATATTTTTAATCATTTCTAAGATACAACGGATCAAATTTAAAGCTAATAAATGGTCAATTTTGCTGTTACACGATTTGGACAATTTTTTGCTGTTACACCCGGTATATATAGATATATATATATACACTTAAAAAAGAAGAAAATATTTTAAATTTTCTACTACATAAATAGTGAGAGAGAGAAAGCGAGACAGACAGAGACAGAGAAATGTTCTCCCTAATATAATTTACCATTAGATATTTATCGGTGTGTATTTATATCGCTGTATATATGTTTTATATGTAAGGATACAGACATGTGTCCGTGTATCCTTTCGGTGGCAGATAAAAATCAATATGTAGCCAAATGTTGAAATATCCACATGGTGCGTGTGGGCCGTTAAGACAAAATTCAGTCAGCAGTTCTGCTAGATAATAAACAATTACGTAAGGTATTACCTACTGATTCCATCGTCTTTTTTTACCCCACCCTGCGAAATAGTCGGCCATATTCTGTCTACAAAACTCTGAATGCACTTGATTTGACACAAATCCCCTATTTTTCCTTGAAAGATTGACGTTGTTTACGGAAGCTGAATAGTGTTGAGTCGCCATCTTCTTTATGAAAAGTAGCCATATTGTTGGAAGAAAATTTAGCCGAGAACAAAATATCTAATAACAAAAACAAAGCATAAATCTCAAAAACAACTTTAAAATGTTCGATGTTATAAATCACATATCTCTATTAAGACCCATTTAAACAGATACAAACTAACCAGGCTCCATCCGAAACATACCCGTAAAAAACACAAGCATAATAACCTCATCCATCTATCAAAAAAGATTAAAAATAATGGAAGTCCTAATAATAAAAAAGAAAAATTCCAGCACTTAACAATATTAACTACGAACACGTCCAAATTGCGCTGTGTATATACATATATATATATATATACACACATACACAGAGAGAGAGAGAGAGAGACTTGTGATTATATATATATATATATATATATATATATATATATATATATATATATATAGTCGACTCTCACGTCGAATTCGATGTATGAGGGTCAAACAGAACAGTTCCCAGGAAACCGACAGCCCGTCAACAGTACATGAGATTTGATTATAGTGGTGCAAGATCAGCCACACTTTTTGAAGGGCCGAATTCAGAGACCTGGTGCACTAAGTGCCACAAAGTCCCCAAACGAACCTCCGCAGATTTTGAATTCAGAGTTGTCCTTCTCCTAGACCAGTTGCCATCCAAGGCTACATAACCCAGGCTGTCCTGCTACTTACCCATAGCTGGAGGGAGAAGAAGAGGATATATATATATATATATATATATATATATATATATATATATATATATATATATATATAAGAGGCAGATGAAATTTCTCGGACACGTAATGAGAAAGGTGGGTCTGAGAATCTGGTACTCACAGTTCGAACGGAGAGAAAAAGAGGTAAGGGAAAACAACACATGACATACTTGGCGTGCTTAAGCAAGTGGATTACAGAACCCGGTCTGGGGGAGTTGGCAAAGTCACGACGCCTATTGAGAGATACAAGGGATGGGGGAAGTGGAGACCCATGATCGCCTACGTGCTGAAATGACACGGTTCATAAAAAAGAAGTTGTACGCATCAGAATCGTGCACCGCATATGGATCTCATACCAATCAGGTGGATGTCTTCCACAAAAGGGTGTATCCGGGCTATGTGGTGGCTGTACTATTGACGATATTGATATACTAGAAACACACCTATTCTATTGGTAATAGACTCTCCCACTTATAATAAGTAGTAGTAGTAGCAGTCGCCAGGGCTCAGAGTGAGTTGTTGAGTCAGTCGATGTCGGACATTAAAGTATCAACCACCACAACTAGATTGCTGCGTCATTAACTATTATTTCAAGTTCCTAACGTTTTGTACGTCGGGCCCTTTTAGGACCGACTTAGTGAAATACAAGCCTCCACTGTGAAAACTACTCTACAACAGATAGGATGTTCAATGCTGATCATCTCACAAAAAAAAAACAAAAGAAAGAAACCCAAAAACAGCATTTATGGAATTGAGACTTTCCTGATGCAGTCACAACCTCGTTGGCCTGGTTTTGTTACAAGGATGAGCGACGAAAGAATAAATAAGGTCCCCATGTATAGCCAGCTTCACAATGGTCAATGGTCTATTGGAAGGACAGCTAAAATGTAACCTCTCAGTTGTCAATATTCCTTACACTAACTTCGATCAAGTTGCTATGGATATGAGTAACTGGAGATTATGTGTACAAGCGTCAGCAAATATTCCTGTTGCTCTGACCCGAGATCCTCGCTTTTGTGCAATGTGTGGACTCGCATGCAGGTCACTATCGTGACTGAAGTAAAACATACGACACGAGCATAGAAGCTGAAAGATGTTGTCAGACACTCATACGTCGAGAGTTCATCACATCCGCACAAAGACAAACACACGCACATATATATATATATATATATATATATATATATATATATTAAAGTTTACTCCAAAATTCGCTTGAGGATCAAATGGAACTAATGTCTTTAATTTAATTACAAAATAACATTCGGGGCTTTCAGTTTCCATTTTTGAAACATGGTTAGAACTGTGTATCGAAAAACAAAACAAACCATATTTTAAATCATTTAATTTATAATATTAATGCTCTGTAAATTTATATTAAGCACTATTTTGTAAAAATAAAAATATCTCTAAGAACACCGGATTATATATCTTGCTATTCTTTCTTTATATATATATATATATATATATATATATATATATATATATATATCAAAGTGTTTGAGAAGGAACAGAAGTATTACAGGGTTCAAAACATTAATTTAAAAATAGCGCTCAATACACACAGTAGAGTCATGAATATTTATTTATCTTATGCAGTGTTACATTATATCCTATAATATATATATATATATATATATATATATATATATATATATATATATATATATATATATTCCTTTATGCAGATTAAAAAACGACAAAACATTTTCCAGAAAAGAAATCTTGTCAGAACACAAGAAAAATAAATAAAAGCTCAAGTTTCAACCCTCTGTCGTTTTAATAAACATGAAATGTATATATATATATATATATATATATATATATATATATGAATGATATATATATATATATATATATATATATAAACACAGACAAAAGTAAAACATATTAATAATCGCTACAAAATAGCAATCTTCAACCCTATGTTACCTCCTCGGTTGACGGTAAATATATAATATATATATATATATATATATATATATATAATATACTCCATTTACATCTTACATACATGCATATATATATATATATATGCGTATACACAAAATACATATATATATATATGTACAGGCGTACACACAAACATATATATATATAAGAGAGAGAGAGAGAGAGAGAGACAATATCAACAAACTGATTCAGTGTTTCATACCATGAACAGTTTATTCTTAGTATGTTTGGGGGTCAAACTGTTACAAACTCAGATACAATTACCAAATTTTAAATGCAATTCTATTAAATTTTTTGTTGCTATTTTGATGTTTATATCCCAAACGATACACTCCGCTACGTACAGAGAGAGACACGTGCGCGCCCACACTCACGCACCAGCCTGCGCCCCTACAACTCCCACCCGCATACTCAGCCACAAACTGAAAGACGTAGACATTGAGAGCTGTATATAAAAAATAGTTTTATTGACATACGTCAACACACACACACACACACACACACACATATACACACACATGTACGCATATATATAAAATATACATATATATATGCATATATATACTGATATATATATATATATTCATATATATATATATATATATATATATATATATACATATATATATATAAACTAGATTGTATATGTAAATTAATATGCATATACGTGTATATTGCATTAATAAACAATAATGCAGATACAAATGTCTGTCTGCTGAATCTGTTTCGTTCTTTATTTTTTCTTCATATACTCATATAAACATCAAAACATATTTATACACATATACCTATCTTGAAACACAACACAAACATACATACATACATACATATATATATATATATATATATATATATATATATATATATATATATATATATATATATATTTCTGCTGTGTTCTCTATTCTTCCATCAGGTGAAATGTTCTAGAGAGGAAACGACTGCTTTGTGAATTCATTTAATTGCTTCTTATACGAAATGTATAGCTTTATAGTTTTCGCTAGACAGGAATCAAAATGGGCTGCTTCGCTGTTCGCAGTTACAATAGTCTTCATTACTAAGGTCACATTAGTCGAAGTATTGAAAATACATTTTTCTTTCAAAAAAGGCAATCTGGATTTTAAAATTAAACCACTTATTTGCGAAAAGAATAATACAGACACATTCATTGTCCCAGTCGTAAGTCCGCAACTATTCCTTTATTAAATATAATAGATAATGATTTCCTTTTTTTCTTCATATGAGAAAATCGTTCTTCTTTCAATGTACTCGATATGATGCTAGCATAGTTTGGTCTTTGGCATCAAACAACCCGATTTTCAGTAACTTATTCTCATAGGCTATTGTCTATTAGAGTCGGTTGCATGCTCATTCAGTAGTCTTTTGCGAGTCTAATGTTGATTATTTTATAGTTGCGATATTTAAACATTCTTCGTGAAATCAAGAACCTATGTTCAAGCACTTGTTAGATAAGTCTTTTCATGAAAAATCGAACTGATTTAATTTAATCACCACATAGAAACTTTTCTGCCTGTCATCAGCACGGTTAATTCTAAACTCCAGGAGAGCAACGCTCTACGTCTTCTTGGCTACACGTTTTCCCCTGACATGAAATAGGCCAACTATATTGAATTCAATTGCTTCGACTACTGCAAGAAGATTTGGTTCACTGTATTGTGTCAGACAGATTTTCTCTTCAGAATCCATCAGGCACGTTTATAAATCTACTATCCATAGAATTCGTTGAATACTGTTGCCATATCTGGTCTGGTATTCCAGCTGTACATCACGAGATTCTTGACAAAATTCGAAGAACGATCTCTAACCTAATCGTTCCTGACCAGTCATCTCGACTTCAGTCACTTTCTCACCGACGTTTCGTGGTTTCCCCATGTCTTTTTTTTATAAATATTTTTCATGGCAACTGCTCTAACGAGCTTTTTACCCTCGTGACTTGAATACATGAATGTGAGACCGCTACTAGATTAGCAACTAAGCACCCTCATTTTAATGTTGAAATAGCTAAACGCAACTGCCATTTCTATTTTAACAGTTTCTTTCCTCGCGACTCCCACGTGTTGGACTCCCTTCCTATTTCTTGCTTCCCTGATAACTACAATCTTCAAAACTGTAAATGCAATGTCAATCGTAATCTCCTGTTTTCTTGAACCATGTTCGTTTTTTTTTTTGGTTTACCTTAATCCCCACTGTACACAAACTTTTCTCATTCTGTTTCAGTTTCACTCCCTGTAACCCGATGTGTTCTAGTGGCATTGGGGTGAAAAGATTATTAAAAAAATATTCATTATAGATTCATTTCGGTAGCAATCATATTTGTCCAGAACTTCCCGCCAATTTGAATTGTACTGTTTAAATAGTAACTTCGTCTTATCACTCGCCAAGTCCCACAACAGACATTAATCTATCAGTGATACATTAACACTCGTGTGGGAGAAACTTTACTCAGTCTCAAACACAAGCGAAATTATACTTGATATATGAGGCAGGACATTTTTTAAAGTGTTTCACCCCAAGCAAGGCGAGAAGCCACTAGGACGCAAGGGGTTACAGAAAATTTGGAGCAAGAAAAGATAGGAGCGATAGAAGAAAGGATGAGGAGAAGGGTATTGGATAGATGAAGGCAACTGGAGATGTCGATTGACATTACATTTGAATAGCTGGAGATTATAGCTATCAGGGAAACTGGAATAGGGAAGTGAGTTCCACAGGCGAGAGGTGCGAGACATGAAGCTATTAGAGTAGAAGAGACGGCTACATTTAGGAGTTTCGACAGTGAAAGGGTGGGAGCGGGATGCCAGCCCCGTAGGGCGCTTGAACTCATGAAGTCTGGGAACCAGCGAATGCAGCTCCTCGGAGCAATTGTCATAAAAGTATTTGTAAAACAGACAGCCAGAGGCGACGGCGCGTACATAGCAAACTAGTGTTATAGAGAATTACTAATGAAATTCCTTTCTGCTTTCCATCAGCATGGCTTAAGCAGACATCCAGGAGAGTGACTCAATGTATTTTCTCGGTCAAACATCCCCGATTGACATGAAGTGGAAAAATATATTGAATCCAATACTAGATTCTGAGAATGTTTTTGCACTTTGTTGTTCTAGACAGACGTTCCCTCCAGAATCTATCTTACATATCTATAAGGTTGTTTTTCTTCCATGCTTAGAACATTGCTACCACACGGGGTCAGGTGCTCCTGCTATACCCGTGCAACATCAAATTTTTCAAAACATGGTTAATGTCCATCCCACAAAATCTTTAATACCTAAAAACCACTAAACTATCTGAGTTTCTTTTTTTCCAGATTTTCAAATGAGATATTTCGTCATCTTGACACCATTTGTCGTAAGAATCACTGAAAAACCCTTTGAGTTATTCAGCTAGAAAGAGAACAGGTTAGAAATGTTTCGTGTCAACGACATTATGTCTTCCCAAGTGAGCAATGTTGAGAGGAAAAAGATTATCCAGGGTTTCAGTAATGACACCAATATTCATAACCTGGCTTCAATCTTAAAAGTCCATTCAAGAACCCCCAAGAGAGCGGTGAATAAGTTTAAAAACGAGAGAACAGTAGAGAGAAAAACTGGATCAGGAGTCATCATTTCAACTTAGCGTTAAATACATTCTTATTTTTCAAATAGTATTATAAAAACCTCGGAGAATTCCCATGATACAATGTTTCAAGGCTTAATCTAACAATTGGACAATTTTACTGTTACACGATTTGGACAATTTTGCTGTTCAAACGGTTATATTTAGAGATCATTGATAAATTCAAAGAAGAATCTGCAATATTATTGGTCCTGATCTGGCGCCTCGGCTTCAGTCACTTTCCTACCATCGTAAAGTAGCCTTCGTAAATGAGCTCTTCGCTATGGTACTTAAATGTATGTATTTAAACGCTGTACAAGAGTGGAAACAAGGTCTCATTAACTTACAATCGAGTTGGCTAA
The DNA here is from genome assembly GCA_903632075.3 of Acanthosepion pharaonis. Taxonomy (NCBI): domain Eukaryota; kingdom Metazoa; phylum Mollusca; class Cephalopoda; order Sepiida; family Sepiidae; genus Acanthosepion; species Acanthosepion pharaonis. The sequence goes on along the minus strand of CAHIKZ030000239.1, from coordinate 810,672 downwards.
ATCTACACGTAAATTCTATGCTATTTTCTCACACTTTTCGCTTGTGGAACTATCTTCCGGTTTCATGCCTTCCAGCCAACTTCAGAAACTTGAATGCCATGTCAATCGCTATCAACTGTCTTCCTATTGTGTCTTTGTGACTTGCTTGGGGTGAACTCGATTAAAAAATTTAAAAAATGTACAAATAAGGAGCATTTATAAATTTTACATGCTTCGCTCTTATTGCAATTTCATCAGATTATGAAATATGGAGGAGGAATAATTCTATGATTTTTATTTTTTGTGTTGTTTGTTTTTCATTGCTTAACGTATCTCTCGTGTATCAGTCCTCTCAAGCAGTGTTCGTGCGTATAATTCATATGTGTGTCGTCATTCTATTTTGTCTGTGTGCATTCGTTTTTGTTCGTGTAGTAGGCAGTTTTTATCAAGGTTTGGTAGATGTAGCAATGTTCATTTGTGAATGTTTTGTTTGAGGGTAAAAAAATTTAAATTACACCGGTTGTGGTTGTAGGTAGACATATATTAGATTCTTCAAAGATGAATTTTATAGAATCTGATTGAAAACGTCGCCAAATGAAAACGCGGACAAACACGTGAGATGGATAACAATTTTCAAATTGAAATCTTCTCGTTATGCACACGTTCTTTCCATTTCATTCTCAACATCCTTCTGAAGATCAACATCTTTATCATATCAAATCTCATCCTTATCCTTCATCAGGACAGATATTACATAACCATTTTGCCAACATTTCTTTGTTTATTAAAATAGGTTTCTTTGCGTTCATACTTTCTTTATTTTTCCAATGCTTCTTCCGCTATTCAAACGAGGCTTCAGAATTCTGCGTCAGGTTTTCCGTTGTCTACGACATTATCGACGCAGTTAAAATTATATACAAAGTGAGGAAAAGTAGTGCTTTATTATTTATTGATTTTTATTGAATAAAAATAAATTACAGTAGGTTATAAAAATTTATAAGTAATTTTACATAAAAAAATGTTATGATTAAAAAAAATTAACATGTTCAAAATCCTTATCATCTTCCGTACAACGCTGAATCATATCACCAAAATTTCTATATACCTTCTGACACATTTCTACATTAATTTCAGAAAATTTGTCAGAAATTGGTTATGTTAATCCAGGAATTTGTTTCGGTTTAAGCCTGTAAAGCGAATCTTTCAGAACACCACACATAAAAAAATGTCTACTGGTGTTAAGTTTGGTGATTGCGATGACCATTCACTTGTCCAAATCGTCGTAACCACTTAGTTCGAATGACGAATTACCCATTCCTGAACGTGTAAGACATAGCGACGTGCCATCCTGTTCAAAGAAAATATAATTCTAATTTCTAACTATCACCATATATATATATATATATATATATATATATATATATATATATATATATATATTATATTGTAGATTGCGTATGCGTGTGTGTGTATGTGTATACATATGTGTGTGCGTATACATATATGGGTGTGTGTATGTATGTGTATATGTGTATACGTATGGATGTGTAGATATATATATGTGCGTACGAGTATATATGGGTATGCAGATGTCCTTGTGTGTATATATATGTATATATATATATGTAAGTATAAGTATACATGGAGACATGTGGATGTGCGTCCTCTCTGCAGGGGTATATGTGTAAAGATGGAAATATACATATATCGTTTCGTGGGAATGTGTGTGTAGGTGTATATAGGAACTCATAGACATATAAGACGATATAGGTATGTGGTTACAAATAGGGAGTCGAGGCATGTGTAGATAAGAAAATATAAAAGAAGCGCCTAAAAACAACCACGAGTTTACTTAATGAACAAAAATCAAAAACAATCACAGGTTCACTTAATGAACAAAAATCAAACGAATAAATGTCAACCTAACAAGCTATAAGATAAAAGCTTTAGTGGAAAAAGTACTAAGTATAAATTGGATTACTCTTTCAATGTTCTGCCTATAGATCTTTCCAATCGACTGCTTCATGGGAAATACCCCAAACTCCATCGAATTTCAAATTAATCTCTTCGTAGATTGTTTTAAAATTTTAGATATTTATCAAACCTTAACCTCCCAAATATGCACGTTAAAGTAACGCGAACTGACAGCGTCTAGGAATTTGAATGAAACCTGTCGGATAATTTATTGGGGCTGTTATAACGCGTCTTCCTCAATGTAGCCTTTTATCGCCCACCCTTAACCACCTTTATCTAGAGACGAGACGCGTCAGATTAGAACAACATCCAGCCGACACACTTAGGTTAAAATAGAAAACTAAAATGATACATATGACACACTCATATCCTCTCTCCCACCTCACTTCCTCACTTCGTTAACTTTGCGTATATTTGATGAGGTCCGTAAAAAACCTGTGAATTTTCTTTTCATTCTTCATTTTAGCTTTTGGAAGTAAAGTCTGATGATCAAGAACCCTGTTAAAGGGGTTATGGTGAAATAGCTTATTACATGGAATCTTAACGTGGTCTGTCTTTTATTCAAACATATCAGCTCTGAATCTTACATTGAGCTCTCTGGATATCATCCTCCTCAGTTCTACCCATACGGATTACCTAAATTTGAATAAACAATATATATATATATATATATATATATATATATATATATATATATATATATATATATATAAAAATTTCTTCAAGTCTACACCTAGAAACCTTAATAGATTGCAGAAAAGCACAGGGGGCATCTCGTTCTATTTTGGGATTCATTATCAGTGCACATCCACTATCGAGAATCGAAACCGATTGATTATTCAAATCCCGAAAAAGTAAAATTCAGTTACATAAACTTTTGCCAGGATTTGTTGCGGTGTATTGTGTTTAGGTATTTACTGCCCTCTTGGACAACGAAGTAAGTTGGGCCAATGGTATGATGCTTGCGTTATATCGTAACGATCCGTGTTCGATTCTCGGTAATGCTTGCGCACTGCTTATGAGTCCCCAAAACCGGAGAAAACGACTCTCCAGTGTTTCTTCTGCATTCTATTGAAGTTTCTAGACATGAAGAATTTTCATTCAAATACCCAAGTTTACTGTTCAGTTATTTTTATTTTTATTTTTTTATATTTATATTATATATATATATATATATATATATATATATATATATATATATATATATAATATATATATATATATAAATATAGAGTGTTCCAATAAATTTTTTAAATGCGAATTAAGGCTAAGCATCTAATGACATTTTTTTCTTTCAGATTTGGGTGATATTATTTTTCACATGACTTAAGTAACATAAATTTTCCCTAATACCACTGATTTATTAATTGCTGACTTTCGTCCGTCTTAATGAAACAGCCTGATATATAATCCATCTTAATGAAACACCCTTTATATCTATATCTATATCTATCTATCTATCTATCTATATATATATATATATATATATATATATATATATATATATATATATATGTATGTATGTATGTATGTATGTATTTATGCATGATTAGTAAACTTATCTTCTAAAACATCTACTTCCCATTTCTCTCTCCAGTATTTTTAGGTGGTTTAAGCTTTAGAAAGTAACACTAACTTTCTATTTCAGGCGATAAAATTCTTTCGTGGTTAGGTTAGTTTTTCATGTTTTTAGTTTCCTAGTTAAATTGTCAAGGAAGTGTGGTTTTGTTCGCTTCATCTGGTAAGGTATGGATGGTCTTCTTGTTGAGTCCGGAGAATGAAGGTGTCATCAGCTCATCAAAAGCAAAACAATGACATTAATGGTACCTTTCTTGCCACCATATTGTAAATCTCTTACGGAGGTATGCCGGACATTACTGGACATCACATTTACTATGCATGACATGCCTTGTTTATGTTATATACAACTGCTAGAATGCAAATACAGTCTCTGGAAACAGAAGCGGAGCTTCTGGGCTTCTCTGTAAGGATGTTGATGCATTTAAAAATAGGTGGTTTGTTACGAAATCTATAAGCATCTTCAGTTTGAAAATAAGGCGTTTGTGCTAACGAAGAAAAGAAAAACGGAAGAAGAAGAAGAAGAACTTTAAGGACAAGAAGAAAAGGAGAAAGGAAAATATAGAACAGTAGTAATAATAATAATAATAATAATAATAATAATAATAATAATAATAATGAGAAGAAAAAGGAGACGTAGAAAAAGTCGAAGGTAGGCAAGGAAGAAGACGGCGAAGAAGGACAATAATAATAATAATAATAATAATAATGATAATAATAATAATAGTAATAATAATATTAGTAATAATAAATATTAATATTAATAATAATAATAATATTATTAATAATAAATATTAATATTACTAATAATAATTATAATAATAATAGTAATAATAATAATATTATTAATAATAATAAATATTAATATTAATAATAATAATAAATATTGATATTAAAAATAATAATAATAAATATTAATATTAATAATAATAATAATAATAATAATGATAATAAATATTAATAATAATAAGAGCGTTATCTATATAAAATGAGCGTGATCTTTTTTTTTTTTTGCGAAAATGATTATTGGCAAATGTAATGAAGTAATTTTTGACCTTAGGTCTCTGAGTAGAACCGGGGAGGAATTTTGTATATAACAGAAATCAGAGGAAATAATAATAATAATAATAATAATAATAATAATAATAATAATAATAATAACAGCTACAGCTAGAAAATCACTGTATAACTAAAGCTCGAGATTGTGTATTGATATTCTATAAGTGTAAAACCAGCTAATAATGTAATATAAGCAGTACAATAATAATAATAATAATAATAATAATAATAATCTTCTTTTTTTTTGTCAGTTTAAAGTGTCATGATGCCATTTCTAATCTTAGGTCCCTGGACGGGGCCCGGAAAGAAATGTGTAAACGCCAGAAATCAAAGGAAATAATAATAATAATAATAATAATAATAATAATAATAATAATGAAGAAATGCATTTATTAACAATAACCCCGATGCCAATGCAATTGTTACTACTTATAATATCAACAATTAATTGGCAAAAAAGAAGAAAGAATCTAAAAAAAGAAGTCGATGAAAAGAGAGATTGATTCGTACTTTATGACTTATCAACACATTCCTGGTTATTTAAAGCCAGAAAATATTTTTAGGTTGCAAGAATTCTTTTTTGAGATAATAAAGACTTAGGGATACAATTCTTACTAATTAACCCATAGATAGCGGGGAGAAGAGGTGAATGTATACCTTTCCCAAGGGTATTTGCGTGTAAGCGAATGTAACGAATCCAACTGGAATTAGAACACGGCACCCCGATTAACAATTCCTATCCATTTATCCACCAGCACATCCAAGCTTTCATCACCTGGTATTTACAAGCGGTCGGCTATCTAGTTGTTGACTGTTGGTTAAATTCAGTCATTTTACGGGAATCGGTGTTGGTTACAAGAGAGAGGGAGTGGGTTGGAATCTTGAAAAGTAGAAGGTAAAAAAGCAAAAGAAAAATAAAAGTATAAAACATAAAGGAAAACAGCCAAAAAAAAAATAGGAAAAAGAAAATAAATAAAGAGAATTCGTTCGAAAATAGATTCGTAAGATTTGATGTCAAATAGTCAGAAAGCAGAGTGCATAATATCACTATGCACTGTTCTTGAAATTAACGCTTTCTTAAAAATAAAATTAGCCCAAAAAAAAAGAAAAGAAAAGAAAGAAAAAATGAAAAAAAGAAAAAAACTTTCAAATCGACTGGAAAACATGTAAACCGGTTAAGAGAAGTACAGAAATTTTTAGATAAAAAAAAAAAAATGTCAAAGAAGCAATTAAAAGAATGGAGACGAAACTACATATCATCATGAATACAAAATCACGCATGCGCACTGAGGCTGTGCTGTGTCTCATTACGAATGGCTGTATGCGTTTTTGCCATGTTTACGACAGATAAAAAGATCATTCCTCACAGTTGCTAATAAATAAGGTGGAAATATAATTATTCCAAGATTAAGAAAGTAACGTAGAACAAAATAAGTCGAATTAAGAGAAAAAAAAAATTTAAAGTTGCAAAATATTCCTTATTATTTCATTTAACAACAAGCAAATTTAAGTAGATATATGTATGATTTGGTCACGACTAAATATAGAAGAATGGATGATTCGATGAAAATGGCGGATTTTCAGAACAAAGCTGAAGAAATATAGGTAATATTTTTAGAGAATTTGGAGAAAACAAAAATATTAATAGGTTAGTATTTTCGCAAGTCTCATTTTTAACCAATTTGTTTCTTATCTATCTGTTTCTTTTTTTCTACATTCTATGAAGGCAAACGCCATAAAAATTTCGGTTGATAGATGAGATCCTTTCTTTAAGCTGTTGCTACGACCAACTTGATGTCGGTTGAATCACCAATGAACTAGATTTAGAGAATTTAAATGATTCAACTTAATTGCTTTCGTATTTGATGTCGAGGACAAATTTATAAGCTAAAAGTGTAAAAAATATCCCTTCTGACACCCAATATATATATATATATATATATATATATATATATATATATATATATATATATATATATATATATATATATCGAGAGAGAAAGAAAGAGAGAGACAGATATAGTATATCTTCCTTCAAGCGTGTTTTGTTGAATAATCTGGACATATAATGTCTATTTATTTTTTATTTTAATCCTCTCAAATTCACTGATCAATTTCTTAATGTCGTTATTAAAATCATTAAAGAAGAAGCCGTAGTTCAATAAAAGAAATGATAATAATTACGGGTTCTCCCTTAAGGAGATTAATAACCACATTAAGAAATGATCCGTGAATTTGAGAGGATTAAAAAAAAAAAAATAAATAAATAGACATTATATGTACAGGTTATTCAACGAACACACACACGCACACGCACACACACACACACTCACGCACACACACACACACACAAACACACACACATACATATATATATATATATATATATATATAATGACAAATAGAAACATTTCATTAAATATTTTTGATTGAAAATAGATTTTGTCGGAATTTCTATATACTAATCTAAATTAATTAATTTGCAATATATATATATATATATATATATATATATATATATATATATATATATATATAGATATATGGATATATGGATATAGATCCGACAGTATGAAGAAAAATATATATGGAAAAAAAAACAAACAAAAACGATGTACAATTATGACTTATCCAAACAAATAACTCATGTACATCGTCCTTGACATGTTGTATTGATAATGTTATAATTTATGAATATGTCCTGAAGATGGTTTATTAGACCGAAACGTCCGACGTTGACATATTAACATTAAAACAGCATAATTGTATATAAGGATTTTTGTTTGTTTTTTCCGTATATTTTTATATATATATATATATATATATATATATATATATATATATATATATATATATATATATATATACATATATACATATATATATATATATATATATATATATATATATATATATATATATATATATATATATATATATGATATCACTTTGAATTACTTCCATATATAATAATTGAAAAATGCCAGAATTTAGTCAATTAAATCTTGGGCACTTCACCCTCAAGCAAGGCGGGAATGCAACTAGCATGCAAGTGGTTACAGAGAGTGAAAGCAAGATTAAAGAGGGGTGTTTGAGGAAAGGATAAAGATGTCGATTGACATTACATTTGAATATTTTAAGATTGTAGCTATCAGGGAAGCAAGTAAGAGGAAGGGAGTTACACTGCCGGGAAGAGCGAGAGAAGAAACTGTTGTAGTTAAAAAGGTGTTTTCATTTAACTGTTTCGACTGTCAATGGGTGGGACCGACATGCCAATCTAGTAGCACTCTTAAATTCATGCAGTTGGGGTACCAGTGAAAGTAGCTCGTCAGAGTAGTTGCCATGAAAATATTTGTAGAAAAGACGGAGGGAAGCCACATCACGTCTGTGCGAAAATGACTGTACACGGGATGACAGATCGGGACCTCTCACATTGCATATCCGTCTCCGGATTTTGTCAAGGATCTCGAGAAGAACAGCGGGAGCACCAAACAACAGTATTCAATGTAAGGAGAAATGGTAGATTTGTAAATTGGAAGGACGAAGTCAGACGAGAAAAAACTTCTGGCGTGACCGATTGAACCAACTTTAGCTGCCGAAACCAACATGGCAATGATGTGTCGGGTGTAAAGATCCTCTACAAAGAATTGGAATTAAAATGAAAAGAAAGATGGCGTGTATGCTGAATCTGTCGTAACAATTCAGGATGTGCATTTAGCAAATACGAACCAATTCAGATGCCTCACTCTCTGGATCAATTATAACAAGTTTAAAGATAAGGAAATTGAACATGGAATATGACGCTCTAATGGCAAATTCCCATAATACCGCCATTTGCTACAAAACCAAATCATTAAACTGAAAACTGGTGATATATTCTTAAATGGCCGAGTCAGATCGAGATTTCATATCAGTGTCATGTATACGGGGTCTCAATATTTATACGGGGTATAAAGTCTCTTTACAATGTAAAAAATATATTACAAAAGCAGTTGATCAGATTTTTTCTTTGTACTCAGTAGTTCTCAAAGTTTTAATCACATTGATTTTTTTTTATTTCAGGTATCCCGTTGATGAAAAAGATACTGTTACATGAACCCCTAAAATTAGGTCCACCTCAAGAAAAGGCACAATGTGTGCCATGGTTTATTGAAAGAAAATGGGATACGCAGACTCAACGAAACTACGCAATTTTTTCTATGAGTTTATGTGAAAGATATCGTGTATCGAACAAAGATACGGGACATCAATGATCAAAGCAAAACATCACTGATGCCATTGCCACCAATGATGAGGCTATGCTATAGCGAACATGGCAACAAATCGAGTACCGTTTTGATCTGCTTCGTGTAACTAATGCTGCCCTTATAGACGTGTATTTAATTAGTTTTAAAAAAAATCAATATTTTCTCCTTATCATGTAACAATTTCCCACATACTGGTCTGTACATTTGTTTTTGTTATATTTTTTAAACACACACACTCATATATATATATATATATATATATATATATATATATATATATATATATATATATATATATATATAGTTATAAGGTGGGCTATATTTATGGGATACAGTGCTCAATATGAGCGTATGTAAATACATAAGGATTGAAGCCAACACTCGGAGGAGATATGTTGTTTCATGCTAGACTATTGCATCTAGCATGAAGTAGCCTGTCGCTTCCGAGTGTTGACTTCGACGGTCGCTTGTGTGTGTATACACACACACACACACACACACACACACATATATATATATATATATATATATATATATATATATATAAAATATAGGTGTCCATAAAGTCTGTGTACAATTTAAATATATGTTACTAAGGCGATTAATGAGATATCTTAACTAGATTTGTTCTATGTACTCATTAGTTATAAAAGTTTTAATCACATTGCAATTTTGTATTTCAAGTATCCTGCTTATGAGAACGGTACTGTTAAATGAACCCCTAACATTTCCACAGGGATGACCCAATTCTCTGGCCTCCTCGATCACCAGATATCGCTCCCTTGGACTTCTCTCTATTGAGTTATCTTAAAGATATCGTGTATCGAACAAAGATATGAGACATCACTGATCTAAAGCAAAAGATCATTGATACCATTGCCACTATTGATGAGGCTATGCTACAGTGAACATGGCAAGAAATCGAGTACCGTCTAGATGGGCTCCTCATTTTATAACAATTTCCGAATATTTGTCTGTTGATTTATTTTTGTAATAATTTTTAAAAATTGTAATGAGAATTTATGGACACATTTTAGCTGTATCAGTTGTTTACACACTCATTCTCGGATCAATGGTTAAAATGGCACTGAGTGAGTGAGGTCTGTCAGTTTTGGCCAAACCTCACTTCTTCGAGATTTGTTTACAGGCGGTACAGAATCACAAAGAAGTAACTGTACCAAATAACAAAAACGAAATAACTTGAGGACTTTCAACTGCAGCAACAACTAAAATGGATGGCACATGTAATTTGTAGAGAAAATAATGACATAGTCAAGATGTTGACGTTCTACACGACTTTAAATAAATCCCCATTCAATACTGGAAAGGGCAATAACAGCTTGAGGAATCTTTCTTATAAGAATTGTTTTATAACTTTCAGTCGTCAGTGGCACTGGCTGCTCGGTCAATAGATGCTGAATGTTTCCTTATAAGGACACAGCTAATATTATCATCATTCGTATGGTCTTAACATCCGTTCTCGGCAATTACTGATAGTTGAAGGTATTTGTGAATAACAAGGAAAAAGATGGTTGAACAATTCATTCGTAACGCAAATGCCGGAGGACTTCGACGTAGTGAAATTACTAACAAGCTTGTCTCGATAAATCAATTATCTCTGAGTAGTGAGTTTGATCGTCTGCTGCCACAGCTACGATTAGAAAATCATTTGAGGTCCTTCGACGTGGTGTAATGGTTAGCACGCTAGTTTCGCTGGGGTTTAGAATTAATTTCAACTCGGAATTAATTTCAACTCGAAACTAATTCAAATTCGGAACTATTTTCACCTCGGAACTAATGTTTAGGGTTAGTGTTTTTAATCGAGTTGAAATTAATTCCGATTTGATTAAGTTCCGAGTTGAAATTAGTTCTGTCACTTGTTTCGCTAGATCAATTACGACTGAATAATGCCTTTAGGCCTTGTACCAAATGTATGCTACGCTTAGAAATCAGTATAACTTTTTAAACCATATTTTTTCTCTATCTTTTTTTATTTTCTAATTCTTTCTTCTTCATTCACTCTTTTATTCTTTCTTTCTTTTTTCTTTCATTCGTTTTTATATTTTCTTTCTTTTTATTTTCATTTTACTTTTTCTTCCATTCTTTCTTTTTCTTTCGTATTTCCATCTCGTTCGTTCCTTCTTTCTTTCTTTCTTTCTTTCTTTCTTTCTTATTCTCCATTCTTTCCGTTATTATTTTTGCTTACTTACTTTTTCTTTCTTTCAGTATTTCTTATTCTGTTTTCTTCATCATATTTTTCTTCCTTACTTTTCCTTTCTTTCTTTCTTTCTTTCATTCTTTCTTTCTTTTGTTTCTTTTCTTCATTACTTTTTCATCTTTTACTTTTGTTTCTTTTCTTTCTTTCTTTCTTTTCTTTTTTTCTTTCATCTTTTCTCCATTCTTTCCTTTATTATTTTTTTTTTTTTTTTTTCTTTTCTTTCAGTATTTCTTATTCTGTTTTCTTCATCATATTTTTCCTTCCTTACTTTTCCTTTCTTTCTTTCTTTCTTTCTTTCTTTCTTTCATTCTTTCTTTCTTTCTTTCATTCTTTCTTTCTTTTGTTTCTTTTCTTCATTACTTTTTCATCTTTACTATTTCCTTTCTTTCTTTTTTCTTTCTTTCTTTCTTTTTAGATTCCAGTTTTTCCTTTCTTTCTTTCTTTCTTTTCTTTTTCTTTCTTTCTTTTTTTATTCCAGTCCATTCTTTCCTTTCTTTTTCTTTTTTTCTTTCTTTTCTTTCTTTTTTCTTTCTTTTCAGTATTTCTTATTCACCATTTTTACTTCATTACTTTTTGTTTCCTTACTTTTCCTTTTCTTTCTGTCTTTTCTTTCTTTCTTTCTTTTCTTTTTCTTTCTTTTTTTCTTATTCTCCATTCTTTCCTTTATTATTTTTTGTTTACTTACTTTTTCTTTCTTTCAGTATTTTTATTCTGTTTTCTTCATCATTTTTTTTCTTTTTTTCTTTTCTTTTTTCTTTCTTTTTTTTTTTCTTTCTTTTTTTTTTTTTGTTTCTTTTCTTCATTACTTTTTTCATCTTTTTCTTTTTCCTTCTTTTTTTTTTCTTTCTTTCTTTTTTTTTCTTTCTTTTTTTCTTTCTTTCTTTCTTTCTTTTAGATTCATTTCTTTTTTTTCATTCATTTTTATTCACCATTTTTTTTTTTTAATTACTTTTTTGTTTTCTTTCTTTCTTTCTTTCTTTCTTTCTTTCTTTCTTTCTTTCTTATTCACCATTCTTTACTTAATTACTTTTTGTTTCCTTACTTTTCCTTTCTTTCTGTCTTTCTTTCTTTCTTTTTTTCTTTTGTTTCTTTTCTTCATTACTTTTTCATCTTTACTTTTTCCTTTCATTCTGTCTTTCTTTCTTTCTTTCTTTCTTTCTCTCTTTCTTTATTTTAGATTCCAGTCTTTCTTTCTTTCTTTCTTTCTTTATTCATTTTTTATTCACCATTCTTTTCCTTAATTACTTTTTGTTTTCTTACTTTCTTTCTTTCTTTCTTTCTTTCTTTCTTTTGTTTCTTTTCTTCATTACTTTTTCATCCTTCCTTCCTTCCTTCCTTCCTTCCTTCCTTCCTTCCTTAATTACTTTTTGCATCCTTGCTTTTGCCTTTCATTCATTCTTTCATATTCGATTTTCTTCATTATTTATCCTTCCTAACTTTTTCCTTTCTTTCTTATTTCTTGTTCTCCTTTCATTTTCTTCATTACTTCCTTCTTTCCTTTCTTTCTTCACTTATCTATTTAATAGGTAACAATCCTACCTCGCCCCAGTGTTTCTTTTCCTCACCGGCGTTTCTTCTTCTTTTCCCGAGAATTTCAATATATACCAAACGTCTTTTCCTTCTCTTTTTACTATTTTTTCTTTCCTTCTTCTATTTTGGCAATTCCGATCTTTTTTCTTCTTTCGTAAATTCATTGACCACCCAAGAGTCAATACCTATCCCTCCTTTGCGTGCTTTATTCGATTAACTAGAATCCTCTGAATGCTCCGTAGATATTATCCACAAACTTCGAAAATCGTGCTAAGCGAACGGTGTGTCGCCATGAGACGGTTCGAATAGAATTTAGCCTTCTGTCCTCAATTATCGTTTCTACCACGCTAGCATTGAATACTTTGTCCATTAAGGCCACTAAGCCCTTGTCCTTTCAATTTTCTCTTGCTTTCTTTTCGATTCTGAATTGTCTTTCTTCAGATTTAAGAAAACTTCTTAAGCTTTGCGACCAACAAACACGACAGAACGGCCGCGCGCGTATTCATGTAAGCGGCATTGTTATTAAGTCCGCAGAACAGGGACTTTCTTTCGACTGGAAAACTTGTAGGCTCTTTGTCTGAAACCAAGAGATGCCTGTGGTAGGAGATGTTTGAGAAACGCGCTTGAAATGAAAGCATTCCAATTGGCTGACAAGGATTCTTTAGGATCGTTACACAATTAAGGACAATATAGTAATGGTGGATTCAGATGTTTCCATACAAGGAACATTCAGCACCCAGTGACCGAACGTTTAGAGTCTATATTTAAAAAGTTTTTTTTGTTTTTTTTGTTTTTTTCTAAAAACAGTTTTTAGGGAAAACATGTCTCTCAACTCCAGTAACTCGTGTTATGCCATCTAGTAAGGATAGGGGTTTCCTATCGCGTTTTTGCTGTAACATTACCTTTGTTGAAAATAGCCGAGAATTAGGAAGCCTGTAGTTGTGGAGAGTATTTAAATAAAAGAAGACAAGTCAGATGAAACATAGAAGAAGAGTTTTATCAAATAGTCATACATAGAACGGAAATATTTAGTAAACCAAATGCTAGTCAATTAATATTCATTTTTCTATAACAACAAAAAATGTGGCACAAGTCTTAAAGAATGGGGAAGGCTGGTCTTCATCTGTTTTATCTTAAACTTACCTATCCACAATCACTAACCCAAACAGATTATACGATATTCCTTGCACCAAAATACCACATTATTACATACCATTCTTACAACAATTACCATAATACCTCGGGGTCTCTATGGTGATTTTCTAAGAGTAACTTAGATGTAGCACAAGGCCGAAAGCATGGGGCACCCAGTGAGGATCGAACTAACTATTGAGTTGTATGTAGCAAGACAAGCTTGTTAACCATTACACCAAGGCATGACGATAACCTATATCCGCGTCCTAGGTATGGCAATAAATTACATTCAACAGCAAGGCGGTTTTGAGGAGCGTGGAACCACCTCTTAATTGCTAGTGTTCTCAGGTCCACTCTGACCCCGGGGGGTAGCACCTGTTAGGCTCTCAGCTATAGGCACATAGTTGACCCCTCTAAACTGGGTTTCAAAACACTACGAAAGTGTAAAAATAGGTTTAGTACCAGCAATACTTTTTTGTTAAATATTATTACTGGCAATGAATTGTTGAAGGAAAAATATTACCAGCAATACATTTTTGGAAAAAATATTGCCAGCAATACATTGTTGGACACAAAATATTGCCAGCAATACATTCTTGGACACAAAATACTGCCAGCAATACATTCTTGGACAAAAAATATTGCCAGCAATACATTCTTGGACACAAAATACTAACAGCAATACATTCTTGGACAAAAAAATAGTGCCAGCAATACATTGTTGGACACAAAATACTGCCAGCAATACATTGTTGACAAAAATAGTGCAAAATATTGCCAGCAATACATTGTTGGACACAAAATATTGCCAGCAATACATTGTTGGACACAAAATATTGCCAGCAATACATTGTTGGACACAAAATATTGCCAGCAATACATTGTTGGACACAAAATATTGCCAGCAATACATTGTTGATTACAAAATATTGCCAGCAATACATTTTGTTGTTGCCAGCAATACTTTGTTGTACACAAAATATTGCCAGCAATACATTGTTGAACACAAAATATTGCCAGCAATACTTTGTTGGACAAAAAATATTACAAGCAATACATTTTGGGAAAAAATCACCTATTAGGGCCCCAGCTATGGGTAAATAGTTGACCCCCAAACTTTGGTCAAAGCACTATAAAAGTATAAAAATAGGTTTTAATACCAGCAATACATTTTTGTAAAAATTATTACTAACAATAATTTTTTAAAGAAGATTTATTACCAGTAATACATTTTTGAAGAAAATTATTACTAACACTTTAATTTGAGGAAAAAATATTGCCAGCAACAGATTTTAGAAAGAAAAAAAAACATTGCCAGCAAGAAAAGACTTGTCGGCATTAAATAGCTCATTGAGTTTGATATGTCGTAAAACAAATCAATCAAACAAACCAGTACACTAAGTCGAGGTCCTCCTCTGAAAGTCTCTATGAAGTCCTAATGTGTAATTTTTCTGTGGGCGTATAGAATAAAATAAGAATATTAAAAAAAATACGTCAATAAATATTTACAATGTGAATAATAATATATATACAAGTAACTAAACAAAAACCTAACACAGTCCTTAAATGCGAAATTAATGCAGGAATTGAATAAATTAAAACCAATCATTTGACCAACCACACCGACAAATACACACGCATTCGGACACAACAAGAAAAAAGAAAAAAACAATCGAAAAACGAAACGTGTCCTAAATATAAAAGAGAACTGATATTTCTGGCCACTTAACGGGAACAAGGATGAGGAATTAAACTGAACAAAGTCTGGATAAATATAAGAGGGTCCACTGAGCATACATCCCCTACGGTATGTTCCGAAGACGAGACAAATCCTACTCTAAAGTGGTTACTTGCCCTATTTATAAGTAGTAGCAGTCCATTTTCCCAGTAGAAGAAATGAGCGGGAAGTGTACCGAGTCCTACTCTGCAACCTTTTTTTTTTTTTTTTTTTGA
>CAHIKZ030000239.1:775000-790000 GCA_903632075.3 Acanthosepion pharaonis | reverse complement strand
ATAGTTTTAGTGATACAAGTCCTACTATTTAATCCATAGCTAGGAGGGGAATAGGTGGATTTGTATCTCTCCAAGGGTATTTGTATGTAAGTAAATATGACGAACCAAACCGAGCCATTGTACATGACACCAGGTGTTGGCAACTTACGGCACGCTTGCCACACGTGGCACACCCAAAACTTTCCAATGGCACGCAGGCGCAAATGACATAAGGAAGTCCGAACCAATATCTACTACAACGCAAAGAAGATATATAGCTATTTCAAAACTTCTCACTCATTAGACTGTCATTAATAATAATAACAACTTCTGGTTAAATGGATGCTGCTAAGGATGTAACGCTGTGTTGGGTTGACAAGCGAAATTTTATGAAAAACCTAAATTCCGTTTTCGGTGTTTTTTCTAATTAAACTCTGAAAAATATTATAAATGACACACTCGTGAATAGAATAGACGAGGGGGCGGCATCTTACGGTACGCGTGCCGCACCTGACACATGTGCCGCACATGGCACGCCAAACAATTTCCAATGCCACGCAGCCGCAAATGACATCACGAAGTCTGAACCAATAACTACTACAACGCAAATAAGATGTTTAGCTGTTTCAATTTTGATATATACTAAAGTCTATATACTTATATGTTACTATATGAAATATCTTGTAGAACATGTATATTGGACATGACTTCTACGTATGCTGTTGACACGCTGAATGATTTTAAAACCCTAAGTCGGCACATAGTTAGCAAAAGGTTTTCGCCTCCTGCATTACAACACCCGCACATCGAAGCTTACAGCACCTAATATTCTTAAGCGGTCACACATCTAGATACTGACCAGGATCGACGTTGCTTAACTTCGGTGTACGTACCGGAATCGGTGTTTCAACGTGATATGTTCGTAAGAA
Source organism: Acanthosepion pharaonis (assembly GCA_903632075.3). Taxonomy (NCBI): domain Eukaryota; kingdom Metazoa; phylum Mollusca; class Cephalopoda; order Sepiida; family Sepiidae; genus Acanthosepion; species Acanthosepion pharaonis. The sequence continues at coordinate 789,092 of CAHIKZ030000239.1, read as the reverse complement.
GGGTTGACCTTACGTGGACGGGAAAAAAAAGCTAACGTGTGCAATGGGTAGGAAGTTGTGGAGAGTCGTGATTGCCTATGTCACATAGTAGAAGAAGAAGAGGAGTGAAAGACAGCGGAAAATGAGACACATCAACCGGAAGGCGTATTTGAATAACGAAAGATGCTTTCCAGAAACTAAACTCAGTGTTTAAAAGTCTGGGTAGAAATATATCTGACAGAAGTTTAGAGATTAACCGACCTTGTGGCTAATTAATTATGTTCCAACCTACTCATCCTTCCCAGAGATGAAATTTTCCTGGCTCCTTACTATACTATCGCTATTTCCCTGGCAAATGTTCAGATGTTCAGATAAGCTTACACACCAGTTTAGACCTTGACAGCTAGGACTTAGAACCGTACATACACAAGCACAATTTATCCTCATCTCTTTCGTCATCTTTTCGTCTGTTACTTTGCGAAAGAGACGTCACTAACTACCATGTTTGAATAAACTTAAATACATTTTAATAAAGTTTTTCAATACATTTTTGGCTTTATATCTAAATAGAAAATGTTCATAATGGGACATATCTTTCATATATATATATATATATATATATATATATATATATGCGACTATTATTTTTAAGACATTTTTTATGTTTATACGTTCTTTTTATAGATACAAATATTTAAGTAAACGCTCCGTTTATAATAAAAAGTATTAACAACTTTTACTGGCCTGAATATCCGAGAAATTTTCATAGAAAATATGCGTCCCATGAAAGAAATCGAAGCTTTATCCTATACGTGACCAGTCATATAGCCTGACGTGCTTTTAACGATTGAGCCACAGAGGAGCGTTTCCGTTAGCAAGGTCGATTTATATATATATATATATATATATATATATATATATATATATATATATATATATATAAATTAAATGATTTAAAAATATGTTTTTTCGCTACATAGTAATAACCATGTTTCAGAAATGGAAGCAAAATGTTTCAAATTTAATTTTGTAATTAAATTAAAAACATTAGTTCCATTTTATCCTCAACAAAATTAGCTTGAGGATGAAATGGAACTAATGTTTTTAATTTAATTACAAAATTAAATTTGAAACTTTTAGCTTCTATTTTTGAAACATTGTTATTACTGTGTAGCGAAAAACATGTTTTAAATCAGTTAATTTATACTATTAATGCTCTGTAAATTTACATTGAGCACTATTATGTAAAAATAAAATATCAATAAGAACACCGGATTATATATTTACTCCTTCCTTTATATATATATATATATATATATATATATATATATATATATATATATATATATATATAAACAATAAAATCCAAAATTATCTCATAGGGTGAATGGGCATTTCAACTGACGAAAAATTCGACCATCTTATTCAACCCCGGTATATAGACTGAGTTTGTGTTGGAATTAGAAAATTTACTGTCATTTAACTGTCACCACGCTGAAGTGTCCAAATTAATAGCTTATGCAACCCAAAGGTAAAATTATGACAGAAGCAAGATATTGATAATCCAGACTAGTGTAGCTTTGCATTTCAGACCATACACCAGGTCCCTTCGCATTCGGACACGTTACTGAAAAAAAATGAACACACACACACACAAAGTATGAGACGAAATTATAGTAGCCGGCAAATTTTTATTCTATTGTAACCATCTCGTAAGGACCGGCGAGTCGGTGTGACGAAGAGTGAGAGAGCGTCGACTTAACCGTTGTGTGACACCCTTTTTCCGTGACAGCCGAGAAGCCTCGTTATTTTGATTGCTAGGGACCACTGTCTTATAGAGAACAGCCTTCTTTGTCCTGTCAGCTTTCGTCTAAAAAATTATTCATCTTCCCTTCTACCCAGCTGACCCTTTTTGTAAGGATCTTTTGATATGTTTTGTAAGCTTAGCTTCATTCTGCTGTTCTTTTTTGTCAAGACCATAACTGTCAAAGTGATTTCTGCAATATCCGTCATAAGTCTTCTTAAAAAGATATCAGCTGACAAATGATATCGCTACACTACTTCAAAAACAAAAATTGTTAAGACGAAAGCCCACGTCAATAGGACTGCCTTTTCGAACAATGAATACCAAAAATTTCTTTATAGGGAAACGGTGTATATTAGCATTACCAATTTAAAGAATGGTTAAATTCGCCTCTGGAAGGGAAATTTTAGTTCATGGATGAATTGAAGGAGGTAATGAGGCAGTGGATTTTGACAGTGAAGAAAAACTTTGGCAAGTCTTTTAAAAGACGAAGATCTGTCAGAAAAGTAACGGGATTGTTCTTCGATGAGAGAGGCATCATCCACAAGGAGTTCTTACCATAGAACAGTGTTTTCCAACCGTATTTTCAACCAGCGTCCCCTTTGAGCACAAACATTTTGTCAAAATCCCTCACGTGTCAAATTAAATTTCGAATATTATACTGAAATCATCTTTCATAAAAAGATAGCATTTAAGTATTAAGTACATTAATAATTTTAATATTGTTTTTATTGCTATTCGAAATGCCAATGATTAAAATGCTAAAAAAAAAAACTTGTATATTTTATTTAATAGATTATTTCAATGTTTTCAATGCGATGGTTGACTTTGCTGCTTAATGAACAAGTCTCTTACTCTAGGTTCCATGCTGCTTAGAAGGAATCGTAGATCTCTTTTTATAATTTGCAAACGGTTTCTTTGTTTAGTAACTGTTGTGGGGATCTCCCCCTTTTAAATAAAATTGACTCGTCCAAAGTATACTTATACTGACAGAGAGAATACCTGCTGTTTTAGACGCAGTCTCTGACTGAGTGCGACTTCTGTCGAACTCTGCTTTAGCAGAGAGGAACCCGGACGAAACTTTGCTCTTCGGCAAAGTTTCGTCCGCGGAGGTAGACAGATCCCGAACCCGCTTACGTGGGTTCAAATGGGATATTTTTTGGCTGAGCCTACAGGCTCGTAGAAAACCCACGTTGAACTCGGCCTTGTGTCACATACTTTCCTCGTGGGTGGACTGTTAAGTATCAAGATACGGTCTCTGACTGTGTGCGACGTCTGTCGAACTCTCTGCTTTGCCGAAGGGTAAAGTTTCGTCCGGGGAGGTAGACAGTTCTCGAACCCGGGTTCAAAGGGGATATTTTTTGGCACAGGCTACGGGCTCGGAGAAACCCACGTTAAATTCGGCCTTGGGCCACATACATTCCTCGTGGGGGGGACTGTTAAATATCGAGATACGGCAAGATACGGTCTCTGACTGTGTACGATGTCTGTCGAACTATCTGCTTTGGCAGGGAGGAACACGGACGAAGCTTTGCTGAAGGGCAAGGTTTCGTCCGGAGAGGTGGACAGTTCCCGAACCAGCTTATGCGGGTTCAAAGGGGATATTTCTGCGCTGAGCCTACGGGCTCGGGGAGACCCACATTAAACTCGGCCTTGTGCCACATATATCGTGGGTGGAATGTTACTAAACGAGATACGTGGAGATACGTTGAAATACGTGAAGATACGTTGAGACAGGTTGAGAGATAAGGAGACAGACACAGGGTGTTCTCAAGAGTCCAGAGAGAGAGAGAGATATTACGGCTTTACTCACAGAAACTTCTACATATTCTTTCTATTTACCCGTATTCCTGGACTACTAAACTGCACTTCACGTCAGTATTCTGGCGTTGTTTATTTATTTGTGCAGGATTCCATTCACGGAAGCCACAACAATAAGAATCTGTGTAACTGCGTTGAAACCATATTCAGTCATATAATAAGTTGGAAAAAGCAATGAAGAAACATTTGATAGCTTTCCACAGATTGAGATACAGCTAAAGAAATTTCCTTTTGTAACCAATATTGAATAATTTGGGGAAATTTTAAAAAAAAGTGCTTAAATACCCACCTTGATTATGCTCATTGCCTCCCTCCCAAATGTAACAAAATCTCTCGGTGCCCCTTTTCAACATAACAAAGCCCACAAGGGGTTACTAGAGCCTGCATTGATAATCACGGCCATAGAACAAGACGATTCATTATCAAATCTACAAAGAAATCATGTGGCGTTTGCTTCTTCCATTGCGCGAGAAGTGACAAAAGTTATCGCAGGTCAAATCGCGGCTGCTTCACCATAAAACTGCACCTGCTCACAATACCCTGAGCATCCGGTAGTCCCTAACCAAGAAGAAGATCGTCATACTAGTTCAACAATCCTATACACATGACCTTGTTCCGTTCGACATTTTTCTTTTCCCCAAACTCAAGTGGTTCATCAAGAGGACTCGGTTTGAAGGCGCAGAGGCCATCAATACGGCTGTAACAACGAAAATGAGGGACATCCAAGATGAATCCTTCCAGCAGTGCATAGAAGCGTGCCAGAGAAGAATAGAGAATTGCATTAGACTCGAGAGGGATTACTTTGAAGGGGGAATCATATAGTTTTTTTATTTGAAATTCTAATAAACTGAACATGACAACAGAACCGTTATTTTAAAGACGGGCCTCATATATAAGACATTAGACGAAAGGATTAATGATTTATATGATTAAAAAAGAGACATAAGGAAAAAATATTTTTAGTCGAGGCGTTACGTCATCTGAGGGACTTTATCGAGGCAATGAAAAATTTTGTTGCACGTATTTATATACAAAAACGGGGATTTCATTTATTTATCAAGGCTTTTTAAATACGAGAAGGTTGATGAATGTTGATCAGGTGGTTGAAAGTTTAGTCAAAACATCTGGAGAACATTACTCAAAATCCGGCAAAAAGTAAAGATTGTATACAAACACATGCATTTATATATATATATATATATATATATATATATATATATATATATATATATATATATTCTATTAACACTTAAGCAGAAATTCACTTTTGCCAACAGTGCAGAAAAGATTTCAAGACTCAATATCAAATACAGAAAACGAACAATGGGACATTAAAAGAACATAATAAAAATTTATTCCTTTCAAAAATTTATTTCTTCTATTTAACTGAAGAAGGTCACGAGACAGGAAACGCGTGTAGCAGAAATATGAAGAATAAAATATACGACATATACTAAAACAAATTCTCAATATAACGAAAAACATTTGCCGTTTCCCTCTTTTTTTAATATATATATATATATATATATATATGTGTGTGTGTGTGTGTGTGTGTGTGTGTGTGTGTGTATAAAAATATATATAATTTTCCGGGCTGATGTACAGTAACTTTGTAAAAAGCGAGAAAATTTATGTCTAGTTGGAGTAGCTGTTATTCTAAGTTGGATGCCAGAAAAGAATTAAATATTTTTTTAAAAGTAATGCAATATGAAAATAAAATGTCAAATTTTAAAAACACAAAATTACATTCGTTGAGAAACGTGTCAAAATTGACACCCTCGAATGGACATTTGAACTTGGCATAAGGATTTCTCCCCGACCCTGCTTGGACTATATCAGACAATATTACAAAAGAATGTGGCGGAGAGAGAATGAAGGAATAAAAAAAAAAAAATGTTAGAAGTACAAGAAAAACAATCTGGAATGGAATTACAATAAACTCAAATGGCAGTAATTTGAATTTAAAGAAAAGGGATTGACAGAAGAAAAAATATTCAAAATACACGAAAGAAAGAATCGCAAATGGGAAAATAAATAAATAGAAGCGAAAAAAAGAAAGAAAACGAATAAGAAAGGAATATCTGAATCAGAAATGAAATAAAATGGCGTAATAAATAAAACGATGGTTAAAAATGAAGAACAAATGTGAAAAAGATAAAAAAAATGTCTCACAATGAAAAGAAGAGATCAACAAAATGTCGATTTTATGATAGAAAGAAAACATAGATAGATATATAGATAGATAGAGAGATAGACATCCAACCAGATTGATAAATAGATAGACAGACGACAGACAAGACAGAGAGCCAATCAGGCATTCAGATAGACACATATTAACTGAGATATTTATGAAAGAATGGCTTATATATGGTCTACAATAAATGGGATCGGATATATATATATATATATATATATATATATATATATATATATATATATATAGAGAGAGAGAGAGAGAGAGAGAGACAGACAGATAGATAGATAGATAGATAGATAGATAGATCAACAGCCAACCAGTTTGATATAGAGATAGACAGACAAGACAGACAGCCAGAGATGCACACTATCTGATAGATAGATAGATAGATAGATAGATAGATAGATAGATAGATAGATAGATATCCAACCAGATTGATAAAGAGATAGACAGACAAGACAGAGAGCTAGTCAGACATTCAAATAGACAGATATTAACTGAGATATATATGAAAGAATGGCTTATATATGGTCTGCAATAAATAGGATCTGATATATATATATATATATATATATATATATATATATATATATATAGATAGATAGATAGATAGACAGACAGATCAACAGCCAACCAGTTTGATATAGAGATAGACAGACAAGACAGACAGCCAGAGATGCACACAATCTGATAGATAGATAGATAGATAGATAGATAGATATCCAACCAGATTGATAAAGAGATAGACAAGACAGAGAGCCAGCCAGACATTCAGATATATATTAACTGAGATATATATGAAAGAATTACTTATATATGGTCTTCGATAAATAGGATCTAACAGATCGCGATATATATATATATATATATATATATATATATATATATATATATATATATATAGAGAGAGAGAGAGAGAGAGATAGATAGATAGATAGATAGATAGATAGATAGATTCGTAAAAGGAATTTCAGACTGATAGTGAAAATAGAATGATAACTGGGCAGAAGGTGTGAAGGAGATTAAAGAACCAAAGAAAGAAAAAATAAATACACTTAATTTTAATAGGAGAAAAGAAAGCCGACAAAAATGAAAAGTCATATGTCGAATGAAAGGAAATCCCCTAAACCGTAAAATAAACAGAAACGATAAAATGCAGGAATGAGTCAAAGAAATGAAAGAAAGAATAAATGAAGGAAAGAATAAGGCCAAACAAATAAATGAGTAGAATAAATAAACTGTAAGAACGAGAGAAAGAGAATGCCATGAAGGCGAGTAATTCGAAGTAACAACGAGAAAGACTGACAAATATGAGACTAGGAGACTAGGACGCTGAAGACCAGCGCAGAATAGAGAGATTTTGCGACGAGGAGAAAGAAAGAAAGCAGTGGCAAATGGCCAATGTATATTATAGTCGTCAAAAGGCGAACCGGAAGTTTAATTTCCGGTCAAGTGTTGGCCCATGCGCCTTCGCTCTCTCCATCATCCATTGCTTTGCTATGCCGCACCAAACATTGAACAGAAGAAATCGGTGTCTTACCGCAGAATGACGAACTGATGGGGTGGATAATTGGGGAAAACGAGTGGGGTATCATCCAACCAATCCTCTCAACAGACTGAGAAATCTGTCAAATGTTCTTTCTTTCTTTCTTTCTTTCTTTCTTTGTCCTTTTGTCCGTTTCTTTTTTATAACATTTTTTTTATTATTCGATAGTTTTCTTCGTTTTTTTTCTCATTTGCTCTTTCTTTCCTTTTCCTTTCATTCTATATTTCTATATCTGTGTTCATTTTTTTCCGGCTTTTTTTTAACATTTATATCTTTTTTTTCTTTTTCATTTTTCTTTTCTCTATTTTCTTCCTTCTTTCCTTATTTTCACTAGGTTTTGTTTTCATTCACTTGTTTTTTCTTTCTGTCTCTTTATTCTTTTTAAACTTTTTTGCTTGATTGTTTTTTTTTTCGTTGTTTTAATTTTTACTTTTTCTTTTCTCTACTTACTTAATTTTATCTTCATTCACATGATACTTTTCATTCCTTTTTTTTATTCTCGTTTTCTTTCGTTTCTTTTTTATTTCCTTCTAATTTCTCTAAATTTTTTTAATTCTTTCTTTTCATTTCTTCTTCATTACTGTTTTTGCCAAATATTTTCTTTATTTTTATTCGGTTTATTGGTCTTGTCTCCTATTAGATCTCTATTTTTTTTCCTTTTGAGTAAATTCCTTTCTTGAATAAACTCTTTCTATTCATTTAGTCTTTCTTTTATTTTTTTCTATCCTTCTTTCTTTTTCTTTTATTTTTTTCTCTGTTTTAGCTGCTCTAAAATTTATATGAGGAATTAAGTCTTGCAGAGTATTATACTGCTTAGATTTAGATTCTCACCGTGTGTACGATGAAAATGAACACGTGCCAAACAAAGATAAGCCTAGAATATATTTACATCATATTTTGTTTATCAATTACATTGTTTCCTTTTATACTTTCTCACATCAATTCTCGTATTATTTTTTTTATTTGTTTTCTTTCCTATTTTTCACATACCATTCTTTATCTTGATTTTCTTCTTTTATCTTCATCTTTCTTCTCGTTTCTTTCTCGTACTTTTCATTTCCTTTAAATCTATCATTTAATCCATTTCATTTTCTTTCACTATTTCATTCATGCCTACTTTGATACTTTCTTTCTTTCTTTAATTTTTATCTTTTGTTGGCTTTTACTTTTGCATTATGTTCCTTTTCTTTTAATTCCAGTTTCCTTCCTTCCTTCCTTCCTTCCTTCCTTCCTTCCTTCCTTCCTTCCTTCCTTCCTTTATTTCTTTCGCATAATTTGTTTTCTGGCTTCTTTTTTCACTGACATTATCTTTTTTCATTCTTCCGGCCGGTTTTCTTTCTTTCGTTCTTTCTTTCGTTCTTTCTTTCTTTCTTTCTTTCGTTCTTTCTTTCTTTCTTTCTTTCTTTCTTTCTGCTAGATTTAAGTATTTCTTTCTTGTAAATTTTCTTCATTCCTTTATTCTTTCTATCTTTCTTTGAATAAATTCATGTCTTCCTTTCTTTCTTTCTTTCTTTCTTTATTCATTTCTTTCTCTCGTGTATATTCAAGTATTTTTCTTTCTTTCTTTCCTTCTTTTTTCATTGGGTCTTTCTTTATGCACACTCTCGGCTTTTTTCTTTCTTTCTTTCTTATTTTCTTTCTTTCTTTCTTTCTTTTAGATTCCGCTTTTGTATTCTTTCTTTCTTTCATTCTTTTAAATTCTAGTCTTTCTTTCTTTCTTTCTTTCTTTCTTTCTTCACTTTGATTTCTTAATACGCTGACAGTTCTTTCTTTCTTTCTTTCTTTCTTTCTTTCTGCTAGATTTAAGTATTTCTTTCTTGTAAATTTTCTTCATTCCTTTATTCTTTCTATCTTTCTTTGAATAAATTCATGTCATCCTTTCTTTTTTTCATTGGGTCTTTTTTATGCACACACTCGGCTTCTTTCTTTCTTTCTTTCTTTCTTTTTTTCTTTCTTTCTTTCTCTCGCATAATTTATTTTCTGCCTTCTTTTTTCACTCTGACATTATCTTTTCTCACTCTCCCGGCCGGTTTTCTTTCTTTCTTTCTTTCTTTCTTTCTTTCTTTCTTTCTTTCTTTCTTTCTTTATATATTTATTTATTTGTTTATTTGTCTATTGCATAACCAATTTCTTTCTTTTGTTATTTATTTCGCTTCTCTTCCTATTCTTCCTTCTTTCCTTTCTTTTTTTCTTTGTTTTTATATCTCTATTACCTAATCAGTTTCTTTCTTTTTTTCAGCTAACCACATTTTTCCTTTCTTTCTTTCTTTCTTTCTTTCTTTCTTTCTTTATTTATTTATTTCCTTCTTTCTTTCTTTTTCTCATGTCAACTAACAATATTATTTCTTCCTTTCTTTCCTACTTCCTACCTTTCTTTATTTCATTTCCTTTCTTTCTTTTTACTTCCTTTCTTTCTTTTTTCTTCCATTACGTAAGCACATTTTTTTAACCAATTTCTTTTTCATTTATTTATTTAAATGCCCTTCTTTTTTCTTCCTACATTCTATCTCTCTTTCTTATTTTATATATTTCAATTGAATTCTTTCTTTCTTTCTTTTTCTTTCTTTCTTTCTTTCTTTCTTTTTCTTTCTTTCATACCCCTCTATTACCTAACCAAATCCTTTCTTTCTAACCGTCCCTTTTGCAGCTTTAATTGTTCTCTCTTCTCTACTTCAGCTCCTCCGTCTTCCTTGACACCCCCTCCCTTTTGTCTCTCCATTTCCACCCCTCCCAATTCTAAAGCAGCTGCTCTCCCTTCCGGAACGACGTGTCTACATATTAGTTACCACGCACCAAGGACCACATGTCAATGGACCGTTGGTCTCTAGTGCACTTTTAATTCCTCGCCAACAATAGGGGGACAATAAATCACGCCGCCTTTCTTTTTAGGAAGCTGAGGAGTGAGAGACCGCCGTTTGGGCTGACTGAAAGAGGCCGAGGAAAACTTTGGAAGGTGGAAATTGTGGGGTAAGCTGTCATCGCTCATGACAAATTTCGATATCCCCCCAACCCCGCACGCCGAGACAGTGTTAATGGCGTTTTAAAGCCGTCAATTGCGATGGTGATTTGTCGGCAGTGGGTGAGGGACTAGGGCAGTATATTTGGGCGGGCCGCTACGGTAAAGAATGATTCGTAACATGTGACCTTTACTCACTTATCTATCCATCTTATCAGCGAATTTATCGATGAAACTGTCCAAAGATAGTCCTCTACTATCCTAATTTACTGCTTTATATAGTCTGGCACAGGGCCGTTGAATTCGTAGCACCTAAGGAACATAAATTAGCGATGTCATTAATTTTTGTCTGAATTTCTGGGGTGAGGAGTTACCATTATTTACCCTATTTATATTCGGACTAGTATCCACATCTCCAGATTGACTTCTGTCTGGATTTCTCGGATTAGGAGTTATCATTATTTACACTATTTATATTCGGACAATTATCCTTATCATTGTTGTTCTTATCATCTGATCGCCTAATGTCTGAATTTTTGGGGTGAGGAGTTATCATTATTTACATTATTTTATATTCGGACTGTTATCCTCATCATTGTTGTTCTTATCACCTGATCGCCTAATTTCTGAATTTTTGGGATGAGGAGTTATCATTATTTACACTATTTATATTCGGACGGTTATCCTCATCATTGTTGTTCTTATCACCTGATCGCCTAATGTCTGAATTTTTGGGGTGAAGAGTTATCATTATTTACACTATTTATATTCGGTCTATTATCCCCATCTTTGTTGTTCTTATCCCCAGATTGCCTTCTGTCTGGATTTCTCGGATGAGGAGTTATCATTATTTATACTATTTATATTCGGACGGTTATCCTCATCTTTGTTGTTCTTATCACCTGATTGTCTTTTACCTGAATTTCTGGGATGAAGATTTATCATTATTCACACTATTTATATTCGCAGTATTGTCCTCACCTTAGTTGTTTTTGTCACGTTTCAGTTGTTGTGTCCCGTATTAAAAGAAAATATCCGAATCTTGATGAATCAGGATGGAAATAACACAAAGAATAGAGCGGGTTTGTTAAAGACACTGCAACAAGAAATACAATATTTATATTCAGAATTATATTAGAAAGAAAAATGAAAAAGCAAAAGGATATGTTCCTATTTTTCATAAAGTATACCTAAACGTTTGATAAAAGTACATACAAAAATTGCTGGAAATTCTAGGTAACCTTGATATATGTGGGACTGATAGATATTATAAAAATACAGAGCTAATACTGGCAGCAAAATGCCTGTCTACAGATATGAATTGGGTTCAGTAAATATACAGAAATTAAAAAGGGCTGTAAGACAAGGATGCACCTTCTCACCAGAACCTTTCAACCTATATAAGGTGAGAATTAGAAGCCCTACGTACATTCATTATTGGCGACTATAATTTTAACATTTAGCAATCAGCATCATTTATATATATATATTACTTCCCCTTTAGTTCTATATATTTGAAATTGCAGTAGCATGGCTCTTAACTTCAGTCAATATTGATTTAGTTGTTGCCATAGAAGGATATGACAACACAGCCAAGAAATTCATATTCAACTTGCATTGGCAGGACTAATAATTTGCTTGGTGAAAATAGTCAACTACAGAGTGCTAAAGGTTCACAAAATGATATATGCAGATGTCAGAGTTTTGATAGATGACAGATTTTTCACGTCCTCTTGTTTACTAATGCCTTTTTGAAAGGCATGAATCACTTTCTCCCCACTCATTTGAAAAGCAACGTGGACCGGACTCTTGATGTTGAACCCGGTGTTAAGTCGAAGATCCACAGCAACAAATTCTTGAGTGTTTTTCTTAACAGAATGATCAAAGTGAGTTTTCGGAGCAGCCTTACCTTCGTCATCGCCATTAGACTCAATCAACACTTTCCGCTTATCTCATGTTATTTGGAAGAAGGAAAAAACTCATATAGATACAACTTATGAAGAAAAATATACTGAAAAAAAAACAAACAAAAATCCTTATATGCGATTAACAGCATAATCGCATATTAGGATTTTTGTTTGTTTTTTTTTTTCAGTATATTTTTCTTCATACTGTCGGATCTATATCCATATATTTACATACAAAGAAATAATCACACATAGAATCAATCAGAAGTATTAATGGGATTATTGGCGACATCCATCGCTAGAAACATAATATATGCATTAAAATACTGTTCATCCATAGTGCGAAGTGATCCTCGTCGATAAACTTGATGTCGGTAGTTTTCAGTTTATTTGATGTTAAAATGCTAGTACTTACGAATAGTCATCTATTCATCATCAGGCATGTGTTTTTTTTTTCCTTATAAAATCAAAAAACTTGAGACGATATACCTGTATGTCGACCGAAAGATGTTTTTTGAATATCTGCTATTATTGACGGTTGTGTAAGATCTTGGAACGTGCAAAGACGCAACGCTAGTTTTTCAAAATTTTAAGTGAGAATTTTATTTAAATATTTCTTGTGATGTGTTAAATCCACGTATTCTATTTTTTACAAGTGTATTCAGTTTTTATGTCATGAACTAAGTATATAGTTCAATAATATAGTGTAATGTCTTTGTAGTAGTTTTTTTATAGGAATTTTTATGTACTGCGGATCGATAGTTTTTTATAAACATAAAACATTAGGCAGCATATAATCCATATATTTGCTTACATACAACTTATATAATTACAAAAAATAGCAACAACATGATATAGGGAATCTATTAATAAAGTAATAGTAATTATGAAGAGTCTGTCGATCTAGAATGTTGCAATAAAAGTAACAATAAAGAGATACAAAAACTTTGTATAAAAACATGAATAATAATAATAATAATAATAATAATAATAATAATAACAACAACACCAATAATGGTGTATTGGTCCAGAAAGATGTGTGAAAAAATAAAATGTATGACTGAATAAAACTCGTGGAAAATAACATATCAAAAATGAGAATTGTGTCGACGAAGACATCTTATAACAACACTAATAAGATGCATTATAACTTGCATTAAGATTCTAACAATACCAACAACAACATTAATAATGATTCTAATCTTCATGACTGATCTTCCTGATGTCATCAGTTCCCAAGAAGACAGAAAACACAAATATATATTTTTCCTGCCTCAATAGCAAATTTGGTATCTCTGAAAAAACTAACCTGGTTGGTCTCCAAATGGGCTTCCAATCTGTGGTTGAATGGGTCATGAGATGGCTGGTAAACTTTAATGCCCCCCCCAAAGAAAAACCTACTCACATTTATCCACCACAGAGAACCCTTCCTGCCTCATATTAGAATAACTGAATCACGTTTCTTTACTCTTGCTCCTACGCTCTGTAACTACTTGCGTGCTAGTGGCACCTCCTGCTTCGCTTGGGGTGAAATGCTTAATACTAATACTAATACTAATACTAATAATAATAATAATAATGCTTTCTTACTGACATTCCTGCACATGGTAATTTACCTTTGAATATCTTCTAAAACATATGAAAAGACAAGGATCTTGAAGTGGAAGTTTAAAAAATATGGCACATGGGGACATCAATAAATCCACTTGTAGTTGGAGCTCTCGGATTTCTTAGAAAAAGTTATGATAGACAAATTGAAGGCATTTTTTTTTAAGCCAATGTCTTAAATAAATACAAAAAATTGTACTCAAATGTAGAGCTTGCCCATTACAATGAGTCTTGGCTATGTAAACTATTTGCGATCTTACTATTCTTTTGATTT
>CAHIKZ030000239.1:752500-770000 GCA_903632075.3 Acanthosepion pharaonis | reverse complement strand
CCTTGGATGGCAACTGGTCTAACGCAGAAAGAAATTGCAACCCATTACCGGAAAAAAATATGCCTCGTCAGTCATGTAGCAAAAGACACTCAGGGTGTATCACACATGGCACATAACTGACTGACTGACCCTTGCGAAAATTATGAAGCATCTTCTTCTACGCTATGGGTAAATAGCAGGACAAAACGGGTTCTATAGCCTTGAATGACAACTGGACTTCCGTAGAAAGAAATGATAATCTACTCCGGGAATCATCTGCCTCGTCAGTCATCGTGTATCACCCATGGCACATAACTGAAAGAAATAGAATCTAAGTCCGAAGCAAGAATAAACACCAAAATTTGACAATATGCTAAAAGGCGTAAAACACTTGACTGTAAAACTCATCCAGGTGAAATGCAATATTCACTTCATGAGATGAGAAATTTATAAAAATCTAAATTGCAACTTCTATATGAGACAAAAGCTATTTAATCATCCTCCAGCCAACAACAAGGCGTTTTTCATCACATGGGCCATTGTTGTGATTGTTATTTTCTTCTATTTCATGGGCGTAATACTGGCTGTCTGATTGTTGTTGATACTTCCGTTCTTATTGTTCTCTCGTCGTTTTGTGTAATAAACATCTCTTGGTTACGTAAACAGTAATCCTAGTTCAGTATAGGTTGTTCAGGAACAACATGCTTCTTTTCTGTCATTACTATTCATAATCAGTTTCGAACTGTGTTTCCAGAACGAGGCTCTCTGCCATGTTGTCATTGGATAGCTATTTTCACGTTCAGATAAGCTCCATTCTTTTGTTTCACCAATTAATATCTTTACAGCTAAGACTAGCCATGTTGCTTCCGCGGAGTTGAATCAGTTCTTCTCTATTCATTATGAATGAGAATTATCTATTCCCTTCTTAAGCGGATGATCGTTTCGATAAGGTCAAATTGGCAGCTAATCTCAGAAATGACTCACAATCTTCTGTAAGCTGGGTATGAAATGTCTTGTTAATTTTAACGCTTCCGAAACGAAAACTGCTCTCTTTTCATCGCCTCGGAGAGGGCTTTTTTGTTTTGGATTCCATCTATGTGGCTGAAGGTAACTACCAAAAGAGTAACTCATTGCACCTTGCCTAAAGTTTTCTGTTGACATGAAGTGGAACGATTATTGTGAATCAATTAATATACCCGCTTCTAGAAAAGCTAGTTCACTATGACCTGCTAGATAATATTTATTGCTAGAATCTGTGTTACAGATTTATAAGTCATATAAGTTACCGTCATTCGATATTGCAGTCAAATCTGGTCTGGTGTCCCTGCTATCTGTTTACAGACTGTTGATGACATACAACGAAGGATCTGCAATATTATTGGTCCTAAGCTGTTATCCCGGCTTCTTTCACTTTCCAAGCGTACGTATCTTTCCTGTGCTTTTTCACTAAATATTTTCATGGCGATTCTTTTGATTAGCTTTCCTCTTTTGTACCTTACGCGTTATTAATTTAAGTAAAGTAGTAGATTATCGGGTCTGTCATTGGATCTAACCAACGCCTTTATCCACTGTGCCATGTGTCCTTGAGGACATCTGGGTATGAACTTCTGAGTATTATAAACCTAATGTTTTCAGCATCATTTTTACCAAAGAAGGTGAGTTCAATACCTGGTTAAGGCAGTGGAGAACTTTCAGAGGGAAAATTAGCAGGAGATAACTGATAACTGACATCCATCAAACATGGCACCTGGAACTAGAACAGTCTACCCTAGTGATCGAAATAAAGGGTTCAGTTCGAAATTCCAACCACCTGAAGAAGGCCGGAGCGTACAACGGCCGAAACGTTGTAATAAATATGGGGACAAAGATGAGGATAATAGTCCGACTAATGTAAATATTGCTTGTTCTTTTGTTGTTCTTTCTCTTTAATAATGTTTTTCCTTTACTCATATTCTTTCATTCTCGGTAATCTCTTGCGTCTTAGTAGCTTTGACCTTTGCTTGGGGTGAAGGGATTCGAAGAAGGTTCCACTTAAACAGCCGCGTCGTTGGATTAAATGTTAACGTCTTCAAGTGAAAAAAAAAATTCAATCATTATCTCTTCACAGGTGAAGAGGAATCTTGTGGCAACACAGAAGTAGTTCTGTGACGGTAAGTAAAAAAATTATCGCCACTTTCGTCATGACATATCTTTAGCGTTTTTACACTGTCCTCTCTCCATGCATGTTTATAGTTGGTTCTATTGTGGTCCCATGATCGAAGTTTTAGCAGGAGCACGCCAGTTTTCTTGCTGCTCTTATGGTGTAAACCAAGTAAGAACAGTGACCTGATTTCTCTGGTCGGAAGATGTGACAAGGGGTGAAAATGATCGGAGGCCTTTAAAACAATATGGCGTCAGTGAGCTACCGCGTATAAGTGGCGTGAGTTTAAAAAGATTATTCACACACCAGATAAAATGTAATAGATATCAAATGGATACATATGTTGACACGTCTAATTGCTGCGAAGAACTGCATGAATCCCCGAGTCATACTATCGATATTATGTATATTACCTAATATCTATCTATCTATCTATCTATCTATCTATATATATATATATATATATATATATATATAGATAGATAGATAGATAGATAGATACACCTTGACTTTCACTGACGATCCGTTTAGGTGAAACCTAGGTAGGTTTGTCTGGCTCACTAGGTGTATCTAGGTCTGCTCTACGGTTGTATTGAGCTCTTTTGTTAGTTAGTTGTTTACTCGTATCGGAGTTTTTCTTTGGGCTTCAGACCTGCATCTGTGCGATTTTTTTGTCGACAGAAGTTCATGTTTGTAGCTCTTTCTTTTTTTAAAACCTTTTTTTACCTCAAGATTGATTTGATTAGCAAATCAAAAATTCGAGGGTTTTTCGAAACGAGTCTAGTTATCTATATCTATCTATCTATCTATCTATCTATCTATCTATATTTGAATAAAAAACAGACCACGTTAAGATTCCATGTAATAAGCTATATATTTCTTTTCATTTTTCATTTCAGCTTTTGGAAGTAAAGTCTGATGATCCAGAACCCTGTTAAAGGGGTTATGGTGAAATAGCTTATTACATGGAATCTTAACGTGGTCTGTCTTTTATTCAAACATATCTGCTCCGAATTTTACATTGAGCTCTCTGATTATCATCCTGCTAGGGTCTACCCATATGGATTACCTAAGTTTGCATAAACTATATATATATATATATATATATTTTACATGAAGCTTTGGTACAAAAAGTAGATTAGTTAAGTTAATGATATAAATGGCGAAAACATCTTCGCAAACAAATTTATTAAAGTTTCATTAACCTACAAACCACTCGATGAATGTTATGATCCTTGTTTTTAATAACTTCCAAGTTGTATACGGTCTTTTTTCATTCTGCGAGTACTTTCAGCTGTACATACAGCCATCCTCAGGTATGGAAATTAATTTGTTTTTTTAGTAAATCCAGGTAGTAGCAGGAAGGATTAAATGCGAATTGAAATATGTTTTTTTTTTTTTTAGAAATGTGTTATTGTTAACGGATAAGAAATTTTGGAGCGAGCAGTCGCAACGATAAGTTTGAATTTTTTTTTTTAATTTAAGAGTGTCCGTTTTTTACTAATATGGTAATTTGAGAATTTTTTTTTTGTTCTTGTAGGAGTTTATCAGTCAATGTGGCATGAACCAAACTGTTCAATAAATAGAATAATGTCGCAGCTGTTATCCCGAAAAAAAGAACTGATCCGACGTGCAAATGTAATCCTTGTTTGCGAAGATGTTTTTCGTCATTTATATCACTAACTTTACTAATCTACTTTTTGTATGAATGATTAATGTAATATAAATTGAACTGCACCACTTATTTGATATATATATATATATATATTGACAACCAGACACCAGCACATATGATTTGATTATAGTGGTGAATGCTTTCTGCACACTTTTTGAATGGCCGAATACAAAGACCACTAGGTGCCCAAAGGATTTCAAATTCAGAGTTGTTCTTCTCCAGTCTACACCATCCAACCTGTCTGTCCTGTTATTTACCCATAAATTATAGAATTGAATATATATATCGTATATATCCGATTCCTCAATATATAATCGCTTACTACTAACAACCTATATATATATATATATATATATATATATATATATATATATATATATATATATATATATATATATATATATATATATATATATATATATGCACAGCACTTATATGTATCAACATATGTATCCATTTGATATCTGTTACATTTTATTTAGTGTGCGAATAATTTTTCTGAAAATGTGATTGTTGTCGCTATATAATATGGCGAAAATCATATTGGCTCAAAACATTCGACTGACATGAATTATTGTCAGCTCTGTGAGTAAGAAGAAGTAGAAGAAGAAGAAGAGGAGGGAAAAGAAGAAGAAGAAGAACAACAACAACAAGAAGAAGAAGAAGAAGGGGGAGTAGGAGGAAGAGGAGGAGTAGGATGAGGAGGAAATGACATATATATTAAGAAACGTATTTTATAAAAAGTGCTGTTATATTTAGATATTTGGAAAGCTATATCCAATGCGGGAGATCACAGGAAGTCATGTGTCAATAACGTTTCACGGAGACGCGATCTGACAACATATATTGACGTGCAATTATATATATATATAGATATGTGTGTGTGTGTGTGTGTGTGTGTGTACACAGTGTAAAACCGCATATCAGAACAAATAAATAGTATTCCAATTCAACGTTTACGGATTGTAGAAATTTTCAAAAAATATGCTCAACTGATAAACAGAACTGCAATATATAATAAAGCCATAAAAGTTCGATAGACGCCTGCCATTGAAAATAAAGCCGCTCATCAGTGTCCGATAAACTTATAAATCTATCAGACCTTCGGAACCTGACGATCTCCTTTAAACGAAACTCTGAAGTCGGTTAATGAGAATAAACCCCATTGAATATTTATTCATTTATTGAATGTATATGATAAAAAAAAACAACATTTTAAGGTCTCTATGTTTATGGGATAAAGGACTCTATATCAGGGAATATATATATAATTCCAAGATTTGTAAGATCTAAATGATAAAGAAATATGTTTATGAATTCACGTGTCCCTTAAAGAACTGTGTTACAGATCAATCCAAATTCATAAATAATTGTACTACAACATGTCAAACAAGAAGGCCCAAGTTCTATCTCTCTGACTATAGCTCAATTAGGTACTACCGAAATACCCATGGAAACCTAATACATCCTCAACATTACTCGCTGATAATACAAATATAATAGCATCATCCACATAAAAAAATAGTAAAAATAGTGCAATCATTATTAATAAAAAAAGTAAAGGCCAACACTCACTAACGTCAACTATGAACACGGCCACAATGTGCTGACCATGTTTGGAAAATAAAATATTGTTATAATCCTAAATACATATATAAAACAATCCAGTTCAGGTTAAAGTAAAAGATAAAAATAAAATTCATCCTTGATAATGGCTAAAAGTATATCTGAAAACACTCGGACATAAAAATATATATATTAAAAAAAAAATTAGTCTTATATAATTTAGGTCCAGAAAATGAAAAAATAATGCACATGAAAATTATATAGAAAAAGCATAGCCACAGTACCCTGTCAATCGTTTTAAGGAAACTTTCACACACACACACACACACACACACACACATATATATATATATATATATATATATATATATTAAAGACATTTTTATGTTTAACATTCTTTTTATAGATACAAGTATTTAAGTAAATGCTCTGTTTATAATAAACAGTATTAATAACATTTACCGGCCTGAATAAATTGTCGGACTTTGTCCAATTCTATATATATATATATATATATATATATATATATATATATATATATATATATATATATATATATGGCATATAAAGACTACTCATCTAAATCCAAATCCCGCCAAAAGCCCAATTTGGGCCGAAATTTCAATTTAGGCCTGCTTTCCATCGGTATGGCTGATGCTAACCTCCAGATGAGTAGTCTTTATCCATGCCCATATATATATATATATATATATATATATATATATATATATCGAATGTAATAGCAAAATTGTCCATCTCACAAATTTTTAATAGCTAAAATAGCTAAATAAACTGGGATTATTTTTTTTAGGTTTTCAGCTAAGACGTTTAGACATCTTGACAGTATTTGTCGTAAGAACCACTGAAAAATTCAGCTAGAATGAGAATAGGTTAAAATCATTTTGTGTCTCCACATTCATACTCTGTCTTCCATTCTCCAAAGTCCATTGAAGAACCATCAAGAGAGCGGTGAATAAGTCCAAAAAAGAAGGAACTGTAGAAAGGGAAATTGGATCAGGCGGTCGCCACAATGAGAGAGATCATCATTTCAACTTAGAGCTAAAGAGATCCATTAGAAAAAGATCCAACTCAATCCATAAGACATTTGGAACGTGAGAAAGGATTTTCAACTGCGGCAGTCCAAAGAGCAGTGAAAAAAACCTGGAAAATAAAATCATACGTGAAACCTGTGAGGCACCTTTTTTACTCCATTACAAAAAGTTGGTAACTTGGAATATATATATATATATATATATATATATATATATATATATTTTGGTTGGATTGATGTGAGTTTGTGACCCTGGGTTTCACGCTTTTGCGATCGTCAGACAAACTGATTAATTTTTTTTAATTTTGGGTTTATGCTTATTATGGTTTATGTTTATTTATATTTATATACACACTTTTCACACGCACACACACACACACACAAACACACACACACACACATATATATATATATATATATATATATATATATATATATATATATATATATATATCTGTGTGTGTGTGTGAGTGAACTTCATGACCTTCCGATCCTTAGGTATGATTAATTAATTATGAACATGTCATTTTCGTTTATGATCGATATAATCACGATTTTTCTGGTAAAGCAATTATAAAGTCTTATTGCTCAAAGTGTGTTATAAAAGAGTCCAAGTGTGTTATAAAAGCCTTGGAGGTTCCTATAAGACAATTTATAGTTACACCATATATATATATATATATATATATATATATATATATATATATATATATATATATATATATAGTATTGCAACTAGGGTACAAGTGGTTAATGGAAAGTCAAGAGAATGAAAAGATATTCGTGAGGAGGATATATAATAAAATAACAAATTTGCCGTTGCATTTAACATTTGGAAGATCGTAGGTGACAACGACGCAAGAAATCGGAAACAAATTCCACTGTCGATAAGTGCGAGAATAGAAACTATTAGGATAGAACTTACGGTTGCATCTAGCGAATTCCAAATCAAAACGCAGAGACCTAATTGCCAATCTAGTATCACGTATAAATTCATGCAATCGATGTACCAAAGAGGAAATCCAATCAAAACATGAAAATATTTGTAGAAATAAATAAACTTGAGGCAGCTGCCATCGCTGAGAATGTCAAGATGCCAGATCTGGATATAATTACACTACAGATCCGTCTTTGAATTTTGTTAAGTTTCATTAAAAACAAATTACAAGGCAGTGTGGTTATGTTTTTATATAATTTTTCTTAGTCTTTCTGTCCTTCTCTGGACCTAAAATATATAAAATTATTTATTAAATATTTGTTTTTATATCCGTGCGATTTCAGATATATTTTAGCCGTTATCAAGGATGAATTTTATTTTTACATTACAGACCCCTCTTTGAATTTTGTCAAGTCTCATTAAAAACGACTTACAAGGCTAGTGGTTATGTTTTTATATAATTTTTCATGTATTTTATTTTTTTTATTCCTTTTCTGAACCTAAATTTTATAAGATTACTTTTTTATTGTTTTTTTTATGTCTGTATACTTTCAGATATATTTTAGTCATTATCAAGGATGATTTTTCTTTTTTTACAATACAGACTCTTCTTTGAATTTTGTCAAGTTTCATTAAAAACAAATTACACGGCACTGAGGTTATGTTTTTATAGAATTTTTCATGTATTTTATATTTTTTTTAATTCCTTTTATGAACTTAAATTATACAAAACTATTTTTTTTAAATATTCGTTTTTTCATATCCGTGCGATTTCAGATATATTTTAGCCATTATCAAGGATGAATTTTATTTTTACATTACAGGCCCTCTTTGAATTTTATAAAGTCTCATTAAAAACGACTTACAAGGCACTGTGGTTATGTTTTTTATATAATTTTCATGTTTTATTTTTTGTTCCTTTCTGGACCTAAATTTTTTAAGATTATTTTTTTATTGTTTTTTTTATGTCTGTGCACTTTCAGATATATTTTAGTCATTATCAAGGATGATTTTTTTTTTTTTTACATTACAGATCCTTCTTTTGAATTTTGTCAAGTTTCATTAAAACAAATTACACGGCACTGAGGTTATGTTTTATAGAATTTTTCATGTATTTTATATTTTTTTTAATTCCTTTTATGAACCTAAATTATACAAAACTATTTTTTTAAATATTCGTTTTTTTCATATCCGTGCGATTTCAGATATATTTTAGCCATTATCAAGGATGAATTTTATTTTTACATTACAGGCCCCTCTTTGAATTTTATAAAGTCTCATTAAAAACGACTTACAAGGCACTGTGGTTATGTTTTTATATAATTTTTCATGTTTTATTTTTTTGTTCCTTTTCTGGACCTAAATTTTTTAAGATTATTTTTTTATTGTTTTTTTTTATGTCTGTGCACTTTCAGATATATTTTAGTCATTATCAAGGATGATTTTTTTTTTTTTACATTACAGATCCTTCTTTGAATTTTGTCAAGTTTCATTAAAAACAAATTACACGGCACTGAGGTTATGTTTTTATAGAATTTTTCATGTATTTTATATTTTTTTTAATTCCTTTTATGAACCTAAATTATACAAAACTATTTTTTTAAATATTCGTTTTTTTCATATCCGTGCGATTTCAGATATATTTTAGCCATTATCAAGGATGAATTTTATTTTTACATTACAGGCCCTTCTTTGAATTTTATAAAGTCTCATTAAAAACGACTTACAAGGCACTGTGGTTATGTTTTTATATAATTTTTCATGTTTTATTTTTTTGTTCCTTTTCTGGAACTAAATTTTTTAAGATTATTATTTTATTGTTTTTTTTTATGTCTGTGCACTTTAAGATATATTTTAGTCATTATCAAGGATGATTTTTTTTTTTTACATTACAGATCCTTCTTTGAATTTTTTTCAAGAAACCCGAACAGTGTCAGACCGGATATGACAGAAACATTCGAATGTTAGATTTCTAAAAATGCAAGATGAATTCTGACGATAAACATCATCGTCTGTCACAACACAGTACATCAACTTTCCTAGCAGCAGACCAAGTAACCGATTCAATATAATTACTCTATATCATATCTGTTAAAAATGAAAAAGAAGAGGCGAAAAGTGATCTTTTCCTGGATGGTAGGAACAAATGTCTCCCTATGAAGATTAAGTGAAAGAAGTTTTCTTTTGGAATCATTACAATTTACGAGCCATACTTCCCCAGTTAAACATTGATTTGTAGTGCTTGTCGAGAGCAGTTGCCAGTTTTACTTCGTATATATAGTAATCCTGCCACATCCCCCCCCAAAAAAAAACAAAAAAAAATGTATGCACATTCAGGAAGTGAAAAACATATCTTTTGTAGTTTTATCAAATTGCGATAACATTGTTTACTGTAGTATTTTCTCGACAGATGGTATTACTGTCATGGCTGTCGCATAAACAAGTCCTAAAGGAAATTGAGGAAAACCGACTACATTGGCGGCCCTTAGACAAGGAATTGAAAATGCATGTGCAGCAATCCCACTAGACACTTTGTTCATCGTTGCCAAAGCAGTAGTTCACCATAGTAATAAATGTCTGGAAGCTAAGAGCCACTATTTTAAGCATTTCTTGTGAGTGTCGAGTGCAAACGTAACTTGTGATATCTGAATAAATTTCGTATTACAATATATTTAAAAGATTTTCTTTCATGGAGTGTTTATACATTTTGGGAGTACTATATATATATATATATATATATATATATATATATCCTGTTTATACGTTATTTTTATAGCGACAAATATGTAAGTAAATGGTTTAATTGTAATAAACAGTATTAACAACATTAGCGTCTGGTTAGCAAGGTCAAATTTCAAAGAAGAAAACAACACGCTGCTGATGACATTTTGCTAATGTCGAAAGTACTCGGAATAAATGAATATATATCAATATGGTAATATTCTCTCTTCCTTTAATAAGGACACAAAGATATTTGTCTGCAAATATAACAAGATCTTATTGGAAATAATTTAATAAAAATTGTCGGAATTATTCAATGAGACATATATATATATATATGTGTGTGTGTGTGTGTGTGTGTGTGTGGTGTGCGTGCGCGCGTGTGTATATATATATGTGTCTATATATATATGTGTGTGTGTGTGGGTGTGGGTGTGGGTGTGTGTGTGCTTGCGTGCGTGCGTGTGTGTGTGTGTGTGTGATGAATTTTGCACTGTCTTTTGACATATAGCTCTCAACGGATCGATATCTTATTGACATTCCATACGGTTTACTAATATTTTTTATTAACACACACACACACACACACACACACACACACACACACACACACACACATATATATATATATATATATATATATATATATATAAGAGAGATAAATAGAGAATGATTAAGAAGAAGATATGGCCAGAGAGTTAGATGTTGACAATGACGGCCAATTATCAGAGCATCAAGATGATCAGATGGTCAACGCAGATCACAAGGAGAGACAGACGAATTATATGAGATATTAATCTCTCTAAAACAGTTCAATGCTTCAGCTTACTAAAAGAAAAAAAAACAAAGGGAATTGGCTTCTTTTTTTTTTTTCAATTTTTACATATTTTTAAAATTTTATTTATTGTCTATTTCTTAAGGGCGTGAAAAATTTGAATTTACTTAATTCAAACCTGAACATGGTCAGTGCTTTCCAGGATCAAATATATTACAAAAGTTTTTCAATTTTTCATTGGCGTTATTTTTTAATATCATTCTTATGAAAGGTGACTTTTTTTTTTTAAAAAAAAGTAGCAAATTAAGTTCATGAGATATTGATTAAGAAATAAGAAAAGGAAATATAAAAGACAATACGAATTTTTGGTACGGTGGTTCAGTTCTTTGAAGTTATATAAAGTTATATATATATATATATATATATATATATATATATATATATATATATATATATATATGTGTGTGTGTGTGTGTGTGTGTGTGCACTTATTTATGTATGTATGCAAGGTGCGATGTGATTAATACCAGGAATGAAAACACCATGTCGCAGGAGAAATATATTTTGCCACGAACACATCCTATCATTTACCAAATGCCGATATTTTGAAACACAGACAAATTGAGTCTTTTGTTGTCGAGCATTAGAATAAAGTGTAGGTGTTCATGTGAGAGACATCGCAGAAAATTAATGATAGTTATCTTCTTTGTTTTCTTTGTTTGCTGCTTTTTTTCTGTCATTTCTACCCCAAAGCAAGGCAACAAAGCCACTAAGAATCGGAAAGTTACAGAGTATAAAAGTATAAGAAAAGGAGAGGCATTATTAAGGAGCGAGAACAATAAAAGAACATGAATTAAGAAGGCTGAGATAACGGTTGAAACGGTATATAATATTTGAAGATCAAACTTGAGTGAAAAATAGGAAGTGCTAAGTGACTTGTACGAGCAAGACATGCGTGTAAAGAAACTCTTACCATAGAACTTCCGTTGATATCTAACTATTTCAACAGTAAAATGATGGGACCTAGCCGACAATCGTGTACTGCGCTTAAATAAATAAATATATGTGCCAAAGAGAAAATCACGAGAAGAATTACTATGAAAATATTTATAGAAAATGCACTGGGAAACTACGGTAAGTCAGTGAGAAAGTGCCTGAAGTCAAGATGCCAGGTCATGACAAATATCATCGCAGATTTTTTTTTGTTAATTCATCAAACATCTCTAAATATATCGCAGGTGCGCCAGATCCGATTGCTCTCTACTACTTCCTAGCCCTTGTAGCTTTCAATAACATTTGTCCCTTTGCTAATTCCCCAGGACCTGTTCTGTCATCCACTTGCTTAAGCCTGCTACGTTTATCATGCATTACTTTCCCTTGTCGTTCTTTTCCTCTATTCGACCTGTGAGTATCAGATTCCTTAAGCCGTCCTTTCTCTTTACAGGAACTATACATTTCAGCTACTACTTCCTGATGTTACGTATACGCTTCTTCCCTATTTGCACCTTCTCCAAAACCTTATCTTTGCTCACACGCTCGCTCCATGATATCCTAAGTATCCTTCTGTAGAACCATACTTCTGGTGCTCTTCTTTATCATTGAGGAGACTGTCCAACATTCACTGCCGTAAAAGAGTTCAGATGTCACGTAGAAGCGCAGTACTCTTTTCTATGTTACCAAAGAAATCCTCCTGTCTTTTAATACTGTCTAGCTTTTGGAATGCGTGATTGGCCATAACAATGGGCTTTCGGATCTCAGTGTCGCACTTACCGTCCTCTCTCAAAACACTTCCCAGATATTTAAATTTCCGCACCTGCTTGATTCTAGTGTCCGCGACATGTAAATATCATTTCGACGAGACTCAATATAGGCTCAATACAAGCTTTCCACTTGTTAACGAACAGCGTTAGCTCGAGAAGGCGAAATCAATCCCTATATCGCCTATACTTGGAGGTTAGCCGTGGCAGTGAAGGGCAGAAAAGATTATTCCAGATGATTAAAATAGAGAGCAGTACCTTTGTAAATGTATGAGTGTGTTATATAGGAATAAATTGACGCTGCCGACACTTGAGTTTGAAAATAGATCGCCAGTGAGCAAACACAGGCGATCCCATTATATAATTAAGTAGAGCACGTGACCATAGGGGAAACGCATATATGGGAGTTAGCGTGTGTCAAAATTGATCGCTAGTTCTAGTCAATCCTCTACACTATTCGGATCGTTATTTCTGCTCTATCCTCTATTACTATACAGACCGCTATTCTCTACTCTGTTCACTATACTATATCTCTATTCGGATCATTTTCGGGTTACTTGTCGAGCGAGTATTATCGATCAAGTTAGTGCGAGATTATTCGAAGGCGTCTGAAACCAGTATTGTTCAACGGCGTATTATAGTTATATCTGAGATTACAATGCATCTACTGCAACAAGCATTACGGAAGTGAGAAGTAGTATTCATTGACATTACAAAATTGAATTGTCAAACGAGTGTTCATTGACATGACCAAAGAGTGAAAAACTGTTCCTATTTAAACGGCTTATAATAGAAAGAAATCAAGTATTTTTGAGAGGTTCAAACATATTAAGGATGGTAAAGAAGATATGTTTGACTATGTTCATTTGGAAAGTCCTGAACTGGCAAGTGAGGCTCCACAATGACAACACTCATACGCATGTGTTGTTAAGAGTTATTGGGTACAGGTTAACAAAGTCCATTAGGAAAATGACCCATTCACCTTATTCTGCAAACTTAACACGATGTGATTTTGCGTTATTTTAAGATATGAGAAATGCCATGAAATGAGGAAAAAATTAACATTGTTCACATCTAACAAAATCTGAGTATATTTGGGAAATGTATTCTGGCAAAAGAATTACAGGAATACTTCCATCAATTTCAGCAACATCTCATGAATTGCATAGCGTTGTTGGATGAGTGATATGCGGCCAACGGTGACCAGATTAGCAAATATCGTTTATACAGTGACATTCTGGGAATTAAATTGTCACATTTCGTTTGTATCTGTGTGTATAATCTTTTAAATCAGTATCACTGCATGTAAGGCAATAAATCGACTAAAACAAAAGGCGTTACAGGGTGTGGAAGAGTTAGGGACAGAAACATTAAGAGCAGGAAGAGAAAAGAGTATTAAGGAGGAGAGAAGATAGCGATTGGAGATGCATTCAAATTTTTGCAGATTAAAGTTGGCTGGAAAACATAGAGCTGGAAAGGGACTTCCACAAGCGAGAAGTGCGAGAAAAGAAACTTTTAGCATAGAAAAAAATAACTACATCAAATATGCTCAACGGTAAATTGATGATATCTCCATGCCTATCTAGTACTGAACCTAATTCAAACGGTCTACGTACCATAGTGTGTGTATATGTATGTATGTGCGTCTGTGTCAGAAAATATTTTACTGTGTGTATGTGTGACTGGTACTGTGTTATCAACTAATATCTGTCTAGTATTATGTACGTGGATATATTATTCTAAGAAATATTGTATTGTTTATCCCATAAATATAGCACACCTTATATATATATATATATATATATATATATATATATATATATAATCGACTCTCCCGTCGCGTTCGACGTATGAGGGTCAGGCCGATAAGTCTCCAGGAAACCAACATCCCGACACCGGCACATGAGATTTGATTATAGTGGTGAAGGCCTCGTGCAGGACCAGCCACACTTTTTGGAGGGACGAATACAGAAACCTGGTGCAACGTATGCCACAAGGTTCCCAAACGACCCTCCGCAGGTTTTGAATTCAGAGTTGTCCTTCTCCTAGACCAGTTGCCATCCAAGGCTATAGAACCCAGTCTGTCCTGCTATCTTACCCATAGCTGGAGGGAGATGAAGAGGATTCATACCTTTCATATATATATATATATATATATATATATATATATATATATATATATATATATATATATATAATAACTGTGGCTACTCGTATTCGAGGATAACCTTCTACTAGGGCGGCGAGCCAACCTCTATTGCAGATGTTGGCTCAACAAACCAGCTGTAATCTATACTGCAACTATGCTGAGTAGATTTTTCTCGGAGAGAGCGTATTATCTGGCGTGATCAACAATTTGAACAAGGCTAGCACACTCAAGCCATCGGCCTCGATGTCTTCTTGCTTCGTGCTATCGACGACCCTCAGGCGTTTCCTCTACCCAATTTCACTCTCATGGTTTGTCTCAAACGCTGAGATCGACCTCTATCTAGTCAGATAACAGCAGGAAGCCCCCTTCCTGAAAAATCGGTGATAGTGACATTCGAACCCAGGTGTTTTTTCTGATCCTTTGAAGTTCGTGGATTAATGTTTTGGGAGATTTAGAAAATTGAGTAAGAAAAATACCAAAATAGTCTTTCGAATACTTACTTAAAGACAACTTAATCCCTGAAAATGGTCTCAGATGAAATTGACAGTACTTCTAAAAAATAAAAATTATTCGAAAGTAAATATTTGTAGTTTTCTTTATCAAATATATATATATATATATGTGTGTGTGTGTGTGTGTGTGTGTGTGTGTGTGTGTGTGTGTGTGTGTTTATTTTATGAAATGGACAAAATCCGACAATTATTTTAAGACAATTTTATGTTCATACATTCTTTTTATAGATACAAATATTTATGTAAATGCTCTGTTTATACTAAACAGTATTTACCGGCCTGAATGTTCGAGAGATTTTCATAGAAAATATTCGTCCTCCGACAGGAATCGGACCTGTATCCTATACGGAAACGTCATTTAGCCTGGCGTACCTTAACCCAATTATAAACAGAGCATTTACTTAAAAATTTTGAATCTATAAAAATTATGTATAAACATAAAAGTCAGATATGCGTATATATGTTGTATTTTGGTAGGAGTTTCTAACTTACAGTTATGTGGGGTGTGTGTATATATATATATATATATATTCATGCAACAAAAACAGACTATCATTATTGTTTCGTCCGTGTATTGGTTGATATATTGAAATGTAATTGTCATATTTCATAATGGCTTATGTAAGCCGAAAGCTTAGATTGGATTTAAACATTTCGATTTTCTTTCGTCTTTCAATGATAATGTTATTAAATAGACAATATGAAAGGAACTTACTTAAACTAAATCGACAAATCTTGTCTATAGTATTCAATGAAACATGCATCAATGAAAAATTGCTGCCTAAATATACACAATTTTTATACACACACACACACACACACATATATGTGTGTGTGTATGTGTATAAACATATATATATATGTTTGTATATACATACATATATATATATATATATATATATACGTGACTATGTATATATCTATGTGTGTATATGTATATATAGATACATATAGATATATATGTGTGTGTATATATGTGTGTGTTTATATATATATATATATATATATAGATATATATGTGTGTATATATATATAGATATATATATGCGTGTGTATATATATATATGTGTGTGTATATATAGATACATATAGATATATATATGTGTGTGTGTTTGCATATATATATTTATATATAGATATGTATGTGTATATATATATATATATATATATATATATATATATATATATACATTGATATATTGGGTGTTGTATACAGTCATAAAATCATATAAATCCTACGAAATATTCAGTTTTTCTCTTAAGGAAAAATAAGTTTCCGAGTAATTATTAATGGTCGCTGTATTGATAGTAGTTTTACTCCTGTTACTGTGTGCCAATGTATGTTAATATTCTTTATAAATCGACGAGAAAGCGACTGAATAGAAATTGAAAGAATATTTTATATTATAACAAGCTTTTCAGAAGAGAATTAAACGGAAGAATGTCGATATTTTCTTTTATTTTTCTCGCTGTTTCATTAAGAAATTGGTTTTCGGTTTTGCTGACTTTGACAAAACCCCGTCTGTCACGACGGTTAAGAATTGAGTGAAATGTCAATGCCCCATGAAATACCAATGCCTCATAAATTCAAAGAATCTCGAAGGCTTTTCAGAGCGAAATATCCAAGTTTATCTTTTGTAGAAAACAAAAAAAAAAAGTTTTTATTTACGTTTTTTAAAATCATAAATTATTCTATTCTAAATTTCAGTCGTGAAATTAAAAAACAAAACATGAAATATATCCGAATGTGGCACCATTTAACGAGGCAGAAAAGGAAAAGAAAGAAAAGAAGGCAAAAAGAAAGGCGAGACGAATCGTGGGTGATAAGCAGAACACACACACGGCTAAGAGACAATGGATATATTGATAAGTAACAAATGGCGAAAGGGTGTCATTACAATGACAGGGAAATTCTGAGTAAAAAGAAAGGGAAAGAAAGAAAGAATCAGATATGTTTTTGTAACGGCTGTGTTATCTAGGGGTACGTAAACAAACTGCTGGTCGACTGGCCAAAGAAAAATTCAAAGGAAAATGTTATTTCGATAAGTGACGAAAAACAGGCAACTAAAAGGACTTTGGACAGATAGGAAAAATTAATTGTATCAAAGCCACACGCACGACTGACCGAATTCTTTCGACGGAACATCCTTGGCCTGTGATAATAAAATTATGTTATCAGAAATATGTACCGAAGGGGAATGAATGGGAATTTAGAAATGTCTTTTTGGGGGCGACGTT
>CAHIKZ030000239.1:737500-747500 GCA_903632075.3 Acanthosepion pharaonis | reverse complement strand
TGTCTTGTTTTCCTGATAGCTATAATCTCCAACTATTCAAATATAATGTCAATCGACGTCTCCAGATGCCCTGATCTATCCCCTATCCTTCTATTCATCTTTTCCTCTATCACTCCTATTTGCTATCGCTTCAACTCTCTGTAACCCCTTGTGTGCTAGTGGCTTCCCGCCTTGCCTGGGGTTGAATACTTAAAACAAAATCATGCTAACTGATAGATGATAAGTCGCCAGTTCAACATTAAATGTAGCCGTCACTTACTTTATTATCATTTTTTTTCTTTCCTCTTCTTATTTTTGTCTCTCATCCCTTTTGAATGTTTTTTTTTACTTTTTCTTCTCTTTTCTATCTGACGTTGTCCGCGCTATTTTGAGTGTCTAAATTCGAGCTAAATTTCACGTTTGAATCGATCTTTCTTCATCTTGACTACAATTAAATATTTATTATGTATAAAAAAATGCATAATTGTGGCAATAGGCCTAGGGAAAGTTGGATAAGGCTAGTCATCATTAACTAGCCTAGACCTAGTAAATCAGACTTAGGCCCCATTCATTCTTTATAATTTCCTCATTCACCACAAGAACTCATCCATCACCATTCAATCTTACATTTACCACAATACTATATATTCACAGGTAACCTACAAAAACCGATGATGTAAAAGAAAAATGTATAATTTTACTATTCCAATATCGTAAATTTCTCTTGAACAGGAAACGGAAAATAATATTGGAATCCATGCGTGCTAAGAAATATCTAAGAAATAGCACCTGGATATGTTTCAAATTTCGCTCCAAATATAAATCTTCAATGTCCTTTGTGTAGAGTCTGTCTATATTTCTGAGATGAGGTATTATGTACAGTATTTACATTAGTCGGACTATTGTCCTCATCTTTGTCGCCAGATTTATCACAACGTTTCGGCCGTTGTACGCTCCGGCCTTCTTCAAGGACACATGGCACAGTGGATAAAGGCGTTGGTTAGATCCAGTGATAGACCCAAAGAAGGTGAGTTCAATACTTGGTTAAGGCAGTGAAGAACTTTCAGAGGGAAAATTAGCAGGAGATAACTGATAACTGACATTCATCAAACATGGCACGTGGAACTAGAACAGTCTACCCTAGTGATCGAAATAAAGGGTTCAGTTCGAAATTCCAACCACCTGAATAGTTCGTCTAATGTAAATACTGTCCTTTCTGTACTAACTTAACTGGAGATCCACCCATAAATATTTGTCTTGTAAATTTCTTTTCAGAGTTATATGTCTATTATTTTCAATCTGTTAAATTTCTAATGGACATCTCGACTTTAACTAAGGTAAAACTTAGAACCTTTTTTTTTAATAGGAGTAGATAGACTTTGTTATCGACTGCTCCATACACCTACTCCTTCTCATGAAGGGGAATAGAGGCTCATCTCTTGTTTCTTGTTTAGGAAGGGGTTCCCGGTTCCTTTCTTCCTTCAGGTCTTAACTGTGGTGCTGTCATGAATTTTAGTGATATGTGTGGATGGTCGCAACGTCTCTTCATTCTGAGGGTATCGGGTTGGCAGTTTTTTGGTTGGTGCTCTACGCTGGTAGCTAGGAGCACGAAGTTTTTTTTGTATCGTCTTGAGAGGCTGCTATAATCAAAAGTCGCATAATATCGGGGTTCTTGCAGTGACTTGACGCGCATGGAAGAGTGTCCCTGCAACTATATCCGGCCGCCAAACCCAAAAGCCGTACTATGTTGTATTCTGCGTCAATTCCCTTCCAGCACATGTTACAATAGACGACTGACTATTACCACAAAGCTAGATCTTTCCTTAGTAAAATAACACATCATTCCTCAGATAGCAATCGACGTCCATTGTTTTCAAGAATATTTCAGCATGGAACACGATATGTATTTAAATAGCACTCCTTATAGAGTGAATTTGTTCGTATATATATATATATATATATATATATATATATATATATATATATATATGTGTGTGTGTATATATATATATATATATATATATATATATATATATATATATATATATATTAATCTCACTTAAACCGTCTTTAACTCACCTCTCTAAAACTTCTCTCTATTAAGTTTTAATCCCCCACCTTCTCTCCTCTGTTACACGTCTCTATAGCTCTAATATTCGTCCCACACTCTCTCTAAATTCTATTTTTTATTTCGAGTTGTTTTCTTTTTTTGATTTGTAGGTCTGATGAATTGGATCGTATTTACGATTCCAATGGAATAAATTATGACAATGGAATATTAGTGTTTAAGCCTTTTTATTATATCCTTACTCTGTCCTGGACATTGAGTTTTACCTGTATTCTATCCTCTTGGAATTTTTTTTATTCAAAAAATATATATGTATGTGTATGCATTTATGTATATATATTTATATATTTTGCATATGTGTGTATATTTACCACTAATATATATATATATATATATATATATATATATATATATATATATATATATATATATAATAATAAATCCTAACAAGCCAGGGAAGTATACTAGGTTTTAAGTAATTTACCGCCTCTACTTAGCGTATTGAGCCCTCTACGTTTTCCTTGTCTTTATACTCGTTTAGTTTTTTCTTTTCTTTGGACTAATGATGTTTTTAGTTCTTTCTTTTTTTACTTCCATTTTTTCCTCGGGTACCAATTTGCCCTCAGGTGTCTACAAGTTGAGTCATCCGAGGTTTTTCAAACGAGTAATACTGCTAATATATATATATATATATATATATATGTATATATATATATATATATATAATTATTTATTTAAAATATGATTCCAAATCGTTACATAAGTGGTCTCATGTTTCAAAAAACAAGAGCCGAAAACTTCAATATAATCCTTTAAATTAAATTGAGTTGAAAGTAAAATGGGCTCCGTTCCATCTTCAAGCGAAATTTTGTCCCTTCATATTTTCTATATATTTTCACACACACACACACACACACACACACACACATATATATATATATATATATATATATATATATATATATAAAAATAACATAGAACATAGAGACGACAGTCTGTTTCATATATATGCAATCGTCAGGGGCCAGACAATTGCATCTAGCATGAAACAGACTGTCGCCTTTTAAGTGTTGACTTTATGTTCACTTTTATTTTAGGCACGCTCTATCTCTGATATTGAGCACTTTATCCCATAAATATTGCACATCGTAAGACTATATATATATATATATATATATATATATATATATATATATATATATATATATATTGTGGGTGTGTGTTTATATAAAAATACTTTTACAAATTTTGGGGCAAGTTTCTCACACCAAAACTAGAACAAATATTCATATAAACATATATATCACAGACCCTTCGTTTTTGAGTTATTAAGTTTAAAGTAAATTTATTTTAGGTGGCCACCGAGACTAGCTTACATTCGTTGTCATTCGTGTACATTTGTTGCTAGTCTATATTTAACATATGCTTATAAGGACATTTTCCGTTGTTTTGGTGTCAGGAACACGCACGCAAACATTGCAAATGTATTTTTGATTGTATCTTCTGCTGTACATCGTCTAACGTAAACTTTAAACTTAATAACTTACAAAAGATGGCCGACTGCTCCCACAACCCTAGGACTTCTTACCAAAATAACACATCATGACTATAAACAACTAAATATATAAACGTAAACC
The DNA here is from genome assembly GCA_903632075.3 of Acanthosepion pharaonis. NCBI lineage: Eukaryota > Metazoa > Mollusca > Cephalopoda > Sepiida > Sepiidae > Acanthosepion > Acanthosepion pharaonis. The sequence goes on along the minus strand of CAHIKZ030000239.1, from coordinate 743,816 downwards.
GACTCAACAAAAACATTTTTGCTATATACGGTAGTCTTTCAAATAGTATCAAACAACGTCGCGTAGTTAAGCTAAAGACTAATATATTGCTAGTACAATATATCAAATTTTATTATATCAGTGAATGTTGTCAGAATAAATTTCGTGTTAACGAACTGATGTTGGCAAAATTGTCAGGATATTTATATGGACAAAACATTGACTTGTGTAATCAAATAAGACTTTGCAAAAATAACACACACAAACACAGACACAACTATAGATTTAATTCACTCAATTTAACGACATATTAAAACTTGTTGGATCATATAAAGTCAAATAAAAAGTTTTATGGAGCCCATATCATAATGACTAAAAATAGAATAAATATATACATTTTTATGAGAGTAAAATAGATCGGCGTATGTTTAGATTGCACTCGAAAAATGTAGACAAGGGTCGTGTTTGTAGTAGATTGATTTGATTTTTACAACCTTTTCGAGATTATTTAAAGCAATACATATTTTTGCATTGTAAATAATAACGATTTTCTGATACCAGACTTGCTATTTAAGCTATAGCTGGGCGGAAAAGAGGATAAGCATAACTTTCCCAAGAGAATTTGCATGTAAGTGAATATAAAGAACAAGACTGGGGCTTCCACTAGGGTAAAAAAAAAGGTAGGTATATATCAGGTTTACACTTGAGTAGAAAATGTAGATATAAATCAAGTTTAAATTAAAGTAATTAATGTAGACAATGTTTTGTTTTAAATTAGAATAAAAATTAGAGAGGGGTTCGATTTACATTACATTAGAAAAGCTAGTCATAGGTCCTGTTTACGAAGGAGAAAAAAAAGTAGGCAAAAGTTTAGGTTAAACTAGAATCAAAGAGGTAAATACAGATACTGTTTAGACGACAGTCAAAAAGATCAGCATAGATCAGATTTGCATCAGAGTGTAAAAGGTAGACATAAGTAGGCCTACATCAGAGTCCCGGCTTGCTCTAGAGTCAAAAAACACAGGTGTAAGAACCTGTTTATGCTGAACTAGAAACTGATAGTTTGCACTGGTATCAAAAACGAACATCCATGACTTGTTTAGACAAGCGTCAAGCAGTTTGCTATAACTGCAGTTTAGACGAGAACAACAACAAAAAATTTTATATGGGAATATATGAGAGTAAAAAAAATAAATAAACATATATGCGTTTTTAACTAGAGTCCCAAAAACATTTTTAAGCAGGGTATATAATCGATGAATTCTAAGCCCCACCGATGGATCAAATACACACACACACACACACAAACACACACACACACACACACACACACACACACACACACACACACACACACACATATATATATATATATATATATATATATATATATATATATATATATACCCAAGAGGATAGAATCCAGGTAGAACTCAATGTCCAGGACAGAGTAAGAATATAATATAAAATACACAATTACTATATACATATATAGAATATAATATAACACACACAATTTATATATATATATATATATATATATATATATATATATATATATATATATATAGTCATTGTGGATATGGCCAGTAATCTTATACTTGTTTCATTAAAGACGACTGATAAGTGTCTGCGATTAGTGTTTTCTAGTGTGTTTAAATGGATCCAAATTGAATTATGGCTAGAGAGATTTAACATGAGTCTTCTGGATAGGCACGTATTGGCATGCCCAATGTTTCTTTCTTTCTTTTTATGTGCCATGTCCTTTCAGGACGCAGACGACCATGGCTCTCCACTACACTCAATCCATTGCAGCTCTCAACAAGTTCCTTCCCTCTGCTTCCTCCCCCAGACTACGTTCTGTCATCCACTTACTTAAGTCCGCCAGTTATGTCATGTATTGTTTTCCCTTGTCTCTCTTTCACTCTATTCGACCTGTGAGTATCAGATTCTCCAAGTCCTCCTTCCTCATTATGTGTCCCAGAAGCTTCAGCTGCCTCTTTCTAATGTTAAGTATAAGCCTCCTCCTTGTTTGCATCCTCTCCAAGACTTCATCTTTGCTCACACGCTCATGATATCCTTAGCATCCTTCTGTAGAGCCACATCTGCGTCGCCTCGAGTTTCTTCTTCATCTTTGAGGAAATCTTCCAACATTCGTTGCCGTAAAGTACAACAGACGTCACGTATTTTTGGATTTATATATTATGTATATTATCTTAGTTTAAACACTTTAGTATTATCGATAAAGCCATAAACAGGGTGATTGAAAAGAGCATATTATATATGTGTGGCCAGCCAGGTGATCGGGCTTAACACCCTGTGACTTTTCTTTAGGGTTGCTTAAAGGAGCAAACCTATTATACCAAATCAAGATTTGAAAAAACTTGAAGGGCGAATACAAGAAGTTATGTCTTTCATCCCACAAGAGTTCCTGGTGAAATCATTTGACAGGATTCCTGGGAGCTTCGAGTAGCTGGTAGCGAAATCTGGTGCCCATATCAAATTTTAAATAAAACCTCATGCTAATCGCCTTCTTTTGATAACCATTTCTTGCATTAATTAAAGATAATAAATGAATTATAATTATTTTAAAATAGGAAATTAATTCTCAATCACCTTGTTATCACACTTCACTATCGATATATTTTATCTGTTTTTACATAATTAATTAACAATTTCTTAATATTCAACAAATATTTACGAATTTATAAAGAGAAATATTTTCTCTCTATCTAAATTACTGTCAAAAATGCGTCGGTAAGCACGTTTATCAAGGTATCTCGGCATATATGCCAGATTGCCGAGCATATATTCTGTTTTAAATAAATATTCAGAGCGATTTCTAACGGCGATGCTGTGATATTATTGTAACCTGTCATAACAGGAACGAAAAACAAAAACGAAGGAAAAAAAAAAGAGAAGTTTCCTGATTAACAAAAGAAAGAATTATTTTGTGGGGAAAATCAGTGCGACGCCTGTCATTTCCTGGGGTGATCACCGTCATAATCGTTATTCGTAGAGATTGTTTCATCATCTGCTGTCATAAAACCGTCTGGCTTGACAATTAGGAACAAACCAGGCTTATTGCGAAGCCACTGTAGCAAAATGAAGCAAGGGTGGAAAGATGGCACGTAATAAATCAGTGGCAATGGCGATTATGGGGTTGAGTAAAGAATGAATTGAAACAGAAATACAAATGGCCGGTGATGGAATTGGCCACCGACTATCTAATGACTCATAATTTCTTATTGTACAACTTGATATATGTGCGTGTGTATGTGTGCGCGTGAATGTAATACTTATATATATGTGTATGTGTCTGTAATGTCTATACATATGTAATCTCTCTCTCTCTCTCTCTCTATCTATCTATCTATCTATATATATATATATATATATATATGTCTCTTTCTCTCTCTCTCTCTATATATATATGCAATTTTTATACATATTATTTACATATTATATATGCGAGGTACTTATTGGAAAACGCTCAATATTAGTAATAGTGGTAACATATTTTGTTTTTGTCTGACGATCAAAAAGGCGTGAAACCCAGGGTCACAAAATCACATAAACCTATCTATCTATCTATCTATCTATATATATATATATATATATATATATATATATATATATATATATATATATATATATATATATATACATATACAGGCGTATACATAATTTTTTCATTGTAGAAAATATGCATATACAAGCATTTCTCTTCATCCTCGACTTTATTTCTATCTATGTACATATATATTATTTTTAAAAAAATATGATGGTCGACTGCAGCGGGAAGTTTCATGTGCACGAGATATATATTCACGCGATATATATATATATATATATATATATATATATATATATATATATATATATATGTGTGTGTGTGTGTGTGTGTGTGTGTGTGTGTGTTATAGTGGAACAACCTAATACCCCCAACTGTGGTTGGTCAGTCTAGAAGAGAGGTGATTGGGAGACTAAAAGACGTGACGAACTATTGTAGTAGAAGCGTAGAAAAGGACAGCGTGTAAATCCCTCCTTGTGGGGATTTCGCATTATTTATCATCTCTCAGTTGCGTCTCTGTCCTTGGACAGAGTGAGCTCAGGGGCTTCTCTGTCAAAGGACAGAGGGGCAACCGAGGAAAATTATACTGAAGAGGTGCCGAAATCTGGGCTGAGGGGAATTTTTATCCCTGCCCGAGTGTACGCGCTCGGGTCCCCACATTAATCCAACCTTGTGTCACATCTCATTCTCCTGGGGGAATGAGTAAACACCACATAGAAAAGGACGACTCTGATCTCCGTGACGTATCTCCCGTTTTACTTATTGTTATATTTACAAACTCATACTCATTGTACTAACTGTACAATAAAACATTGTTATTGTTTTACCTAATTCCTGTATTAGCGTAATCTTTCCACTCGGGATTACCTGATTGCTTATATCGTATTATCCACGATATAACAATATTTTTGTATATATATATATTTGTTTTTGAATTATTAAGCTTAAATTAAGTTTACTGTAGATGGCACTCCGTTGCCACCTAGTCTTGGTTACATTTGTTATTCGTGTATATTTGTCGCTAATCTGTCTTCGACATATGTTTATATGAACATTTTCCTTGTCTTGGGATCAGGAAAACGCACCCTATGTTTGTAAATATATTTTTCATTCTATCTTAGATTTTAGATCGTCTACTGTACACTTAAAACTTAAATAAAAAATGAAGGATTTGTGGACATATTTTTATGTGAAATTAGTGCGAGGAACCCGCCCCTCCCCAAAATTTGTAAAAGTATTTTGACACACCCTGAAGATATTGCGCGATGTATTAGGTCAAATTTCTCTCCCTCTCCCTCGCTCTCTCTCCATCTCTCTCTCTCTCGCTCTCTCTCTCTCTCTCTCTGTGGAGTTAAGCTTCAAGATAGGACATCTACTGTAGACCTGTTTAACAGGCGTAATATTGGAGGAATCGAGTCTTTCCTCATACAGTCTCAGTTACGGTGGACTGGTCATGTCTTAAGAATGTCTGATGACAGGATACCCAAGATCCTAATGTACAGCCAGTTAGATCAGAGCTACAGGAATGTAGGACGCCCATGGCTAAGATACAAAGACAAGGTAAAAAGTGCAACTTGTCAGCAGTCAATATACCACATAACACCCTTGAGCGCTTAGCTTTGGAGCGGGTAGAATGGAGATCAACGTGTTTTAGTGGACTCAGCAATTTTCAGTCTGCTTGTCTGAATCATCTTCAAGAAGCGAGAGCAATATGTAAAAGGTCAGCCAATCTAACAGGGATCTCATCTTACAATCCTCACACTTGCTCCATATGTGGCCTCCTTTGTAAATCTCTAGCGGGTCTTAAATGCCACTTAAGATTATCGCACAAACTTTCATAACTGAATCAATAAGCTGACAGATGCTCATACGTCGAAACCGACGGGAGAGTCCATTATTATTATTATTATTATTATTATTATTATTATTACATATATATATATATATATATATATATATATGTGTGTGTGTGTGTGTTTGTGTGTGTAATTGAATATATTATAGATTTTATGTGCGAATTTAAAAAAAAATCTATTGATACTCACGAATAACCATCCGTGTATTAATGTTAAAGGATGAGAGAAATGTGCTATAGCTGTTTAAATTTCTTTTATTTTCATTTCCTAAGTATTTTCGTTTTTTTTTTCAAGAACATCTTCAGGGGTGCAAGTAGTACAGAACTATATGTTGTTCATTAGTATAAGTCATCCAGAGACATACAATTTCGTTGTATCACAGATTATCAGTGTGGCTAGATATCCGATTGCTTCAAGCCGGTATAGAAACCCGACCGATTTAGCATAAGTCAGTGATTCTACCCCCAAACTATCGTCGCACGGCCGAGATAAAGGCAAAATTGAAGTTTTTACTATGCGAAAGACTTCAGTGTCTAGGAGAGCTCGATACGAGTAAAAGAGCCTTGCATTAGGATGCGAGAAATGTACTATAACTGTTTAAATTTCTTTTATTTTCATTTCCCAAGTACTTTCGATCTTTATCAAAGATCATCTTCAGGGATGCATGTGGTAGAAAACTATATGTTGTTCATTTGTATAAGTATTTATCCAAAGATGTGCATTTTTAACCATTTCCGTAATTTTTTCATGATGTTTTTAAATGCAAAACGGTTCACAATGTGTTGAGCGTTCATTAGAACATGAAAAAAATTGTCCATTATGTAATTTTTCTTCTCACTTTTTTATAAAATATAAAAGAAAAAAATGAATCTATACACGGAAGGTTATTCTTGAGTATGAACGGATA
>CAHIKZ030000239.1:710000-735000 GCA_903632075.3 Acanthosepion pharaonis | reverse complement strand
ATATATATATATATATATATATATATATATATATATATATATATATAAAATCCTTCGGCACGTTTATGGACAGGTAAAGCTGGACAACAGAAGATGCTGGCTCACGGAAATCACCCCTAAAAAAGTATGTAAACATAATTTTGCCTCTCATCATATACATTACAATGTAGAACAGGAAATAAATGTATTATTGATACTTCCAGAGAAAGTTTCTCATGTTTTTCATGCAATACACATACTAAAAAAGCCTCAAACAAAAACGTTCTATATACTTTATATATCCTGCTTGGGTAAATATCCAGCTATATATAAGAAATGAGTAAGACCGTATCACCAAAACACTCTCTTTCTCTCGGTTCCTGCAGAAATTTGCGAAGAACATATGGCGCTGCCATTGTAGCTGCTCAGTGAGAGACAGTTATGTGCTATGCGTGATATATGCATAGGCAATCGTGTATCTTTCGAGGCAGATTTTTTTCTTTTAACCGCCGTAGGTTGCCATTTCTTTCTGTGAGGTGTACCAGTTGTCATCCAAGACTTATACAACCCGGTCTGTCCTACTAACAGACCATAGCTGGACGGGGAGCAGAAGACGAGGATTCATACCTTTCCCAAGAGTATAAGCACGTAAGTGAATGTAATGGATTCGACTGGAATTTGAACTTGGCTCTCCGATTCATCAATCCGAGCCGTTATCCACCGTACCTCCTGCTAAACCAAACCAACTATTAAGATAAATATGCTTATTTATTAGCACGTAAGTGAATGTAATGGATTCGATTGGAATTCGAACTTGGCTCTCCGATTCCTCCATATCCTCAATCTAGTCTTATAAAACATATGCTGGACCATGGAAGTAGTGTATTAAAAATGTCGTATTCTAACGTTTCAGGTAATACTTGGTATGTCCTCTCATGTTCTAACCTTTCAAATATCAAATCAGAAAAAAAAAGAAACTTCTAGTTTTAATGAATTCTATAGGTTTCATATATGTTTCGTTGAAGTGTTGAGTTTCTTCCTCATCAAAATTAGCATCTAAATCTCATTTGTCAGTGGCTGATAAGTGCACTATGAAATCACGTAGGAATCATGTTATGCACCAAATAATTCCAGGAATGACCGCTGAAAATCCACACTCTCCCAATTTATAGACAAATCCTACAGACATATACTTGGAATTAATTAATCAAGATTCCTTTTCTTTATTCTCTATAATTACCACTCGGGAAGGACAGTGACATCTGTTCTCTTCATCTTGTCTAAAGATTTTTTTTTTAAATTCAGAATTATCCATTTCTTTAGTAGCTGCCTCGCTATCTCATATCTTTGTTATGAAGGAAGAACTTGCCTAAAGGTATTATTTCAGGAACTCTCCAGACTAGTCAGGAATTTATCTTGTTTTTCTAATTCTATTGATGACAGTCACAATTCCAATATATATTGAATTTTCATCATTGTATCATTTATAATTGGCTAATATATTTAAATACTGAAATGCCATTATTAGAGAAAAAAAGTAATTGTTTTCATTAGACAAGAAATTAGCAGAGCCTAGGATGACTCCATTGCCAAGCACTAGGAGTCCTCATCTATTTCGATAATATTGGCATGGATATTAAAGATATACTGTATTGGCAACTGTCAGTTTTCTATAAAAATGACATTTCCAAACCTGCACTCAGGAGGAGACATTCGACCAATACATCGATTGTATTCGATTGCTAAAACAGAGTCTATGATTTAACTATAAACTGAATTTGAAAAAAAAATCTTCTGATAATGGCACATGGTCTCTAGATACCGAGAGATGTCATAAAAATTCATCGTCGTGGGCATGACGATAAGCTACGTCCGACAGCAAGGTCCTCTGAACAGGAGGTTTTGAAAAGCGTGGGGCCACATCTTAATTGCTGGTGTTCCCAGGTCCACCCTGACTCAGGGTGGTAGCAATTGTTAGGGTCCCAACTATGGGCAAACTGCGGTCAAAACACTAGAAAAGTGTAAAAATAGGTTTTTGGAAAAAAGATATTAGCAGCTATACATTTTTAGAAAAAAATTATTAGCAGCAATAAAACTTTTCTCGGCATTGAGCTTGATATGCCGTAAAACAAACCAAACCATAAAATACAAATAATTATTTTCGAATATAAGTTCATTTTTACACAGCATTTTTAGGTAGGGAATATTAAAAAGAATCAACATTATACAGTGAAAGTTTTCGATCAAATTTCAGTTAATAAATCAAATTGTTTATATATATATATATATATATATATATATATATATATATATATATATATATATGAAAAAATATAGTTTTAAGATATGCTATATTTTATGAGATTAAGTGCTTGTTATCAGAGACAGTGCGTATGTAAATATAAAAGTGGCCATTGAAGTCAACAGTCAGGGACGACAGGATGTTGCTTCTAGTATGAAACAATCTGTCGCCTCTGAGTGATTTCAATGTTCATATATATATATATATATATATATATATATATATATATATATATATATATATATATAATGTTATTGGTTACTCTTCTATTATCCTCGCTCCTCAAAAACCTTTCTCTATTCCTTATCCTCAGTAAACCCTTGTGTTTTATTAGCTTTCCTGCCTTGACTGAATTAAAATCATTTAAATTATATATGTGTATGTGTAGTGTTAATTACTACCAAACCATGATGTATATTTTTCATTACACTTTGCTTAGCATCTCTACTTCCCTTTCTTCCGTCTTTGGTTCATTTCTTCTTCCCTTCTTCACACTATCTCTTTCCAAGTCTTTCTTTCTTTCTTTGTTTTTTTTTTTCGTTCCTTTAAATATCCCATCCTTTCTACATTCTTTCCTTTGTTATTCAGTACTTCCATTTATTCAGTACTTACAGTGTCGAAACTAGTGTTTTGAGGTCCGGGCGGCCCTCAAATTTGCCGACCCTCTCCAGAAGGAATACAATTCATTAACCCTTCAAAGTTCATATATATATATATATATATATATATATATATATATATATATATATATATATATATATATATATATATATATATGAAGAAATATAGTTTTAAGGTGTGCTATATTTATGGGATAAATTGCTCAAGATCTGAGATAGAACGTATGTAAATATAAAATGAACATTGAAGTTAACACCCAGTCTCTCTCTCTCTCTCTCTCTCTGTGTGTGTGTGTGTGTGTGTGTGAGTATCTATATATAAGAGTATGTATATAAGTTTGTGACTCTGTGTTTCAAACTTTTGCGATCATCAGACAAACTCGCTTATTCTTTTAACATTTTAATCAATTTATGCTTGTTCGACTATGTTTGTTTGGTGGGAGGGGGAATCTGCTTCTGTGCTTGTTAGGGGTGGTCCTATTATACGAATAGATACACGCATATAGGTGTACGCATTTTAGTCCACATCTTTGTTTCATTTCTTCTTCCCTTCTTCACACTATCTCTTTCCAATTCGTTCTTTGCTTTACTTTTTTCTTTCCTTTAAATATCCCATCCTTTCTACATTATGTCCTCCTTTATTCGGTACTCCCAGTGTCGTAGCTAGTGTTTTTGTCGTCCGGGGCGGCCATCAAATTTGCTGCCCCTCCCCAAAAGGAATACAATAGGCCGTCGAGATATTTTTTTAAATTTTTTTAGGGTGGTGGAGGGTATCTGTGCTTACGGCTATGTTGTTCATGGGGTGGTTGATTTTAGAACTCTCTTCCAGCTCCATGTTTTCCAGTCAACTTTGATCTTCAAAAATGTAATTGCAACTTCAGTTGTTGTCTACTGTCTTCCTGATGACTCTTCTATTGTTCTCGCTCTTTCGTAATGTTTCTCTTTTTCTTATTATATAACACTCAGAAATCCCTAAAGTCTTAGTGGCTTTACTGCCTTGATGGTGAAATCATTAATAACAAATGTGTTTGTGCTGTTAATTACTAACACACCATTTTGTAATATTTTTCCTTCCCCTAACTCTTTGTTTAGCATCCCTATATTCCTTTCTTTCGTCTCATCAATTTACAGTTAAATTGACTAGATGTAACTGTAAGTTTCATGCTAACAGATTATTTTGTCGCAATTCTTGCCTGTAAAACTCACTTCCGGTTCCATGTTTTCCAGCCAACTTTTATCTTCAAAAATTTAAATTCAATGTCAATCGTTATCAACTGTCTTATTAATTACTTTTCTATTGTTTTCGCTTCTAAATAATGTTTCTCTTTTTAAATAAAAGGCTTTTACTTATTTTTTCACAGTCATTAAGACTTTGTTTCTTAGTGGCTCTATTGCTTTGCATGGATTAATATGATGACAAAAATATTATAACAAAAAACTAAATATGCATCAAGTTCATAAATAAAGTACATAAAAACCCCAGCTGTGAAAATATGAGGCGATTAATTTCGTTTTCCGGTTATTGTTTCGTTTTCCGTTTTGTATAATGTTTTCGTTTTCCGTTTTGTATAATATATATTTCCAAGAATAATTAGTTGTGTTTTTTGGCCATTCAAGTTAGGGAAGATTATAATTGTTCTTCATGTTTTGTTTGTTCCTATTTTTTTTTTCCTTAGTGGGGTGGGGTCCTCTCTTTTGTCTGATTCTGTTTGTTAATGTATAGTTGTGTCATTATATGACCATCGTCTTGCGTAAACAAGGGAATGAGTTATTCCTTTAGGCATTTGAATGTGGCAGGAAATATTTGTTTCGTTTAATTCTTTTGCTTTTGGCGTTGCGTGAAAAACATCGTTCCACTTACCCTGCGTTTAACTTTCATTCTTACTATTTTTTCTGTCATTCCTGCTTTCTTATATACATTCATAGGCACAAACACACAGCGAGATATATGCAAAAAAAGTTACACGCCTATGAACATACGGGGGATAGATAGATAGATAGATAGATAGATAGATAGATAGATAGATAGATAGATAGATTAATATCAACAGAATTACACATAGATAAATAAACATTATCTCTGGATTAATGCACACTCGATTAATGCGATTTCGAATAGTGCGCTAATTTTTTTTATACCAAAATTCGATTAGTGCATAGATGATACTCAATGTTTGCGGTAAAACATACTTCAGTTTAACCATAGTAATTGTAATGGTAATTTACCATAGTAATTAACCATAGTAATTGTAATGGTAATTTACCATAGTAATTAACCATAGTAATTGTAATGGTAATTTACCATAGTAATTAACCATAGTAATTGTAATACTTTTACCATATTTTTAGTAATTGGGAAGTTTCCATAGTATGTGTCTATAATTTTTACCATGAGATTAACCATTAATTATAATGGTATTTACCATATTATTCCATACTAATTGTAATCAGTATTTGTCGCCATGGATTTATTATAAAACGTTTACTTTTATTTTTAGTATCTTTCCAGTCTATATTTCTGAGATGAGGTATTATTATACACTATTTACATTATTCTGACTATTGTCCTCATATTTGTCGCCATATTTATTACAACGTTTCGGCCTTTCAGTATCTGTCTATATTTCTGAGATGAGGTATTATGTACACTATTTACATTATTCTGACTATTGTCCTCATCTTTGTTGCCATATTTATTACAATGTTTCGGCCTTTCAGTATCTGTCTATATTTTTGAGATGAGGTATTATGTACACTATTTACATTATTCGGACTATTGTCCTCAGCTTTGTTGCCATGTTTATTACAACGTTTCGGCCTTTCAGTACCTGTCTATATTTCTGAGATGAGTCATTATGTACACTATTTACATTATTCGGACTATTTTCCTCATCTTTGTCGCCATATATATTACAACGTTTCGGCCTTTCAGTATCTGTCTATATTTCTGAGATGAGGTATAATTATACACTATTTACATTATTCTGACCGTTGTTTTCAGCTTTGTTGCCATATTTATTACAACGTTTCGGCCTTTCAGTATCTGTCTATATTTCTGAGATGAAGCATTATGTACAATATTTACATGATTCGAACTATTGTCTTCATCTTTGTCGCCATATTCATTTCAGCGTTTCGGCCGTTTTACGCTCTAGCCTTCTTCAGGTGGTTGGAATATCGAACTGAGCGCTTTATTTCGCTCATGGTGTAGACTGTTCTTGTTCCACGTGCCAAGTCTAAAAATTTGAAATGGAAAATACGAAACTATTTTGTTTGTCAAGTATTACGTTATCTAAGAAAATGGACGGCTATAAATAGATCAATTTTATAATATAAGCTGATAATAAGAATACATATTTGAATATTTGTTTCTATTCAGATTTTTTGATTATTTTGATATTTTTTCATGTTTATTTTCAAGGTCTTAAAAAGAAATTTCTGATTTTCGCTAAAAAAAATGAACGATTTAATTAGATAAATAAATTTACATTTATTAAAACATAACTATATATGGAAGATCTATGCATTTACTATGGAAAGATTATAAAATTTTCAGTTTAATATAATAACGATTATGAAACTTTTGGAAAATCTTAAGAGGGAATTTCTCAGTAGCGCCAATTATTTGAAGAACAGAAGAATACCATTCGGCAAAACATTTTAAATAATTTTTTCATGAAAAGTTCCATTAATAAACATTAATTTATAGTATTTTTTGTATCATCTCACATGTAACTATATTTTAATTAAAAAAAATAGGTAAATTATAAATTAATTGTGAATAACACTAAAATTGGGAATACAAATTATATCATTTCCAATAAGTTAATATATTTGATTAATGCTTTTTCGATTAGTGCGTATTTTTTTAATGCTTTTTCGATTAGTGCGTATTTTTTTAATGCTTTTTCGATTAGTGCGTATTTTTTTAATGCTTTTCGATTATCGTATTTTTTAATGGAACGTATTTTTTTAATGGATTTTCGATTAGTGCGTATTTTTTTAATGAACATATTAGCGGCACTAATCGAGGAACATAGGGATACGTGCGCCGTAATAGAAGATAGATAGATAGATAGAGAGAGAGAGAGAGAGAGAGAGAGAGATAGAATTTAACATATTTTGTTAGAGAAATGAATGCACTAAGATAGATAAATGGATAATTGCGTACAGACAGAATCAGATATTTACAGCAGTGGATGGATGGATAGATAGATAGATAGATAGATAGATAGATAGATAGATAGATAGATAGATAGATAGAATCAGAGCAATCATAGATAGATAGATAGATAGATAGATAGATAGATAGATAGATAGAATCAGAGCAATCATAGATAGATAGATAGATAGATAGATAGATAGATAGATAGATAGATAGATAGATGATCAGAGCAATCATGCAATCATAGATAGATGAATAGATGAATCAGAGATCATAGATAGATAGATGAATGATGATAGATAGATAGATAGATGAATGGGAATCAGAGCAATCATAGATAGATAGATAGATAGATAGATAGATAGATAGATGAATGATGAGATATAGATGAATCATGGATAGATCAATCATAGATAGATGAGATAGATAGATAGATAGATAGATAGATAGATAGATGATAGATAGATGGATAATGAATGGATAGAATCAGGCAATCACACATACAGGATCAATCATAGATAGATGGATCATAGATAGATAGATGGATAGACACACATGGACACACACACATATATATATATATATATATATATATATATATATATATATATGGATAGATGATAGATGGATAGATAGAATCAGAGCAATCATAGATAATAGAAATATAGATTAGATAGATAGACACACACATATAGATATTAGATAGTTCATAGATAATCATAGATAATAAATAGATGTGTGATTGATAGATATGAAGAGTGTGATTGATATATATATATATATATATATATATATATATATATAACAAAATATATATATTTGATATATATATATATATATATATATATATATATATATATATATATATATATATATATATATATATATATATATATATATATATATATATCGTGATAAGTAGGTGTGCCTTACTGTAACATCAGCCTGAAAATCGAAAAATCATAAAGCGTATAGATTTCGGTTCTTGTCTTATACTTATTCTCCTCACGTTATTCTTCTTCTTTGTCGTTTCAGAACGTTGCTGATCATGGTTCTCCACAGTTTCCTCTCCCTTGTAGCTCTTAATAAATTTTGTCTTTTTTGCCATAACCTGCTCCGCTATCCATTTTGCTCAAACTCTCCAGGTCGGTTATGCGTTTCTTTCATCTTTATCTCTTAACTTCAATCTGTGCCGTGGGTATCAAATTTTCCACCCCCTCTTTCTCATTATATACCCAAGAAACCCCAACTGCCTCTCCCCGATCTGGTATTTCCAGTATCCTCCTATCGATGCACCGTTCTGTTGCTTCAAGTCTCTCCATTATCTGTGAGGACATTGCCCAGCATTCATTGCCATATAGGAGGACTGAGATTACACAAGACAGAAAAACTTATAACAGTCATTCGACATTCAATTGTCTTGCCAGTATAATGATGTGGCGATCCTGCAGGCATCACATAAATATGTTCCACTTCCACAACAAACTATTTTCAAATTTTCAATCTTAAAAAATGAATGATTACATAAGAAATAAAGAAACAAAAAAGAAAGAAATAAAGAAACAAAAAAAGAAAAAAAGAAACAAAAAAGAAAGAAAGAAATAAGAAAGAAAGAAAAAAAAAACATAAAAGAAGGAATCAAACAAACAAACAAAAAGAAAGCAAGAAAGAAAAAAAAAGAAATCAATTATGGAGAACAGTCGATAAAATAATGAGAGGAAATTTACGGAGAAGAAAGAAAGAAAGAAAGAAAGAAAGAAAGAAAGAAAGAAAGAAAGAACGAACGAACGATCGAACGAATTGCCGGAGTATTAAGAAAGAAAGAAAGAAAGAAAGAAAGAAAGAAAGAAAGAACTGTCGGAGTATTAAGAAATCAAAGTGAAGAAAGAAAGAAAGAAAGAAAGAAAGAAAGAACGAACGAACGAACGAACGAACGAACGAACGAACGAATTGCCGGAGTATTAAGAAATCACAGAAAGAAAGAAAGAAAGAAAGAAAGAAAGAAAGAAAGAAAGAACTGTCGGAGTATTAAGAAATCAAAGTGAAGAAAGAAAGAAAGAACGAACTGCCGGGGTATAAAGAAATCAGACAAAGTAAAGAAAGAAAGAAAGGATGAAAGAAAGAATGAAAGAAAGAATGTTAAATCGCAAAATATTTCTGCATTTAAAAAATTAAGTGCATTCAGTTTTTTATCCTTTCATCGTTTCCTGTGTCGCTTGTTTGGTTGTTGTGCAGCCCGTGTTGTGCAGTCTATTTTATGCTGACAGTGTTGTGTATCCTATGTTGTGTACCCTGTGTTGTGTACCCTGTGTTGTGTACCCTGTACCTGTGTTATACAAGCCCGTGTTACGCAGTTCGTGTTGTGTATTATTTGTTTAATTAAGGAAGATAGAGTAATTGAATGAAACGTAATGATAAACTGTCGATCTCGATTTTACTGTTGTTTACAACTGAATTCTTCTTACCGATAATATCGTATGAAAGTCTATTCTTGATTAATCAGGAATTAGATTTGGGAAATGGGTGCAAAATTATAATTAATGAAGATCAAGGAGGGAAAGAAAGAAAAGAAAAGAAAGAAAGGGAGATTAAAGGAAAGAAACTGATGAATTGAGAAAAAGGAAAATGGAGCTGGTAAATAAAGGAAGGGAGCACTGTTGAAGAAGCGGCCATTTTGTAAGTGGAATTGATAAAATTCTCAATAACAACAAATATGGAAAGAAGAACATAGGCAAATAATATAAGAAATGAACGATGTCATCTAAGGAAAGATAACTAGAAGACAATAGCAAAGGAAAACAATTATGAGAAAATAAAAAAGTACGATTTTGTTAATCTTCATTTCAATGACATTATTTCCACTCGTCGTAGTTGAAATATTATTTATAGAATTTTTATTATTGTTCATTTTTGAGAGGTCTTTCTTTCATCTTAATTTCATTTACTTTATTTCTATTAGTAGTATTAGTAGTAGTAATATTATGTAAGATTTTCATTGGATGAAACATTGTCAACCATTATTCATTTTTGAGTAGTATTTCTTTCATCTTAATTTCAATTGCTTTAATTTTACTAGTAGTATTATTAGTAGTAATATTATTTGGAATTTTTATTAAAAGAAGCATTGTCAACCATTATTCATTTTTGACTAGTATTTCTTACATCTTAATTTCAATTGCTTTAATGCTACTTACAGTATTATTAGTAGTAATATTATTTAAAATTTTTATTAGAAGTGGCATTGTCAACCATTATTTATGCTTGACTAGTATTTCTTTCATCTTAATTTTATTTGCTTTATTTCTACTAGTAGTATTAGCAGTAGTAATATTATCTGGAATTTTTATTAGATGAAACATTGTCAACCATTATTCATTTTTGAGTAGTATTTCTGTTAGTTAATATCATTTGCTTCCTTTCCACTAGTAGAATTAGTATTTTGGTGCCTTCAAACCAGATATGTGGGTGTAACTTGTCAGTTGCTAGGCTGTGCAGCGACCCTACATCCACGTCCAATCATGGGTACTAATGATTGTTGATTGATTGATTTTCTCCGGCTTATCAACCCTTTGCAGTTTATTTAAAGCCAGAAAATATGTTTGCATTTTTCTAAAGATAATAATAGTTTAGAGATGCAAGTCTTAATAATTACCCCATAGCTGAGAGGGGAAGTGTTGGTTCATGCCTTCAGCAAGGATATTTACGCGTAAGTGAATATAAAGAAACCAAAGAGAATTGGAACTCGGCTCCTCGTTTAACAATTCTGAGCCATTATCAATTACAACAGCGGCATATCAAACCTGATACTCCTACGCAGTTACCCATCTATTTACAGACCAGGCTCTACGTTGCTTAACTTTGAAGATCATACGGAAATCTTTGTTTCAACGTGATGTGGCCGGATGCCAATAAAGATGATGTTAATTATAATTTCTATAATTCGCCTAGTAGGACAAAAGGCCATTGAAACGGGGGCTCAAAACAGTATTGATTTTTTGTTATCTTAGTTTAGTAAACGATATTAATTTTAGAGATGTTCAGGTGTCTGTTAAAAATAGTCTGGTACAAGGCAACCGAGCAGAGAAAAATCAAGTTCAAGATCGAGCTTAGCCTGCTTCATTCTGTTTTGCATACACGCATGCGCGTGAGCACACACACACAGAGACACACAAAATGAAATATAAATAAATAACAAGAACGCCAAAAACGTAAAATCATTAGCATGTCCCGAGTTGGAACAGCTCGCCACAAAACAGCAACTGTCGAAACATAAATAAAAAGGAGAATTTATCACGACACCTTACACTTACACACAGGCGCGCAGACGGGCGCACGCGCGCGAACGCATATCCGCAGAGACGGACACGTACAAATGCGCGCGTACAAATGCCGGCATCAGTACAAACATACATGAAAATACTTACTACTAACACAAATATTAGATATATAAATCGGAAGAAAATCGAAAAAAATAAAAGAAATAAATTACTGATATTCTTAAAGAACGGACGGGCATCTCCTCCTATGAATCTCCGTAGTCGGGATGCTGAAGATAACCTCAATCAACTAAGTGACAAACATTTACTCATATTAATCATGTATATGTAGTCATCCACAGATAGACTGTTTCGCAGTATCACAGCTCCTCAGTGCAGCTATATATATATATATATATATATATATATATATATATATATATATATATGTATATGTATATATATATATATATATATATATATATATATATATATATATATTGCTATATGACCTGAAGATTGTATGCACGAAACATACTGTTGCCACTAGGCGTCTACTCTTACATTCATAAACGACCCATCTCAGATATTGAGCAGTTTTACATAAAATAGCATACGGTAAAACTATATTTTTTCGTATATATATATATATATATATATATATATATATATATATATATATATATATATATATATATATATATATATATATATGTATGTATATATATATATGGTGGTGCGTGTATATGTATGTATATATATATATATATATAACAGCGAAAAAAACAAAAAAATAGCTCAACATAGAAGATTCTCTGTTTCAATCAGTTTTGTACGCGGCTATGATCAGCCTCTAAGTCTTAGGGGTTGATGATAGCCACGTACAGAACGGTTTGAAATGGACTATCTTCTATGTTGAGGTAATTTTTGGCTTTCTGCTGTAAAAAATACATACGTTCTATAGAAATAAAATCATTGAGCTCTCTGTAGATCAGTTTTAATAACTAATATTACTATGATACACCCGGCTTATATACCAACGGTTCGATTACCTGTACTATATATATATATGTAATTATTTATTTAAAAATATGATTCCAACACGTTACATAAGAGTTCTCATGTTTCAAAACAAGAGCCGAAAACTTCAATATAATTATTTGAATTAAATTGAATTAAAGGACAAAGCTCTGTTCCATCTTCAAGCGAAATTTTTTTTTGAATAATTATTTATTTGTACGTTTGTACAAAATGTGGCACAAGGCCAAATAATTCCATTTGTTTGTTTGTGGAATGATTTTCAGAGAAATTCCGAAATTTACTTTTTCCATATTTTTAAAGAAGTTATTTTAAAAATAAAGGTTCTGAGTGCTCGACCTTAATTTGTCACCATCATATATTTTACAACAATAAAAGATAGCACGAAGTAGAATATGATCAAGAATTTTCTTTCTGTGTTGGGAAAACGTAAATATGCATGAGCAAGTCTCTGCCAAAAGAAATGGGTAAATTATATTTTTTAAAAAATGAAATTCGTTTGGTTTGTTCGACCCCAGCCGCCATATTTACCTGTCCCTGCACCAATCAATTATTACATTTTTCGATACAAAATGCTTTGACGTAGAATTATTTCTCTAATGAAAACAGGATTCAAGATTCATGCAAAAAGATTTTCACGCCAAAACTTACGGAAAAATATCGTGAAAACACCTGATAACTGACAACAGCTCATTGCAAATAACAAGTAATGTATAATTGAATAAAATGTAATTGTACTTTACATTTTGAAAAATGAACTCGAAAAAAATGGAAGTTATTCATGACATAATGAGATAATTTGTAATTCAATAACTATTAATATTTGTCTAAAACAAAATGAGAAATTACATTTTAATAATGCAGACATTAACTTAACTTTTGAATGTTTGTCAGCAAAATGAAGAGCCCAACATGCAAATTACAATTTGGAGATACCAAAATCAAGTGGAGTAATTGGTAGCGGCTCGGATTGAGAGATCGGAGAGCCGAGATCGAACTCCAGTGGAATCTATTACATTCACTTACATGCTAAGGTATGAACCCTCTTCTTCTCCCCCCACCCTGCCGTCAGCTATGGGTATATAGCAGGAAAGACCAGGTTTTATAGCTTTGGGTGGCACCTGACTTGGAGACGGACAACACTGCATTCAATATCTGATCCTCCACATTACGGCATGTGTAGTAGGCTAACAACCTGGCTTGTTATAGAAACCATAACGGTATCTTGCAGCTATACGTTCTTCAATGAATTTGAAGGCATCGTATATATTTAAAAAACATAATTTTGTTTATATTTTAATATGTTTTTGTTTGTATTTAAAAAATATAAACAAAAAAAAATGATCACGACACCCTACACGTATACACATCCGCGAAGACGGGCGCACGCGCACGAAAGCATATCCGCAGAGACAGGCGCATGGCTGCACTGGCGCAAACGTTGACATAAAATGCGACACGGAAATCGGAATACGCATTGGGATAGCTAAAGTTTCTTTAGAAACGAAGAAACGTGTTCTTAATTGTGTGACGTCACCCCGGCATTTCCGCGCCCGTGCTATCCTGTGACGACTAATGTGACTTGGTATTGGTCGCGGAACCAAATGTGACGTTTTAACCCTTGGCTGATTCGGATGGGAATCTCGTTAGATTCGGTATCAGCTTTATCGTTCCCAGCTCGCCTCCAACGTCTGGTTATCGAAGTAACTGTTTTGATTTCTAGTCTAACCTACCCACGTTGTGATTTGATCTTAGGTAGACGAAATCAATCAGTCGCCGGGCCGCAATGCAAGCAGAGTCCGAGCAAAGGTAACACCATAGAAGTATATGTAAAAGAAAATAAAGTAACAACTCGAAAAGTTCAAATGTGTTAAAAAAAGAATATCAAATATTTCTATATCTGGTTTCTGAATACAGGACTGCGTCTTTCTCCCAAACCGCTTTTATGGATTCGTGACATTTTGTGTTTTTTAGGCAAGTCTTAATATTTTAAGTTGTTTTTCGATAACTGGTTTCTTTTGGATCTTCAGGTGACATTCGTAAAACTTGTTTTGGTGGTGTGAGTCTAAGTCGTTCTTCAAAAATAAATTGTTCTTGGTTACAAGTCGAAGACGGGATGCGTGGATCTTCAGTCAGCTTCCTGCGAGGCTGGTCTCAGAGCTCACAGCTCAACTCTGTCTGCGTCTGCGTCACTCCAACTCCAACTGCCGTCTACTCGCTGCGACTCTGTTTATATGGACGCCGACCAAAACCGGGTGTGGGGTTATCGTGGTTTGTGGTTCCTCGATAATTCTAAATCCACAATAAGGATTTTCTTTGTTTTCGGACAGGAAAATTTATCACTTTCCATTTTTGGTAGTCCATTGCTTTTTTTGCTTCAGAGGGGTTCTTAAAGGTATTGTCCTCCCAAATTCTTCCTTTCTCATATTGGTATCTCACACCGATCCCCTCAGAGGGCGTCAACATGTTTCTCCTCCTTCTCATATGTTTACCTTCGCCTACCGCTCACGCCAACACTCAGCCAATGAACGCTTAGCAGCGTGGGTGTTTACAATTATCGCTCAAAGGAAAAAAAATATCTTCCTTTTTTCTTTTCTTTCTCTTCCCGACACCAGACCTCTACGACGCGTAGTGTGACATTCGGTTAAGATAGAGATTAACTCTATCTTAACCGAATATCACCTGGACTTTATCAATGAGATTTTCGCCAGCTTCGAGTGGGTGGTTAACTGGACGTATTCGCATTCTGTCGGTAATTATCTCTCCCGGTAACAAACTCTTTTCATGGCCAGGTCTAACATAAAACAGGTGTTTTCCACAAAACCAAATGATATCTCTGAAAGATAGATAATGGTTTATTCTTCCCTTTTTATTGGGTGTCCCAGCTGATGTTTTTCTCGGTCAGTACGTGACCTGATTAACATTATCTCCCAGCTTCTGTTTCGTAGGCCACTTGACCAAATTGAAATTTCCATTATTGCCATGGGGAGTTGGCTATCTTTTATTCGCCGCCTCGTAGCATAAATTAATTCGACAGATCCGAGATCTTATGAATTTCCTTCTTCCGCCGAAAAAAATACTTTCCTTCGCAAATGAAAATAAAATCTTTACCACTTTTCTTTGTTAAAAAAAATAAAATCGCTCAGTATATCTTTTCGTGATAGCTCCGTATCGCCTTAATTATTTCAGCTTCTTCTCGCCTTAATTATTTCTCGCTTTTAATTTTCACGCGACCGCTAAATAGTGTCACAATTGTTATGTAACGTCACTCTTACTCTATGGTAATGAATGCTGGTCAATCTCCTCTCAGATGAAGAAGCGATCTGAGGCAACAGAAATATGTTTCTACAGAAGAATGCTGAGAATACAATGGATCTAACATGCAAAGAATGAGTAAGTTCTAAGAAAAGGGAACTAAACGGCAGTTATCCTTAGACTAGTTAAAATTTCTAGGACAGATCATCAAGAAAGAAGGTTTGGAAAATTTGACGTTTACAGGGTACATTGAAGGTAAGAGGAACAGAATAAGTTAGTACATAACGTATCTAAACAGTATTGTAAATGGTTGGAAGAATGGAAATAAGATAAAGATATAAAAAAATGTCAATTTACTAATGTATGAAAAGACTGGAAATTGTAGAGAGCTATGATCGCCCACGCTCTGAATAAAAATTGCGCATAGATGAAGAATAATGTGAGGAAGTCTGCAAATAAAGACTTGATGAATGTAAACCAGGGAAAAAATAATGGCGGACGAAAATACTAAATGCATCGAATACGGAGAACGAATGATAAAGGAGATCCATTCATTCATGACAATAACTTTTTATAAATATATATTACATTCATTAATTATATTATTTCTTTTCCTATACAAAAGACATATTGCCTGGGAGAATTGCAACTCTGCTTGCATATCTTAGTACGTACTCAATTAATTTTGAAGCAAAAACAGAAGCATGAAAATCAATGTCCGACAAACGGCTAATAATATTTTAGCAAAATCACTGTTATGTGTTTTTATTAATAAGATTTGTATCTGCAGTCGATGATATCACAAACTATTAGTTTAAATAATAAATTACTTCCGGTTTTTCATTATCACATATTTCTGCCAGATCGTAGTCTAAAGTTGCCAACGCAGAAAAAATAAACCTAAATGATTTTTGATGAACGATAATATTTTTGCAACACGTTGACTCTTGTTGAAATTCTCATAGTATTTAATATAGTTGAAGTTATCGCTAACATTTTTGTCGAGAAACTCTAAGTTTCGTTAAATTTCACAAACCAATCGATGCAATTTGAATAAGCTGATTTGTTTGGAAAATACCTTGTCAAAAAACCTACTTCACGGTTTAATAATTTCTTTAATTTAATTTAATTTTATAGAAATTTATGCTTTTAAGAAAATGTATTTATTTTTTAACCCTTTTTAACAGCGGAGAATATATTCTTATGATTTCTTACTCTTGAGCAAGCAACATAGACCTGGCCATCCGTAAATATTTCTTTATAGAGCCAAATTCCAAAGTTGTGAAGAGTTTAGCCTTGTGATTTGTCTATAGTTATCGCAAACGCAGGGCGAAAGGAAAACAGGATTCTTGTATATATATAAAAAATAAAAAAATGTTGCATTATTATTTAATATGTATTTGTTATTTTCATCATGATATGGTTTTATAATAGCGGGAAAATATTGTCTGTTAAATAATAAATTATTAATTTCTCCCTCAAAAATAAATGAAAATTTATTGTACTAAAATGCACATCCTAGTAAAACCAACTGTATTTATATCGCCTTACATGTTTGCAATTCTCAATTTGGTTTCAATCGGTTAATGAATTGCTATTTGAGAGGAAAGGTGTGACGGACGGCCAAACTAACGAAGGTCACTGAATTATATACATATATAAGACATTAAGACATTTTTTTATGTTTATACGTTCTTTTAATATGTACAAATATTTAAGTAAATGCTCTGTTTATAATAAACAGTATTAACAACATTAACCGGCCTCAATGTCACAGAAATATTCATAGAAAATATACATCTTCCGACAGGAATTGAACCTGTATCCTATACGGAACCGTCATATAACCTGACGTGCTTTAACCTATTGGTCCACAGAGAAGTGTTTCGGTAAGCAGGGTTGATTTTACTGTTTTTATACACAATGCTCTATGATTTTATCTTATTCATTCATATCTGTTCAATGCGTATCTAAATGTAAACAAATGATGTCACACATAAGTCCGACAATTATATTTTAAGATATTTTTTATGTTTATCTATCTATCTATATATATATAATCGTAAGATTGCGTCAAATATGAAACAGCCTGTCGCCTCTAAACGTTGACTTCAATGTTCACTTTTATATTTACACACGATCTATCCCTGATATTGAGCACTTTATCCCATAAATATAGCAGATCTTAAGAGTATATTTCTTTATATATACATATATATATTTATGTGTGTGTTTGTATCTATGTGCGTATATATATGTATATATATATATATGTATGTGTGTGTATATATATATGTGTATTTGTGTGTGTATATATATATATATATATATATATATATATATATATATGTATGTATGTATGTATGTACGTGTATATGTACAAATTTGTCGACCATAAACAGTTCACAAACTATAATCAAATCACTAATGTTCTTGATCGATCCAAGAAACTTTCAACAATGCCTCCAGCGTGTATATATATATATATATATATATATATATATATATATGATATATATATGTGTCTGTGAAATCTTCTGTAATTTTGTTTTTCTTTTTAATCTGTCTTTTACGTATTCGCTGGCAATTCTTGCTTCAAATTTTAATAACCTATATTCAGACGGAGTTAGAAATAAACAAACAACATAAATGCATTCATCCATGCAGAGAAAGTCAGGGGTTCGAAGTTGTGAGTGAATCACCCTTCGTTTTTCTGCAAGTTCGCGCGATTACCTTCTGCCATTTAAGCAATCTCACCCTGAAAATTTCCCGCCAAAGGCGATGTCTGCAGTTCGGTGTTTTTTTAATTATCTCCGTCTTCCGAAATTAATCCAGCAGCAAACCGCATCAACAGGCTTGTTCGCTTTTACGTTCCAATCTACTTTTTTATGTTTCTATAGATAGATAGATAGATAGATAGATAGATAGATAGATAGATAGATAGATAGATGTGAAAACACTTAGATAAGTAGATAGATGTGAGAAGACATAGATAGATAGATAGATAGATAGATGTATGAAGAATTAGATAGATAGATAGATAGATAGATAGATGATAGATGATGAAAAACACTTAGATAAGTAGATAGATGTGAGAAGATAGATAGATAGATAGATAGATAGATAGATAGATAGATAGATGTATGAAGAATTAGATAGATAGATAGATAGATAGATAGATAGATAGATAGATATAGATGAAAAACACTTAGATAAGTAGATAGATAGATGGACATAGATAGATAGATAGATAGATAGATGTATGAAGAATTAGATAGATAGATAGATAGATAGATAGATAGATAGATAGATAGATGTGAAAACACTTAGATAAGTAGATAGATGTGAGAAGACATAGATAGATAGATAGATAGATAGATAGATAGATAGATGTATGAAGAATTAGATAGATAGATAGATAGATAGATAGATAGATGTATGAAGAATTAGATAGATAGATAGATAGATAGATAGATAGATAGATGTGAAAAGACTTAGATAAGTAGATAGATGTGAGAAGACATAGATAGATAGATAGATAGATAGATGTATGAAGAATTAGATAGATAGATAGATGTGAAAAGACTTAGATAAGTAGATAGATGTGAGAAGACATAGATAGATAGATAGATAGATAGATAGATAGATGTATGAAGAATTAGATAGATAGATAGATAGATAGATAGATAGATAGATAGATGTGAAAAGACTTAGATAAGTAGATAGATGTGAGACATATAGATAGATAGATAGATAGATAGATAGATGTATGAAGAATTTAGATAGATAGATAGATAGATAGATAGATAGATAGATAGATAGATGTGAAAAGACTTAGATAAGTAGATAGATGTGAGAAGACATAGATAGATAGATAGATAGATAGATGTATGAAGAATTAGATAGATAGATAGATAGATGTGAAAAGACTTAGATAAGTAGATAGATGTGAGAAGACATAGATAGATAGATAGATAGATAGATAGATAGATAGATAGATAGATGTATGAAGAATTAGATAGATAGATAGATAGATAGATAGATGTGAAAAGACTTAGATAAGTAGATAGATGTGAGAAGACATAGATAGATAGATAGATAGATAGATAGATAGATAGATAGATGTATGAAGAATTAGATAGATAGATAGATAGATAGATAGATGTGAAAAGACTTAGATAAGTAGATAGATGTGAGAAGACATAGATAGATAGATGGATAGATGGATGGATAGATAGATGTAATGAAGAATTAGATAGATAGATAGATAGATAGATAGATGTGAAAAGACTTAGATAAGTAGATGGATGTGAGAAGACATAGATAGATAGATAGATAGATAGATAGATAGATAGATAGATAGATATGAGAAGACAAAGATAGAATAGAAATTACTAAGAAATATATACATAGATAATTTTTTACAGACAGGATCGGATATTTACAGCATTATATAGATATATAAATCGATAGATCCGAGAAGACTGAGATAGATAGATAGATAGATAGATAGATAGATAGATAGATAGATAGATAGATAGATAGATAGATAGATGCAAATAGACTTAGATAAGTAGATAAATGTAAGACGACTTAGATAGATAGATAGATAGATAGATAGATAGATAGATAGATAGATAGATACATACATACATACATACATACATATGAGAAGACAAAGATAGAATAGAAATTACTAAGAAATATATATATAGATCATTTTTTACAGACAGGATCGGATATTTACAGCATTATATAGATATATAAATCGATAGATCCGAGAAGACTGAGATAGATAGATAGATAGATAGATAGATAGATAGATAGATAGATAGATAGATAGATAGATATGGACATATTCAGATAGATATATATGGGACCCAAACAGGTGGTACCACTCCGGGTAAGCTTGAACCTGGAAATAACAGTAATTTCCTGGTGGTTCCTCGCTCCTCAAAACCTTCCGAGAAACAAGGCTTTGCTGCCGGCTGTAGTTTATCGTCATACCCAAGACAATTTTTATATGTGAAGAGATTGTCCAGCATTCACTGACATATAAGTGTATTAAGACAACTGTTTAGTTCAGTACTCTTTTATTGATCATATTGTTTAATTGTTGTATTCTATTAATGCAGAAACTACTCTTCTTATTAGACAATTTATCTATTATTTTTTCTATTGGACTGGTTAGCAAAACATCGGCGAATTGCCAACATTATAAAATGGTAAGTAACAAGGATTCCATTATAGCTTGTTTACATATTTTAATAAATTAAGAAATGTATATGAATAAAAAAAATTGTTTTCATATTTATTACTTTATAAACTGGTAAAGGATAAATATGGCATTGCATTATTCTAATTGTATTAATTTTTAAAATATAAAATTCTTCTAAATAACCAGGCTCATATATAGTGTTTAATATTTTAGTTGTAAATTCTAAAGGACAAAAAATGCCATAGATATGACCTTGAACAATGCATGGGCATCAACTATCTATCTATATATTAAATTCTTTGACTGCCGTTAGTCTGTGCGTCTGTCACACCCTCTAAAATAGCCATATATTGACCGCTCGAAACTAAATTTGGGGGAGATGCAAACAGGTAAGTACTGTTGCTTTTCCTAGGGTGCATAGCTTAGTAAAATAAATTTTCATTATTTTTAGGGCGAAAAATAAAGGCTTTATTATTTAGCATCCAAAATACTCTTCCTATTTCAAAAACAATTTAATGATTAAAATAACAAATAATTATTTAATAAAAATGCCATATTGTATTTTTCATCTTTTCTTTAAATTTTATATATACAAGAATCTAGTTTCCAGTTGGCCCTATGTTCGCGAGAACTATAAACACATCACAAGGCCAAACTCTTCAAAAGTCTTGGATTTGGTTCCAGAAGTAAATATTTATGCATGGTCAGTTGTATTTTGCATGCTCAAGAGTAAGAAAAGAATTTATTCTTCCCCATTAAAAAGGAAAAAAAAGTTTTCTTAAAAATATTGTTTACCATGAATTTTTATAAAATTAAATTAAACTAATTATTAAACTGTGAAGTAAGGACTCTGTCAAAGTGTTTTTCACAAAATTTCAGCTTATTCAAAATACATCGATTGGTCTGCGAAATTGAACGAAACGTAAAGTTTGTAAATCTTTACAAAAAAATTGATAGCGAGAATTTCAAGAAGACTAAATACTGTGTGAATTTAAACACGCGTCAGCGAGTTTCAAATATTATAATACATATCTATATATATTATAATATTTATATATATATATATATATATATATATATATATATATATATATATATTATATTGATACTGGGATCAACATCAACAGGTAGTGGTGAAAGTCTGTTTCATGCTTTAATGCAATATTCACATCTAAAGATTGTGTTTAAGCATCGAACAGACTGTCGTTATTCAGGGTGATCTTCAGTTTCCACTCATAGTTACATACGCTCAATCCTTGATATTGACCAATTTTGCCCATAAAGCATACCTTAATATTATATATTGGAGCATATAGTGCGTATTTGCATGTATATAAAAAAATTCATAAAGGGTATATTTGTAAAATGACAATACGTATAAAACAAAAAGAAGTTTTATCTTAACCGACGCATTTCGTCCTCTGAGGATTTTATCGAAGCATTTGCCTTGATATAATCCCTCAGAAGGACGAAACGCCTCGGTTAAGATACGTTTTCCTTTTATTTTTATTCGTAAGAATTTCTGGGATGAAAATTTATTAGTATTGATATTATTGGCAAATGGCTAATGTCCCCTTCTTTTTTTATTTCATCATCAAAACCATTCGAGAGTCCGATCTCCAGACTCCTTCAGTAATGTGTTGATACGAGTAACTTCCACCTAATTTCGCATTGAAATCTGTATTTAATTTACTGAGAAAGATTGTTCACATTCGTCTTTCGATGTTGAAGGATACATCTTGCCTTTTTTTTTTCGTGTCGGGTCAACAGAAAACTAAATGTCTAAGCCATAACCTAATGATTTAGGCCAGAAGATACTGTTGTTTCTTAAATTAGGATGCAAAGTATTCCTTAGTTTAATCCACTGGACGAATAACACAGTCTCAGAATATATGTAAATAATATTAGCAATAACTCAGCAGTACTAAGCAAAAAAAAAAAAAAAAAAAAAGGCGAGATATAATATCCGGAAATATGAACGTCGGAACGGAAAAATCTACCCTTTATTGAGTGTGTCCGTTCTGTGACAAGCATCTGCTTTTCACGGCACATCAGAATGTTGGGAATGTCGCCGAAGATCTCTCAGTTGAGGGTGATTTGAAGAACGATATCCCCGGTTCCAATTCCAGATTTGCTTATGACCGCGGATACCTCGTTTACTTCACCATATTTGGCGAAATAGGTCCCCATGAGGTCCTCACTTATGTCCGACGGCACACCGTGTACCTGTTACTGTTTTTTGTGTATATACTGTGTAACTAGTGAGCGAGTCAAAATGACTTAATTCCCTTTATAGGCGACCAATAGAAGGTTGACCAATCAGAAGCCGCTGAACATTGTATCCCTCGTGTATAAAGGCGGCCATCTTTGTTTTCCCTAGCGGAATGACCAGAGGCAACTTGTCCTGCGAACAGGACAGGCGGAAGAACTACGCCCTCCTACCTTGCTGCGATATCCACTGCGAACCTGCACTACGCTTTCCTACTGTCTGCGAAATATTCACTGCCAACCTCTGGATTCTATACTCGAAGACGACCGTCATGAAAATGTCTAACAGTACCGTCACCCGAGTTTTACGTGTCCCCATGTAGTCTGTTTGCATTCTCACTGTTTTCTTTTGAGAATGCTTCCAGACAACTTTTTGGCCTCCTCCTCATTCGCTAGAAGGATGTCCCACAAAGCGTTGGACCTTCTAGCCAAAACCCGTGGGGCAACGTTCAGTGGCTTTTACGCTTCCACCATGGTTTCCCTACTGACCCCAATTAAGTTACGGCTTTTCACGGCCGAGGTCAGTAGGGAGATTTTCGTGACGTCACGGCCTTTAGCGCCTCCGAGATGGTTATGAAATCGTTTCTTTTAACGAACTCTTCATATTTAATTTTTAAATTGGCCTAATACACTGCGTCCTTTCTAATCCTTTTGTCTGCTTGCTATAGTGATTCGGATATTTCACCAGATTCCGGCGGTGATTCGTCAGCGTCACTAATATTACAAACTATTTTCTTCTTTTAATTTCTGCTTTTAGTTATAATTTCCTTGGCTCAAATGCATATAAACAATCTACAAACGTTAGGAATAATGCATCTTGAACTTTACTTCTGTCGTTGTTATGACTGGTATTTATTCATGCAAAAAGTACAAATTGTGGCACGAGGCCAATAAAGAGAAGGGGTAGAGGCTGGTCAACACTAACTATCTTATACCTAGCTAATCAGATTCGCGACCCATTCGTACATTACATTTTACCCATTCACCAAAAGAACTCGTCCATCACCAAACAATCCTTCAACCACCATAATACCACGTGCTCTCAAGGGAGACCTACCAAAATCGCGCCCCATGCCATAAAAATTTTAATGATGATATATATATACAATTCTAATAATGATAAAATGAGAGGGGAGGGAAATGAACCCAATAATAAACTTAAAATAAACACAAATACAAACTAAACATAATTGATGTTAGTAGGGACCGTCCAACCCATAAAACAGAGAGACCGCTGTATTCTGCCCAGGGGACAAAATCAAGAGACGCTCTCGCTAAGGGAGTGGGAAAAAGTATAAAATATTAGGCTGGAATGGGAAAATATAAAATTGACCCAGTCGAGATGAAAGGGGGGTCAAAACAAACTGGGGAGGTTGGGAATCTCGACTTGGATCATAACCAAAGAACGGCCGGGATGCAGGCCAGGAACAACACTTACTCACATTAACTAGGTACACTGAAGCTTGTCTAACCTAACCAAGGGGAGGGTTCCACAGGAAGCCACCCCGATGTGCAATAGGTTGACCTAGAAGAGAAAATCAAGGCTAGCCCCGTTCACACGAAGCAAGCTCACTTCTTTTACCCACCTTTCGCTAAAGACTGTCGAATGCAATCGTTTTCTATCCGATCTAATCTTCATCTTGAGCTGATGCTCAAAGAATCTGTCTTTTGTTATGACTAGGCAAAACTATATTTTATGTTTGCCTGTTATGATGACGTAATGCTATGATGACGTAATGCTATGATGACGTAATGTCATGTTTACATAATACACAATACATGCGAGTGAAAGTCTGTTAAATGCATTTAAAAGGCCATTTCAAAAGCTGGAGATGTTATTTAATTTAGGAAGTGGGTTTTAAAAGGAATTTAAAAATAGATATCGATACATTAACAAAG
>CAHIKZ030000239.1:692500-700000 GCA_903632075.3 Acanthosepion pharaonis | reverse complement strand
CGTTTCATTTAATGCCGAGCTTGCTGGAGACGTTATATTCTGGATACCATCCCGGAGAAAAAGAACAAAAGGTCGACCAAAGAAGATGTACATTGACCATCTGATGGAAGAAACGGGATGTAGACTGGTTGAGCCTCCAAATGCAAATATACAACAGGAAGCAGCATATCATGGAATGCGGAGCTTGCTCGACTTGATGATGATGCCAGGTTGGGTGAAGAAAACGGGGACAAAACCGACTGACCATTAATTGCATAAAGACTGATATTATGAACATCAACAAGAGAAAAAGCCGAAGATCCGAGTTATAATTGGTGTTATAATTATCAAGCAGGCGTAGAATTTTAAATATCTGGGAAGCGTTTTAACAGAGGATGGAAATTGTGACACCGAAATCCGAATACACATTGGTCTAGCAAAAGAAGCATTCAAAAAAAAAGTAAAAAAAATGAAAATTAGCAACGTGATGAGAAACGGATATATATCTTTAGAAACAAAGAAAAGAGAGGTTGATTTCAATGGGATACCCGTCCTCTTCCATTGAATGAACAATCACCCCACGGGCGAGGGAATAACTAGAGAGAGCAGAAACATGGTTCTACAGAAGGATACTGAGAATTTTATGAACGGAGCAAGACAAAAAAATCACTTATACACAGAATCAGGAGTCAGCTGAAATTCCTTGGACACATAATAAAGAAGGAGGTCTTGGAAAAATTTACCCTCACGGTGCATATTAAGGGCAAGTCTTAAATTGGCAACAGAAAGAACACTTCTACTCGGAATCAGAAAAAGACAGCTGAAATTCCTTGGACACATAATGAAGAAGGAGGGTTTGGCAAACTTAACTCTCTCGGCGTATAGAGAGGGAAGGAGAGATAGAGGGAATGCAGCAAGACACTTACTTGAATAATTTGTGCGAATATATTCTTGCAAAGGGAGAAAAACCACTAAAAGCTGCACGAGATAAGAAATCGTAGAAGACCATGATTACCTAGATATAGAAAATGAATAGAAGGATTCCATTACTCTTTCTTTTTGTCACCTGCTCTTGTTCGTTACTACGTCTGAGCGGAATGGACTCAGTGAAACCGATTATTAAATTTACAAAATTAAGAATGCGAGAGTTTGTGTTTGTGTGTGTGTGTGTGTGTGTGTGTGTGTGTGTGTGTGTGTGTGTGTGTGTGTGAATGTAGCCCACAAAGGTGACATTGCCCTAGGTAGGTTTATTTTAATGATTAAATTTTACAATATTAAATGCATTGATATTTTCCGGACATTGACTTGTGCGGAAGGATTGTCTCAAAAATAAAGTTCTGAGCCAAAACTGGAATTCAGCAATAGATTTCATATACTTGCCAGTTGCAAGATGTCGTGATTATTTTAAAATAAAGGGAGAAAGCTGCGGTATACTGTGCCAAAAACGTATTCATTACCGCCTGGACAGATTGTAAACACTGAAGGGAAGTATATTTTTGCAACAGGTAAATTCTCCCTACAAATCGGAGATTTCTGTCGATTTTCACTAGACACTGACGCCTCGCCTGTGGACATAGTTCTGTTTTTGTTACCAGAACAAAAGCAGAGAAACTGTTTTCCATTGTGTAAGAAGCGTCAAAGTACATTTTATCTATATAATGAACTTATCACCCATATGATTTCGTTCACAAAACTTATGACAAATTAACAGGCTAAAGATAAATGTTTACATATATACAAGGTCTGTCTAAATAGTAACGAATGCTGTGTGAGCTATGGGCGATAGATTGGTAAGTGGATGGTGTTATTATCTATGCTGTCTTGGGAGTATATAACTGTAATCTTAGCTTTCTGCAACCATTGCATGTTAAGTCGTTGCTACTTCAACACAACAATGCGTTTTCTCGCAACGCCCTGAGCATCCGGAAGTTCAGGGCCGAGAACCTCACCTTACTGGAACAACTACACTATTCACTTGATCTTTCTCCGTATGATTTTTTTCACCAAGCTCAAGTGGTTCATCAAGGGTACTCGTTTTGAAGGTCTGTAGGCCGTCAAGAGTGTCGTAACGGCGGAGCTAAGGGTCATCCAAGAAGAATTCTTCCAGCTGCGTAGAAACCTCGCAGAAAAGGGTGGAAAATGCAGTGGAGTCGAAGAGGATTTACTTTGAAGGTGAAACTATGCAGTTTCTTTTTTGGAATTGAAATATATTGCTTGTGACATCAGCTCCATTAATTTTCAGACAGATCTTACTACGTTAAAATTAATATTTAATTCATTCAGGCGTTTGAATAAACATCTCTGTTTTTTAAACAGTATACATTTGTGTCTATTGGCATTGAAAGGGTTTGAACTTTCGTCTCTTGTTGGAGGAACTCACCGTTATATCTAGCGTGCTTAAAGAAGATTTTCATTGCCAAGCAAAGTTCAGCTCCAGTATTTACAAAACGCACATCCCTTGTTCGGATCTCTGGAAGCCCATAACTGCTAACTTCTTTTTAATTTATTTTCTTATCTGAAGCAAAAGTAAAGTACTTTCCAATGAATTAATAGTAAGTACCTTCATTTTTCGCATTAAAAAAACAGCATATCAAAGCCCTAAGCTCAATAACAAGGACACATGGCACAGTGGATAAAGGCGTTGGTTAGATCCAGTGACAGGAGCCAAAGAGTGTGAGTTCAATACCTGATAAATATGTCAACAATGATTAGGACAATAGCCTGAATAATGTAAATAGCGTTAATTTGGGTGTGTGCGTAGTATTTATGTTTTTAGTGTTATACAGATGTTTTAGTCTCCGGACACACTTAGCACATTTTGGCCGTGTTCGTAGTTAATAATATTAAGCGTTGGCTTTTTCTTTTTTTAAATTATTAAGTCTTCCATTATTTTTAATCATTTTTTTGTACATGTGGAAGACGTCTTTAAAAAGTGAAATGTCGAAGAGGCTTGGGAAATTTTAGCACGGTACTGTCCTTAAACCCACTTTAATCCTCGACCTTGGGTCACATTTTGTAGAGAAGTGGGCTCACTGAAAGATAAACACTTATGGAAACGGTCGTGTTTCGCAGTTACTTTTACTTTAATAGAAACAAGAATAGCATCCTGACCAGACGAATGGAGATCCTTGAAGATTAAAGAAAGAAATACTCATTCAAAGTGTTAGATAAACAGATGAAATGCTTTTCTAATCCTTTGTTTATTTATCTGCTTACGCATGAAAGCGCTGATATTGTTTGAGCTACTCTTTGTAATTACTTCATTGTGTACGCGATGCTGCTTGAAAGAGCGTTTTCTTATATACATCTTGTTGCGAATTTCCTCAAGGAGGTCATTAACATTAGCAAGAAGATTAATTCTAGTATTTTTTTTTCTGTTGGGTGTGGAGTGGGATGTGTTTTTTGTTGGCGAAAGAGAGTACATTAAACGCTCTATCTTAATAGCAAGAAAAAAGTATACAGAAAACGACTTTGTCAGTTTCTAATGAGACTTAAGTTTTACGACTGTACAAGTCGTAAAAACCTGGGCCTCATTAGAAATTCATTCCCCGTTTTACTTCCGAAAAGCTTTTTAATTTTCTCGCTTTGGTTTTCACTGTGGCAAGGCCTGAGTGTATCTTACTGAGAGCACATCAGTGTGTCTGCTGCATAATTCAAATGCAAAAACACAAAATCAAGAACACAGATACATGTTCGTATGAGCTCTTCGCCAGGGTACCTAGACCTTATGAATTTAAGCTCAGAGCTAGATTAGGAACAAGGTATCAACAAATTACAGTTGAATTGGCCAGATGTCACCGTAAGTTCTATTCTAACAGTTTCTTCTCTCGAACTTCTCGCCTATGTAAATATTTTCCGACTCTATGTTTTCCAGTCAAGTTTGATCTACTTCAATTTAAATGCAATGTCTGTCGTTATCAACAGTTTTCCTGATTACTCTTATATTTTTCTCGCTTCTTAGTAAAGTTTCAGTTTACTAATTCTGTCACATCCAGCCGGCCCTTGAGTCTTAGTGTTTTTACTGCCTCGCTTTGGGTAAATCCGATTAAAATATATATACGTGTAAACAGATAGATAGAATTAGAATTTGTAGGCTTATCAACCGTTTGTGGATAATTTAAATCCGAAAATTATTACCGACAGCAGAACATTGCTTACAATATACGATGTTCCTAGTCAGTCCCATCTCTAAGCACTAACTGGACTCAACACTATATATATATATATATATATATATATATATATATAGATAGATAGATAGATAGATAGATATAGATAGATAATTGCATTAGATAGATAATTGCATTAGATAGATAGATAGATAGATAGATAGATAATTGCATTAGATAGATAGATAGATAGATAGATAGATAGATAGATAGATAGATAGATAGCAAAATAAAGGGTTCAGTTCGACATTCCAAACACCTGAAGAAGGCCGGAGCGTACAACGGCCGAAACGTTGTAATAAATATGGCGACAAAGATGAGGACAATAGTCCGAATAATGTAAATAATGAACAAAGTTTGTCATCAAAATGTTTATGTTATTATTCGAAGAAAGACCGAAGTATTTTTTTATTAATTTTAATATTTTTTAATCCTTTCACGAACGTTCGAAATTTTGGTTAAAAAAAAATATCAGCAGCTGACGTAACGATATCGATTACATTTTTTTTTCGGTATTTCCGGTTAAAAAAAGCATTGACTTGAAAATTCTTGCAAAAATCAAATTGTCGGATGTTAATGAAACTTTCAGGACATATTCAGAAATAAATGAAATTATTTACGAATTTAAAAAAAAAAAAATCTTGATATTTTTTTTTGTATATGTTACCACGCACTTAATTTCATGAAATTTCGAGAAATTCAATTTTTAAGTCGGTGATTTTTTTTTATAAATTAAAAGCATGTCTCCTTAAAGAAACGAAATCGTCAATTTTTTTGTAAATCACCAAAAATCTACTCTGAATTGTAAAATAAAAATGCAATAAAACTGTGGCATTATTTAATTAGAAAATCTTTTAATTACTTTGATAAATAAGATTTATTAAGGACACTACTATCTTAATAGGAATGTTTTGATGAATAATTGATTTTTACAAGAATTGTTTTCATTTTTTTTTTAAATTAATTAAATATCAAAAAATTGTTTAAAATTCTTCCTTGCTTCAAGCCGAAGGTTTTTTGATATTGTTAAGTGAAAAGTACATTTACGAATCAAAAATTGAAAAGCTCATAATAGTTGTTTGTACACAAATACATTTTTTTTAAATTAAAAAAAGATTGTTAGTGTTTAGTCGTTCCCAATTTTTAACTATGGCGTGAAGCCATAAATGATATTATCCTTTAAAAGATCACGTAGTTTAAGATTCGTCTGACGGCCTGCAATTCTATCAATTTCACTATTTAGTTCTGTTTCGTCGTTAACGTCTTTGCAAAACATCCCTTCAAAATTTCAAATTAAGTTTTACATATTATAATTACTATTTCGCTAGATATTATTAATTTATGGATTCATTTTAGTTTGGGTCATACTTCAATTAAGTAATTTTTTGTTTATTTAGTAAACTTAAGAACCTAGAGATGAAACACAACTAAACGTAACTAAAAGTCAATAAGAAATTAAATATTAGCAGAAAATATGTTAACTTGTAAAAATTACTAGGTAGTTAAAAAAATATGCGTTCACTTAGATTTAAAAAAAAAATATGTTAATTCTGGTCATCCATACTAGCTGTCATCACCTCGGAACTCATCGATACGTCAATAAAGATCAGAGAAAACATGACTCGTCGTCAAGAAATGCTTCTATATTATTTTGTATGCTATAAGTAAGTAATATTTATTTCAAATCAATAATTTAACTTGAAATTTGCTAACTTTACTCAGATAACGTGTCACAAATATATATTTGATTTTTATTTGGGAGATTTTAAAAAATAGTAAATTGCAGATAATTTTGTTTTTTTAATAAATTTCTTAAAATTAAGAAAATTTGAAAGGCACTGTATATTGCTTTCAAAAAAAGGTTTTACTGAGATGGGCCAAAATGTTGAGATTCGATCTACATAATATTTCTTTTATATTACTTACTGGAAATTAAATTGAAAGGCACTGGAATATATTACTTACAGGAAATAGTAAATTGCTATTTGAAACGCACTGGAATATATTACTCACTGGAAATAGTAAATTGCTATTTGAAAGGCACTGGAAATAATAAATTGCTATTTGAAAGGCACTGGAATATGGAATATATTGCTATTTGAAAGGCACTGGAAATATTACTAGGAAATAAATTGCTATTTGAAAGGCACTGGAATATATTACTTACTGGAAATAGTAAATTGCTATTTGAAAGGCACTGGAATATATTACTTACTGAAATAGTAAATTGCTATTTGAAAGGAATATATTACACTGGAATATTTGATTATATTACTTACAGGAAATAGTAAATTATTTGAAAGGCTATTATTACTTACAGAAAGGCAATTGCTGAATATATTACTTACAGGAAATAGTAAATTGCTATTTGAAAGGTAAATTGCTGGAATATATTACTTACTGTAAAATAGTAAATTGCTATTTGAAAGGCACTGGAATATATTACTTACAGGAAATAGTAAATTGCTATTTGAAAGGCACTGGAATATATTACTTACTGGAAATAGTAAATTGCTATTTGAAAGGCACTGGAATATATTACTTACAGGAAATAGTAAATTGCTATTTGAAAGGCACTGGAATATATTACTTACTGGAAATAGTAAATTGCTATTTGAAAGGCACTGGAATATATTACTTACAGGAAATAGTAAATTGCTATTTGAAAGGCACTGGAATATATTTCTTACTGGAAGTAGTAAATGTAATCATTTAGCGTTCAATTAAAGCTAATATGAAAACTTCAAGAATGCTTTTTCATTTTTAAAAACTCATTTTAAAACTTACGTATCACAAATTCAGTGGAGGTACCTAATTAACATTATTCATAATGTATTGCATAAAATTTTATTTTTAGTGGATGTACGTGTTTGAGGTATAGTGGCGTGGGTCTTCGAGGTTAAAATGAACAGTTGATTTACCCACGCCAAGAACATAAATGAAGGATAGTAATGGCGAGGAAAAATCCGGGTACTCTTAACAAAACACGATAAGACAAAGTTATGCAGGTGCATATTTTATAACAGCTTAAAATGTTATTGAAAAAATTCACATTAAAAAAATTAAACTACTTCTTAATTTAAATGCTGACGTCAAATTATACAATATTCATCCGGACCATAATTGCTCAAAATTTGGATGTTTTCTGAATGAAATTTGATGCAAACGTATGATAACTTACCAGACCATGAAATTTAAATCCCTAAAGATATATATATATAAAATACTTTTGTATATTATTCTATGTTACAAGAAAGAACTGTCCGACAAATGAGAAAATGTTTAATAATTCAAGATTTTATTTTCAAGGAATTTATTGAAGAAATTTACACGTTTGAAGTTGTGACAGCAG
>CAHIKZ030000239.1:585000-685000 GCA_903632075.3 Acanthosepion pharaonis | reverse complement strand
GTGCGTACTTACACACACACACACACACACACATATATATATATATATATATATATATATGAAAATAAATAAAATATAAATAAGGGAATATATAAATAAAACCGAGGAATTCTAAACGATAAATTTAAACAATCTTATGGCGCTGAGTATGGCGGTAAACTTGGACTGGTAGCAAAGCGTCTGATTTGCAGACTGGATGTTTCAAGCAGCGCTGAACCACCTCTTATTGTTTTTGTTCCCAGATACTTGATGAAATAGCAAGAGGAACAAACGTAATGACTAGAAAAGGCAGTACAATAAAAAAAATGATAACATTCTTGCTTCAAGGGAAACAATAACATCAACCTCGTATTGTGAAAGAATTGAGTGCAGAGGTTTGTCTTTCCAGCTTTGTTTTATTTGTTCAAGAGTTTATCAGGGGCTTTCTTTTTCATAATTTTTACTCCAACAGTTGGTTCTTTGGTTCTTCTTGGGTTTTCTCCAGGATCTACTAAATATATTAGGTTGGAAAAATAATGTAAGAATGTCGTTTTTTGACGTTAAAAAATACGTCAAAAAACGACATTATTACGTCATTATTTTTGCACCAACCTAATAAATCTCGTTTGTATTTAGAACCTACTTTCATGATTGAATATTTTCTTTCTGTTTTCGTTTTGTTTAATTAATTGTTTCATCAAGTCCTTTGTTATTTCCACGTATGTTAGGAAGCCAATAGTTGTCTAGTATAACAATTCCTGCCGAATAAGGCCACTTTCAACTTTTTAAATGGGGTATTTATAGACTGTCTGGATCAGCCTCTGGATATTAAGCATAGAAAGAAGCTTTCTTGACTTAGAATCCAGTCGTCTGATATTATTTAGAGTTCAGTTCAATATGTTGAAAATATATTGAACCACTAGCTTTTCTGAGAATTCATGTCATTTATTGATATCAGTCGCAACCTTCTATAGTACACTTTTATTTTTTATGGTGAATTCCTTTAAGCTCCTTTACGCTGAGGTAGCTTCTTCTTCCTCTAATTCTTTGACTGTCACTCCAGTATCTAAGCTAATAGACGATGTGTGTTGTAGTGATCCTCGCAAAATTGTGACTTTAGCACATTTATCAAAACCGACTTTCACACTGTTATGGTCCGGTTCCTTGTACCAAGGTGATAGTCCAAGGTAGAACCAATAAAGAAGAACTCGAACACGGATATGGAATAACACAGATATATTACAAACAGGAATATATACAGAGAAGTAGAAAGTGTTAGTACGAACAATCAGGTTTAGTAGTAATTGTCTGAACGCGACTCTGTTTCAGACTGCCTCTGACGGACTTCACTCCAGACTTCAGACTGAACAGTATTTAGTCACCCCCACCACGACGGCATCATGTGGCACAAGGCCTGTTTAAAGTGGGATCTCCGAGGTAAAAATTTGCCCTTTGAACCCGGATAAACGGGTTCAGGGTCGATTTACCTCCCCGAAAGAGACTCCGCCCTTCGGCGTAGCCTCGTTCGGGTTGCTCCCCGCCCGAAGGCAGAGAGTTCAACCGATCAGCCGGTCGTCCGACTTCAGACTGAACTCCCTGTTTTCTCTTGAGACGCAGTTTTTATTACGTATGGAATAGTCCATTATGTTATTATGGGTAAGGTCCCAGAACACACTCCGATGTTACGATGCTATTATTACACTGGTTGGGACCCAGAAAGAAATAAACATCAGAAATCGAAAGAAATAATAATAATAATAATAATAATAATAATAATAATAATAATCTGTTCCTGTTTTAGTTGGAACTTTGCTTCTAATAAAGAAAGGAATTCAAAAAAAAAAAAAATCAACAAAATCGCTGATGTAACATTTCTCTTGGAAATCAAAAAATATTTCTAACAAGCACATCCAGTAGCCTGCGTAGTGCTTTATACACACACACACACACACACACACACACACACACACACACACACACACACATATATATATATATATATATATATATATATATATATATATATATATATAAAGAATTCTCAATTCCTTGACTTCAATTAAGTGAATATGAGGCCGGATAAAAAATCCGCACTGTTATATTTACAACTAGTAGCATGGCCCGGCGTTGCCCATGGTTGATTTAAAAATCGTACGACTCATAAAGCAATCGCTAACACTTGACTTAAAAATATTTTTGCCCTTCATTACCTTTAAAGGAGTGTCCTTTGTCGTGCTACATGCCTTACTTCTTGCCTATCTCATATCGATTTTTTTCTAAGCTCTATACTAAACATTAAATCTGTTACGAAAAAATAACTAAACAAAATGAACACAAAACGATCAGCTTTAAAAAAGGACTCGTAACTGGAAAAACCGAATGAAAAAAGAATGTTATCAACAAATATTTTTTCACACCTAACCTAGTTCTGCGGAATCAGAATCAACGTTGAGTTTAAGCAAGCGAATTAGCCAATTGGAGTAAAGTGCCATGCAGATTTAAATTTTTCCCACTTGTGACGAATGCAGCTATCGATTTTTTTTGCTTGCTAGCATGCGAGTTAACATTCGTGTCAGTCAGCTGTTGGCTCTCACGCTGGCCAATAGAATCTTCTTACCTATTCGTGGCAGCCAGCTAAAGGCTCTCACTCTGGCCAGTAGAAAATGGCCGCAAACTACATGAAGCCGTAGAAGCATAAAAAATAGATTATTTCCACTATCGATGGGAGTTGGGAAATGCAAAGTCGGTCTTGGCCTTCTCGCTTACTTGGAGCATGTGCATGTAAATTTTGGTGCAAATCCGTCGAAAATTGCGGCCGTGCATTCGTTACCCCCCTACACACACATCCTTCCTTTTATAGATAGAGATACGTTTGCTTTTCCAACCCATTCTTCCTTACATTTGCGTTACAATTGCTTTTCCTTTTCTTTTCTACTTCTTTTCTTTAGACATCTACGATAAACTTGCTTTCCTCTTTTCTCTTGTTCTCTTCACTCTTCTTCTTCTTCTTCTTTTTCTTCTTCTTCTTCTTCTTCTTCTTTCTCCATACCACCCTCCTTCCTATTACACTCAATGCGTTTGTGCGTCGTGCTTTTGTTTATTTATTTTTGATAAATAATAATGTAGCGTTCTTCGTGGTTCTTTTAAAAAATAAATCGTTGGGTGGTCAATTGATAAAAATCTCCTGATGAGGCCAGGAGGTCGAAATCAAGGTCGCGTATTCAACTAACCTCGTAATTTTTAAAGTTAATAGCTCTACATTTTATTTTTACATTCATTTTCTTTTATTTTCACACGTGTATTGAGCACTGTTTATACTACTATTTCCTGGTCTAATTTAACTCTGACCATTAACCATATTCATATATATATATATATATATATATATATATATATATATATATATATATATATATATATATATGCTTTCTTTTGTTCAATTGAGCGGAAATAACATCAAATCATGTCCTTCACTTGCCCTAAGTCTTTCGTTAAAACGCACCATATGATAATAATCTAAATGCACGTGATTATAATAATTTCCAAATAATAATAATAATAATAATAATAATAATAATAATAATAATAATAGGGTTTGAAGATATGGAATTAGCTACGGAACATAATTGAAGTAAATGCACTTGGAACACCTACTAGAATCTTGTAAGTGCTCTTGGGGCAAAAT
The DNA here is from genome assembly GCA_903632075.3 of Acanthosepion pharaonis. NCBI lineage: Eukaryota > Metazoa > Mollusca > Cephalopoda > Sepiida > Sepiidae > Acanthosepion > Acanthosepion pharaonis. The sequence continues at coordinate 681,336 of CAHIKZ030000239.1, read as the reverse complement.
GGATTTGTAGATCACCAAAAGACTGCCATAATTTTCCTTCTGACGATACTCCCAAAAGTTCTTGAGTTGTAAGGAGTCGGGTTGACATCATGCCTCTAGAACAGAAACACCATTGATTTCCCCACTGTAGCACCCCATAATAAAAATAATTTACACTCTCATAGTTATTGCTCTGACATGAGATAAAATATGTTTGTTAAAGAATATGGCAAAATAATCCGATTTGGGTATGACGATAAACTACATCCAGCAGCATGTCATCTGATCGGGAGTTTTCGTGGAGCGTGGAACTAACTCTTAATTTCTGTTGCTGCCTGGGACTAGCAGCTGAGGTTGTAGCACCAGTTATGATCCAACTTTTGGACAAATAGTTAACCCTAATCTGAGGACAAAACTCTGTGAAAGTATACAAAAATGGTATAGTATAAATACTAGCAATACATTTTTATCGTAAAAAAATTACCAGATATACATTATTGTAAGAAATAAAAATTACCAGCAATGCACTTTTCTAAAAGAAATTATTAATGCTCCCAAGAAAATTTGCTTTCGACATTAAATGACCCATGAGGAGTTGATATGCCGTTAAACAAACAAATAAATAAATAAAGTAATTAAATATAAAGATGCTGAAGTTAAAACCGAAAAAGAATGTTATATTTTGAAATAACTGCTATATTTATAAATATTGGTCTCTTGGTACGATCAAGAAAGGTACAGATATAAACATCGATTGATTAGAAAAGATTCCAATAGACTCATTGAATGAATCCCTGGAAGCCCATGCCTTAAAAAAAACACACAAAAAAAATTGTTCTCACAGCCCACACCTTACGAATGGCTTTATCTGTGGAAAATATGTGCTATTTTTTTTCAAAACTATTTAGTGTAAAATGTTATGATGCTTATTTCTGACCTTAGGTCTCTGGTCGGGACCCGGAAAGAAATGAGTATACACCAGAAACCAAAGGAAATAATAATAATAATAATAATAATAATAATAATAATAATAATAAAAGTAGAAGAAGAATGTAACACATCATACCTAAATCTCGTAGTCTAGATAAAATGTATACAAAAAATAAAAACATAAGTACTGCGAGGAAATTAAATAGGGTTAATCTTGTAAAGAAGAAATCGGTTTTACCACGTAGACAAATTTTATTAGGGAAGACCTGTTGCTGTCCTAGAATATAAAATAATGATTTACTCTGCGAGTTAGCCATCTCCACCGAGAATCGATTTCCAGCCAAAATACCGGATTAGATGGCCGTAAGTAAAAAGAGAGTCTGATTTTTTTTTTCATGAATTATGCATTTTTAAACTTCTATATATATTTCTTTAAAAGGTATGTTCCTTTTCATTGATTCGAGATTTTCCTGGGTTACAAATTAAGAGGCCGACTTTATGAGGAATTGTGGGAAATATAACGGTTAAGCCTAAACTCGAACATGTAAAGATTATAGCGATCGGGGAAATATCCTCAAAGAGCGGTTCGTGGGAAGAAACTACTCCAGTGGAACTTACATCTTACCAATGGAATACGAAAGGGAATGAGGGTGAATACGCTACAAAGAGCGTAGCATGACGGTCTTAGCCGCTAAGGTCAGAACTGGTGGAACTTAGAAACGTAGTCTGTCTGAATATTTTTCATGAGAATAACGATAGATTAGCGAGAGGTTTACGACGTTTCGTCTGCGGGGAAAGTGGTTGTAGGGTGGAAAATAATTCATCTCCCACAAGGATTTGTAGACGCTTTTGGAGTCTATCGAGACTGGAACAGCATTTGGAGTATATCGAGATTGGGCAGCTAGTTTTTGGTCTTATCTGGCTCTTGTAAAATTAGTGGAGAGTTGTAGGGGCTGGGTACTTACTGGAGCTGTACAGGATACCGAACATTTAATCAACATCTTTAGCATTGGATCATAACGAACGAGTTCCACTTGAGGTATGGGTTGAGTCTAAATCCTAATAGGAGCTCAAGAACCGGGAGATCAAATGCATTGTTATCGGTGAAAATTCAGAACGGTTATAAAATGTAAAATAAGAAATGATCTGTCTGTCGTTACAGATTTAAAACAAAAGGAGTGGTACCTACCCCTAAATGTACAAGGGTGTGCAGGTTGTATACTGAACTGAAACCTAGAATGGCATAAGGCAATGCTTTGGAGAGCTGAGGAAAGATTAGACGAGAATTGTATGAATGTTTGAGATTAGCAAGAAGACGCCATTTTTTTCGTCTTATCAAACCTTTAGAAAGAGTGAGTATGACAGTGAGTGTTAGACGCGTCATGGAGCGTTGAAAGGGATCGAACAATTTCCTACTAGGTTGTCACTTCGGTCCCACCCTTTCAGAGACGATACAGTTAAAGGTCACCGCCTCTTCTACTCCAACGTCTTCTCTCGCACTTCCCGACATTGAAACTCTCTTCCTCTTACTTGCTTCCCTGATAACTCTAAACTTCAAAAATATAAATGTAATGTCAATCGACATATGATGTCTTGATCTTAATCCCCGGCCTTCTCTTTATCCATTCCTCAAACACCTCTTTTTTCCCTTACTTTCACTCTCTGTAACCCTTGCGTGCTAATAGCACTCCTGCCATGCTTTGTGTGAAATGCTTAAAAATAGCAATACATTGTAAATCGCATTTGAGGTAATGAGAAATTGAGGCTCTTGCCTAAGGTTTGTCATTATTAGTTATTTACAATAATTGTCTCTCCAGATTCCATCTTACATTTCTGTAACTCTACCACTCAGCCATGCCTAGAATACTGCTGCCACATATGGTCTAGTACTCCTGGTATATATTTTGAGATTCTTGATAAAATCTAAAGAAGAATCCGCAATATTATTGGTTCTGACCTGGCCTCTCGGCTTCAGTGACTTTCCCACTGTCGCAATGATGCCTGTCTATGCCTTTTCTACAAAAAAACTTTCATGGAATTTTGTTTTAAATGAAGTGTCAATTGTTATCAACTATCTTCTTGATGACACTTCTATTGTTCTCAGATCCTTTGAAACGTTTATTTTATTTTATTTTTTTACTCATTCATGTGCTTCCGGAGGTATAGTTAAAAACAAACCAGCAAACAAATTTATTATACTAAATGTCCTTATGTGCTTAATTATTAAAACTAAGCGATTTTTTTTTCAAAAACAGTTCCATCTTATAAATTTATAAATTTTCTATTAGCCCCGCCAAAACAAATGTGCTTTCATTTAACCAATACAAAGTACTATTTTTTTGTTCCATCAACATGGCTGGTGCCGAACTTCAGGAGAGTAACACTTTGATACTTCTTGGATTCTCGCTTTCCACAGGCATGAAATGGAGTGATTGTATTGAATCAATAGCTAGATCTACTGCAAGGCAAGTTGGTTCGCTATGTTTTACCAGACAATTCTTCTGATCAGAATGTCTGAGTCACATTTATAAATCTACAATTCGCCCTTTCATTGAATATTGCTGTCATATCTGGTATAATGCTCCTGCTACTTATCTCGAGATTCTTGACAAAATTCCTTTAAGCGTCTGTAATGTAATCGATCCTGACCTGGCATCTAGACATTACTTACTTTCCCACCGATGTGACGTTGCTTCACACTGGCTTTTCTACAAATATTTTCATGGCAATTCTGCGGACGAGGTGCTCTGCTTAGCGTTTAGTCAGTATAAATTTAAACATAGTTCCACCCATTTTACTCTTTAACTAGATAATGCAACCATAAACTGTATTCTAACAGTCTTTTCTCGCCAATGTAATTCCCTTCCAAATTCTTTCTTCCTTACCACCTAAACTATTTAAATAATCAAAAGTAACGCCAATCGCTATCTTCAGACTTACTGAATCCTGTTCCTTATTCTCCCCACTAACGTTTTTTTCGTTCTCTATCACGCTCTGTAATCCCCAGGATCCTAGTGGCATTGCTGAGCGTCCTGGATATGACGATAAAAAAATCCGCGTCCTGGGTATGACGATAAACTATATCCGGCAGCAAGGCCTCTGATCAATAGGTTTTGAGAAGTATGGAACCATCTCATAATTGTTGCTGTACCCAGGTCCACTCTGACACAGAGTAATAACACCTTTTAGCGTTCCAGTTGATGAGCAAATAATTAATCCCCAAATTAGGATCAAAATACTATAAAAATGTAAAAAACAGGTCCTAATACCAGCAATAGATTTTTGAAAAAATGTATTCCCAGAAATACATTATTATTAGCAATATATTTTTGAAAAAAAATATTACCAGCAGTACATTTTTGAGAAAAAAGATTACCAGCAATAAAAATCTTGTCGACATTAAATAACCCAATGAGGTTGATAAGCTGTAAAACAAACAAATCCAAACCAAATCTTATTTAATTATTCTTAGTTGTGTGCCATGCGGGATACACGCTTAGGCGATCACGTATCTTTTCGATACATTACTGACGAGGCAGATTTTTTTCCGAAGTAGGTTTCCATTTATTTCTGCGGTAGACCTCTGGACATCCAAGGCTATAGAACCCGGTCTGTCTGCTATTTACCCATAGCTGGGGGGGTGCGAGCAAAAGAGGTTTCATACCTTTCCCAAGTGTCAGTCAGTTATGTACCATGCGTGATAAATGCTTAGGCGATCATGTATCTTTCAATACATAGACTGACGAGGAAGATTTTTCCCGCAGTAGGTTGCCATTTCTTTCTGCGGTAGACCGGTTGCCATCCAAGGCTATAGAATCCGATCAGTCCTGCTATTTACCCATAGCTGGTGGGAAGAATAAGTGTATTCCAGATTTAATTCATGTTTTTTCTATTCAAATTTTCCCTCTCCCTCTCTTTACCTTTCCCCTCCCCATGTCTCTTTCCTCTGAAAATATTGAAATATCAGTCTTTCTGCCAATGTGTTCTCTTTCCCCTTTTAATATTAAAATTTTGTCCTTTTTCTCTTTTCTCTCTCTTCCTTTCTTTTCTTTTTCCCTTTTGTCTGAATAAATTAAACTCAATTTATTACTCGAAATAATTTATGAAAGAAAACCATATTACCAGTAATAAAAATCTAAATAACCCATTTAGATTGATATACCGTAAAACAAACCAAAGCAAAGCATTGTTGGGTTGCTTAGGGTGAATATTTCTGCCATATTTTGTGTGGTGCATCTGTTATATATCTGAAGACAAGATGCGGTGTATAATATGATGAAGCCTGATTTGGCATCTGGATTTTTGTTATTTTCCAACCGGCGGTTTATGCCTTCTCTTTATGTTTTCTATAAATAATTACCTGGTTATTATTCTAAATATCTTTCTTTTTTTGTAATCTCGACCGCGTGTATTTAAGCGTAATTCTATATTAGCAACTAGGCTTCATCGTTCTACTGTTGAAATAGCTAGACGTAACCGTATGTTCTATTCAAATTTCAAGTTTTTTTTTTCTCACACTTGTTAAGTTGAACCTCACTTCCGGTTTCTGACTTCCGTGGCAATCTTCAAAAATTTAAATGCAACCTCAATCGTCATCGTCTGTCATCGAGAATCCTGTTCTTTTATTGTCCTTTCTCTTCAATAGTGCTTTCTCTTCATATTCTTAATAAACCTTTCTGTCGTTGTAGTATTATCATCTTTCTTGCAGTGAATTGATTAAAAAAATCTCACCTATTTGACAGTCGTAATTCTAACAGCGATCCGTTACTGTAACCATCCAGCTATACCGGCATTTTTTTCTCTGTCGATCTGTTGTTAGGCGAAATACAACTTTACAATCGCGTGAGGTTTAAGTAAAAGCTCGTACAGAATGGTCACTGTTACCAATTTCTAGCCTAGAAATAGGTTAAAATAGTGGATAAGTCGGCGTTTGGGTGTGGCCCAGGATTGGAAGCGACTGGGTGTCTTTTATTGATTCTTGTAAATGTGTCCTGACAGCTTTCACTGTTTGAGGCAAAGGCCAATTCACCATGTCCTCGTGGAGTGGATTGTAATTGAAGAACTACGATCAGTTATAATCCAGGATCCTTCGAAGAAAGAAGAGTTAGATGTGAAATTGTGGGAGTTGTTAGGAGCTGACGGCCGCTGGTAGATGGAAGTGCATAAAAAGAATTTAAAAAAAAAAAAGAAGAAAAACACAGAGGAAAGAGAGAGGTGGGAACAGGGCGAGAAAGTGAAATTGAAGGTGACGATATTTTGGAATAAAACCGAAATTGAATGGGGAAAAAAGAGAAACGAGTGAGAGGTCGAATAAATAAAAAAAAAAAAAAAACAAAAAAAGAAAGAGGGAGAGAAAAATGTAACATGTTCTTGGAAAGAAGGCAATAGATATGACGAAAAGATATCGAATGTAAAAGTAATTTAAGTGAAATAACAAAGGTAGAAAGAAAATAAAGAAACGAAAGATTACGAGAGAAAGGAAAAAAAAAAACAGAAATAAATACGAATTAATGGAACGGAAAATAACACTGAAGTTTAAAAAAAAAAGGGAGATAATCCAAACAGAAAACCCAAGCGAATAAAAACCTGGAGAAGATTGAAAGAAACTTGAAGCAAAATAAGAAAAACAAGGGATATAATTGTCTTGAAAAAAAAAAAACACTAAAAATGAACGAAAAAAAAGACGTTGTTTGTGATGATGATGTCGATAAAGAAATGAAAGAAAAACAATGAAAAAAGAAAAAAGAATTATTCGAAATAAAATTACACAAAAGCGGTAAACAGAAAGAATTCAGAATTTAAAAAAAATGAAAACAAAGAAAACGAGGAGTAAACAAGATAATCAGAAATGTCGGAGAATGTTTTCTTTTTACAGATTAGAAACATATTTTAAGAAATAAATAAAAGAATAATGCTGAAAGAAAGAAATATGCCGTAATTCTCCATGTATAATACGCAGTTTTTTTCTAAAAAAATAATAAACAAAATCAGGACTGTGTATTACGCACAGCTACAAAAAATTGCCGTAAAATATAATAATAATTATCATAAAACTAAATTAGAATAATACTATTCTATGTTTATAAGCATTTTTTCTAAATAAAAGTAGGAAACACTGGCCGTAATGAAATTGGAGAGATACTATTTATAAGGTTTGATTACCAAAGAGTCCGTATTATGTGTGAGTAGAAACATTTTCCCACATTTTCAACGCAATTTTACCTGTGCTTATTATGCATGAAGCCGTATGGGTAATTAAGGTAGTTAGTAGACAAAGGAACAGGAAGTGAATAACCCCGATTAAAACGGACGTGTTAAGACAAAATTAAATTCAGAAATTGATGTTATTTGGGGAATGTTTCGTACAAAATATCACAATGTATAACACTTAAGTTTGGGCAATTTGGCGTCATGTAATGGTTAACGCGCTTATCTTGCTTAATAAATTATGGCTGAGTAGTGAGTTCGATCGTCACTAGGTGCTCTTTACTTTCAGCTTTGTGCTGCATCTAAGCTACGCTTAGAGAATCATTATAACACCTAAGTTGATTGGCCACTAAATGTCTCTTGTCTATTTGCGTATGCCATAGTTTGGGAATATTATCTTGATTGTTACTTTTTTGCTAATGTGTAAGGCTGACATCTATACCGATCAATATTTTATATTTATTGTCCAACCTTTTGTTCAAACTGATTAAAAATATTCAACACCACCATTCAATTTACATTATTTATCGTTTTAAATATTTTCATGGTAATTGTTCGGAGGAGCTCTTCATTATGGTATCTAGACAATTTGAATTTAAGCGCAGTACTGGACTGACGCCGAGATCTCATCGATTTACAGTTTGGCTGGCTAGACGTAGCCGTAAGTTCTATGCTAACAGTTTCTTCTTTCGCACTTCTCGCTTGTGGGATTCCCATCCGGCTCCATGCTTTTCAGAAAACTTCAAAATATTAAAATACATATTCGATGGCTATCTAATGTCCTCCTGATTAATTTTCTTTTCTTTTCTCATTCTTAATGTTTCTGTTCCTAATTATACCACACTCTGTAACCATCTTCTGTCGTAGTGCATTCCATGGGATGATACCGAATAAAACAACTGCCAGCGTAACGCTATGGTAGAAAGGTTCAGAAATTGGAACAAGGATTAATCAATACAGTCATGCCAATATTATAAAAGAGAATAATGAACAATTTGCATAGGTTCGATAATTCATCTGGGTCCGCGATAGCTAAGTATTAGAAAAGCTATCAGTCGTCTCGGTTCCATAACCAAAACTCTTCGTGCTGAGAAAAGCAAATATCTTAAAATGTTCGGCAATGGCTCGAATGTGAATTGCCCATAGAAATTACCGAATTACCCAGATTTTCCAGTGAACTCAACGTAAAGGGAAATGTGAGCATTTCCATACCTTGCCTAAATATGTTACACGGACATATATAGAAGAACATCACATTAAACCAATTTTCCAAGTAAGGATTGCTTACATTTCTACATTGACATACAACTTCTCAAATCCAGGCTTTCACGGAGATCGGACCTGGAAATCAGGGATTTTAATTATATATATTTATATCCAATGTTTCTACTTCGGTATTGGTACTCATAAGGTCTAATGGCTTAATTTGCTATAATCTTTGATGACATGAGGCGGCCTTTTTCCCAACAGAAATTTGGATTACCTTGGAAAATACTTATGAAGGTGGTATATTAAAAATTCCTTAATCCATGAAAGAATAATTTCAATGTCATACCAGCTCACATGGACTGGAGGAATGCTTAAGTTTTCTGCCAATAAATCATTGCACGTACACATTCAGATAGATAGATAGATAGATAGATAGATAGATAGATAGATAGATAGATAGATTTTTTATCATTTCCCTACAAGCAAGGCAATAAAGCCACTAAGGTGCAAGTGTTAGAAAATAATATCAAGGAGAGAAAACAATAAAAGGACAAGAATTTTGGAAGACAGAAGTTAACGATTGACGTTGCATTTAAATCTTTGATGATCTAAGTTGACTGGGAAGCAAGAAGCCGGAAGAAAGTTTCAGAAAGGAGAAGTGTGATAGATGAAAATATTAGCATAGAATCTACAATTACATCTAGCCACTGCAACGGTAAAATCTAATACTGAGCTTAAATTCGTGAAACAGAGGTACTGAAGAAGAATGTTCATAAGAACAATTATCAGGAAATTCCATGTTATTTATCGCTGTTGTTGACAGTGTCGTAGCTAGAATAAACGTCACCCGGGGTGGTCCGCTCAAATGTTACCCCAATGACCTCGATTCACCCTATGCTGAATGGTCAGCTGTAGCTAAATTTTCATACATGCTCTACCTCTACTTTACTCTACTGACCGGTACGTTACTGTTTACATGTATGATCCAAGACAAAATCCAATACCACAAAATAATCAGTTCAAATCAAAAGATTTTTAAAATGCAACTGTTCACTTTCAGAATAACTAAATACAAAACACGGCAATACACAAAAGAATGACATTCGATAATATGGTCTTAGAATGAATGTTTTCTTGTTTTTATTATGGCAAACTGGTCAATGACATCGTCAAAATCTGTTTGTCTTGTAAGCTCGTTTTCAATGGACAGCACAGCCAGATTTGACAGTCTCGACTGGCTCATTGTTGACGTAATTTTCTGTTGCTAATTTTCCGATGTCCATCATTTTCTGGGTACCATTTAATTATCAATGATGTTTGAAAGTATTTCTCTTGACAAAAATGTTCTATTTACTATTTAAGCATTTTTCGGAACATTGTAAATCAACTGCATTCTTTTAAAGGTTACCTAGAGAATTTAGGCAAAGTTTTTTTTTTGTTTTTCTTTATACAAGTAAAATAAATTTACATCGTATTTTGATGTTATTATGATTTTAGTGATAATTTAAAAACAATATTTATAATTAGTACCAATAATGGAAAATTAAGTTAAAAATTTAAAATAATCGTTTTTGGAATCCGAAAATAGGCACAAATTTTTCTGATTCCGATACCGTTTCCGATACCCCAAAAAGTTCCGATTTTTCCGATTCTCGATTCCAATTCCGATTAATCGTCCCAATACTAGTAGATATTCAAAAGTATATCGCTCACTCAATGGAAAATTGTATCTCAGCGAATTGATACACAGGCAAAACTGAAATTGTTGCACTTTTGGCTTCGTATTTCGCTTTGTTGTTATTAATGATGCAGAGTTAAAACACCATATCATCCGATAAAATGTTACAACAATGTCTCTTGTTAGTAACCAAGATTGTAGCAACTGAAACACATGAAAGCTGAAAATGTTGCTATTTTTTCGTACTCACAAATTTCCCGACAATTTATTAGAAAATTTCTGACCGGGGGTGGGGGGGGAAACTGGGGGGTCATAAATTATTTCTGGGGGGTCATATACCCGCCTGCGAAACCCTGTGTCTCCACCACTGTTTTCAGACTATTTTTGGCACCTTAGCCTGGTTGAAAAATTTTGTTGGAGGTGACATTGTGTCACCCCTCCTGTGCTGGCACACGGGGCAGTCAGCCCTCCTAGCTACGCCACTGGTTGTTGAAAGTCTTCAACTGAAGTGGTTTCTGCTATTTGGTACAGTTCTTTGTGATAATGTGGCGCAAATCCACGAAGTTCGAACATGAATGGTATGCGCTAATACCTACGGGCTTCATTCGCTGGAAGCTAATTATAATTGCCCCGTTGTAATAATGTTCAGAACATGTTATTCTCAGAGTTCGTGTACAGAACGACATGTCTTGTCGCGTCGAATGTCTTCCTTTGTAAGCAAACTGCACTGTCTACACTTCTATGTCAGAGATTAGATATTACATATAAGCTTTGAGAATTTCTTGGTTTCTAACGAGAATTTTCTATTTCGTATTACATTGCTTAGTTTCTGGGGAGCATGTTTCTCTATTCCAACTCAACTGTAGATCGCTGTACTAGTGAAATAGATTAAACACAGAAGAAAGACATTTCAGAAAAATAATAAAATATGAAATAAAGAAGAAATTTTGAAAAAACAAAACAGTGACAGCGGGAAAAGCAAAAAACTACTTCACTTATAATAAGAAAAATGTATTAAAATTATTGGGATGCACAAATAATTACAAAGAGGCTAATTTGCCGGTCCCAGTAAAATAAACAAACGTGCTTTTAAGTTTATTTTCCCGGGTTCGGTAAAATAGACCGTCGTGCAATTTTGTCTGTAAATATTTTTATTATTATGAAGGCAGGTAATGTTAAAAATAACATCATACAGATTTAACACAGAAGTTAATTAATTTTCACCATCAATTGTTAAGACAATTACAAAAAAAATCCACTATTAATTGTTAAAACACAAGTTAAAATAAGTTCTTCATTTTCAATTATTAAAAGAGATACACAAATCCCTGAATATTTTAAGTATTTCAGACATAACAGTCTCTGCAAATCTAAAACTTGCCCTTTATGGTTCTTTTGCCAATACACTTCAGGTGCACCCACTGAAGACAAGAGTCACATACCCCAGAATTCATGTTGTTCAAGTTCTGCCTACACAGCTTACACAACCACCTTGCTGACGTCCTCAACTATAATTTATTTCTAGTTTGAAGAACTATTTATATTTACCGGCAAAATAGCCTTGTTGTCTGTTTTACCTGGACCGGCAAAATAGCCTATTCGAAAATAATTATCCACACTAAGTTTCATTTAACAACTCCGCCCGAGCGTAAATTTACAGATTATGAACGATTTGGGGGTTATTTCAAGCCAAAACATATTTTAGATTGTAAGAATATTTTTTTTATTACTATTGAATATTGCACGATCAATGTTTTCAGATGAGCAATAATATATCCCAGGTCTTTTGCTAGAAAGTTGGTTCACTGCACCGTCCTAGACAATTCATCAAGTCGGAATTATTCTTGCATACTTATAAATTTACCATTCGTCTTTGCATGTCTTGTCTAATGCTCCTGTTACTCATCTCGACATTCTTGACAAAACTCAAAGTGGCTTTAATGTGATCAATCCTGTCCTGCGATTTTGATTTCAGTCATTTTCTCACCGAAATGCCGTGACTTCTCTCTGTCTTTTCTGCAAATATTTTTATGACAATTGTTCTGATGAGATGTTAGTGCATTTGCTGCATTTAAATTTGCTATTAGATTGGCAACTAGGTATTATCGTTTTACTGTTGAATTACACTACAGTTCAAAAATTTGAAGCCACTCCCAGAATTAGCATGGGATGAACATGCCAGAAGAGTGAAGAAAAACCAAAATTAAAATGAGCCCTTAGAATCATTGCAAAAAGAATGGCATCAATTATCAAACTTATACTTTGAGAAACAGAAAAACAACTGTGCTGCAGTAATCAAGGTCAAAGGAGGCTATTTTGACGAGCGCATTTCTTCTTTTTTTCATAATAAAAATTTCTAGTAAAAAAATCATGTTTCACTTTTTTTTAACTATGTATAATAATTTTCTCTTATTTAAAGTATGAAACAATTTCATTTTGGGACAATTTAAGAAATTACTTGGTGTCGCATTAAACATTTGAAATGTAAAGTAGATGCAACCGTCAGTTCTGTTCAAATAATTTAGCTTCTCCACTGTGGAATTAGTTATCCGATTTATTGTTTCCTTGCTACCTCAATCTTCAAACATTTAAATGCAACATATGATCTTGTATGATCTTCCGTAGTTAAAATTACCAATGGCTTAAAACAATTAGAAAGTTGCTATGTTTTTCCACGCCCACATTTTATTCGCCTGCGATTGGCTAATAAGTCACGACTACCTTTATATAGGACAATTTAGCCATCGCAGGCGTTTCTTTGAAACCTTCGGTTTTGAGCTTGCTTACCTGTTCTGTTAGCACGAGTGTAGTGGTTGGTTAATTTTTAACCAATCATATATTTTTAATGCAAGATTATGTTTTCGCGCGTTTCCGTGGGAGCCTATCCCCTTCTTTTTAAAGGGACGACTTTTCACAAATCGTCAGTAAGATCCCGTAAGATTCCAGCCGTCAACACAAATCCACGATCTTGCTCAACGCACACACAGACAAAGAATTTCGTAACTACAAACTTACATTTTCTCTCTGTGACCTTTCGCCAAGCTCAATCAACCAGGACTCTGTTGATTCAAACCATTCAACACATTTTTAATTAACTGTATTCTTGTGTCATTTATTCTTAACATGCATACATGCTCTAATATTGATTTCTGAACAATCAATTACAAATCAATCTACAGTTAAAGGGGAACAACATCTTTTCTTTGATCTATATATTGGACACAATTTTATTGCATGTTTGTTCTTTTATGTTATTTCAATATATATTTGTTGATTAACAATTTGGAGTTATTGTTGTTTACTTGAATCCTGTACGTTGGAAATATCGATTAATATAAATGGTATTGGTCTAACCACAATCAGGCATTTACAAAGTCATTAACAAAAGTTTACAAAATTTCAGAAACATTTTACCTTATCATTATTTATGTATGTGATCATGTATGAAAGATAGTGTGAGTGAACAAGTGAGGAGGAAACAAAGCAAAACAACATTTTAATAAATGTTATATTCCTAATGAAATTAAGCGTGTTATTCGAAAGATCAGACGAGCTGCAGTTAGACCATGATTTCTCAATACCATTCTACTAGCTCTACTAAGGCCAGAATTTTCAAGTAGAATATTGCTTTTTTTCACCATTTCATCCAAACGGAAAAAAAGGGTTGATCAATAGAGAAGTAAAATTTCGACAAAAAAGACAAACTGTGAGAGAAAAATAGAAAGAGAGACAAATACGAACGTCAAATAAAAAGTGAAATACGTTTTGTAGAAAAAGCGAACGATTAAAAAATGGAACAAAAAGAATGAAATCCAGAGAAATAGAGAACAATTAAGAACAAGAATGCAAAATTCGATGAATAATGTAAAGACGTAAAAAATACCAAAAAAAAAAAAAAAAACAAAATAGATTGCTGTGTTAAAAAGGGAGATAATTAAAAATGGGAGGTAATCGATTTTAGTATAACGTAAAAATATGAAGTAAATATTTTGGTTATTTTTTTACAATGATGCTCAATCTGTACAAGGTCCAAGAACCGCTCGATGAAGACTGATAAAAGATTTTTGTTCAGCATTCTTGTCTTTATTTCTAATTGTCTTAATGCTGTTCGAATCAAATAACAAGTCTGTGCTCTTTTCTTACTATGAAGAGTTTTCATTTATCATCATCCTCTATTCCTTCAAGAAATATGACACTACATAATCATTTACAAATCCAAAATAAAATAAAATCTGGAATTGGAATGAAAACAGTTATGAGAACTATTTGGAATCCATGATAACATTCAAGATATAAAATCATTAAATGACTAAATATTTCGCATAACTCGATGTACTTTTTTTACAGTAAGTTTCAACCTGCTCAAGATCCAAGAGACACTTAGGGTAGAGGAATACAGGGTAAGAGGCGCAGCGTATGTGGATATGGGTGAAAGATAATGGTTAAGCCTAGACTTGAACAAGTTAAGACAATAGTAACCGAGGAAGAAAAATATTGGGAGGTGGTTCTACAAAGTAGAATTTTTTGTAAAGGTAGCAAAAAGCGAATAAAATGTGCAATTATTAAACAAAGAAAATAATAAGGAAAAAAGAGAGAGTAAAAATAAATAATTACCAAAAATATAGATATGGATTATCTGAATGAAATGACAAAATACGTTATAATATATATATATATATATATATATATATATATATATATATATATATATATATGTGTGTGTGTGTATATATATATATATATATATATATATATATATATAAAAAGCTATAGTATGTATATATAAAGCTATAATATATATATATAAAACTATAATATATATTAAGCTATAATATATATATAAAGCTATAATATATATATATATTAGGCTATAATACATATATATATATTCAGCTATAATATATGGGATATTTTTTTTATTTTTGAGTAATATTATTTATCTGCTCTGTTATTATAAATACATTGAGTTTTTTGTGGATTTTATATTACTAGGATTCACTTGGACGGATTTAGTGCTTATACTATATTATAATGTATTATATATATATATATATATATATATATATATATATATATATATTCATACACACACACACATATATATATACACACACACACACACGTATATATATATATATATATATATATATATATATATATATATATATATATATATATATATATATGTATATAAATAAAAAGAACACTAAGATATATAATCCGGTGTTCTTATAGATATTTTTTACAAAATAGTGCTCAATGTAAATTTACAGAGCATAATATTATAATTAATTGATTTAAAATATGTTTTTTCCGCTACAGTATTAACCATGTTTCAAAATAGAAGCTAAAAACCCCGAATTTATTTGCAAAATTAAATTCAGGGCTTTTAGCTTTATTTTTTGAACATGGTTAGAACTGTGTAGCGGAAAAACATATTTTAAATCAATTAAATTATAATATATATATATATATATATATATATATATATATATATATATATATAACATAATATAAGCTATAATATTATAAGTTATAATATTATATAATGATCAGTTTTTTGTAATTATTGCTACATTCCTATAAATTGTACATATATGAGATATAGTTTTCTTCCCGCAATGCCTCTAAAATTCTCTATTGAAAAATCATGCTGTTTTCATTTTAATTTACAAAGTCGTATTTCATTTTAATTTACAAAGTCGTATTAATTGCTGTATAAAATAATGAAACGTGCGAAATATGCTTCATTTTCTCTAAAGGAATTGTATAATATCAGGTTTCTTTGGGCTTTTCTTTTTATGTCCGGAATACAGCACATCGAAACCAGATTATTGCAGTTGCACCCAGTTTTTTTTTTTTAATTTACTGAAATACTAAAATCGCGTTTGAAATATGATCACATATATATTAAATTCATTTAATAAGTTTATATTATATATCTACAATGAATTTAAATTCCATAATATATATGTATGCTGCAAACTCTATGAATGCAATATAATTAGGTTCTTGCTTAATAGACGCCGATAGCCAATTCTGAGCGAGTTTCTTTAAAAAAAAGGGGAGGTAATCGATGCAGAATAACAAGTGGGAAATGGTTGAATTTAATTAAAAAGTAACAGAAAACAGACTTGGATAGCGTGAGAAACTTTAGAAATAGACAAAAGAAAGGTTATAAAATAATGGAAGTTGCTGGAAAAAAATAAAATAAAAAGTAAGCAAAAACCATCGAATGAAGACGATCAACACTGAGCGGGTTAGTCAGCGAAATGGTCTGATAAAAACTTTTTCAGAGGTGTAATTACATTGATACCTAAGCAATGAGTCTAGATTTCACGCCAGACTGCAACGAGAAAGAGTGAATAACTTCGGGCATCTTGTGTAGCTCTATATTTATTATGTAAACCTAGTTACATCTTTAGTTAAAATAACAATCCTTACCAGTCCCGCTTGCTGTATCCATCTATCCTTCCGCAACCCTACGATATATTTAATAAATATTCGGGATGTTTACCATTACTTAATTAAGCTGCTTTTCTACTCTGTTTCGTTTGTGTAGTGGGTTCGATCCTCGTCGGGTAATACATGTTTGCCTAATTTTTATGTATGTTGTGTTACTTCAAGATGTGGGCAATCATGTTTTTCACAATAGACTATCATTTGTACGTCTTAGCAATATACTTATCTTATTATCTCATATGGAGCCGTGCCCATGTTATTTAACTTGAGCTTCTAGATGAGATCTGAAGAAGAATCAGCAATATTATTGGTCCTGATCTGGCGGTTCAGTTTCAATTTCCTACCGCCTTAAGGTTACCTTTGTATGCCTTTTCTATAAACACTTTCAAGGTAATTGTTCGAGTGAACTCTTCGCTATGGCACCTAGACTTTTTGAATTTAAGTGCAGTACTAGAACGATATCGAGATTTCATCAATTTACAGTTTAGTTGGCTAGATGTAGCCGTAAATTCTTTGCTAAGAATTTCTTTTATTGTACTTCTCGCTTATGGAACTCCCCTCCGACTTCATGCTTTCCAGCCAAATTTAATCTGCAAATATTTAAACGCAACGTCAATCGTTGTCTATTGTCCTCCTGATTATTCTTTCCAGTTACCATTCATGATTAATATTTCTATTCTTAATCCTTCCACACCCTGTAACCCCTTGTGCCTTAGTCGTTTTACTGCCTGACATAAAATGATAGTGATTAAAAAAAAACAAAAAAAAAAACAGAAGGTCGTTATGTAGGTTCCTGGATTTTTCCCTATGCCCTCTTGTCCAATGGCTTGTTTCCACATTATGTGCCCTAGAAATTCAGTCTCTTTATGGCTCTACGTTTATAATTGCTTATCCGTACCCATTTTCATTCAAAACGTCTTTGCTGCTTAAGAGCTTCGTCCAGATATTTGCTGCCTGTATTCCCCTCGTCAACTGTTAAAACAAATTATCCAGTATTCACTAACATTTACGAGAATCGGTAATACATAGCAGAGGTAACCTGCGCTTCTAGTATGACTATGCAATTCTAACCATTATCAGAGGTGTATATTAGAGCTACAATGATAACTAAAAGAATTATATGCACTTAAAGACATAATAAGAAGTTTAGCCTGAAAAAGACGAAGAGAGTTGAAAAGACGAAGAAAAGGTAAAAGACGAAGAGCGTGAAAAGAATATGAGCGTGAAAAAGACGAAGAGAAAGAAAAAGACGAAGTTAATTGAAAAAGACGACGTGAGTTAAAAAGACGAACAGCGTGAAACAGACGATGAGCGGGAAAAAGACGGAAAGAGATGAAAAAACGATGACCGTGAATAAGAAGGAAAGAGATGAAAAGAGGATGAGCGTGAAAAAGACGAAGAAAGATGAAAAGACGATGAGCGTGAAAAGGTCGAAAAAAGATGACAAGACAATGACCGCGAAAAAGACGGAAAGAGATGAACAGACGACGAGAGTTAAAAAGACAAAGAGCGCGAAAAAGACGATGAGCGTAAAAAAGACGAAAAGAGATGAAAAGACGATGACCGTGAAAATGACGGAAAGATATGAAAAGACGATGAGCGTGTAAAAGACGAAAAGCGTGAAAAAGACGTGGAGAATGAAGAAGACGAAGTGAGTTGAAAAGTCCAAGAGCGTGAAAAATCAAAGAAAATGAAAAAAGCGAAGAGAGTGAAAAAGTCAAGGATAGCGAAAAAGATGAGCGTGAAAAAGACAGATTTAAATAAACAAAAAACAAAGAAGACGTAGAGCGCGAAGAAGACTAAGAAAAGACGAAGAAAAGGAAAAAAAAAGATGAAGATCGTGAAAGCAATATGAGCATGGAAAAGACGAAGCGCGCGAAAAAGACGAGAGGAGAGAAAAAGACGAAGAGAGTTGAATAGACGATGAGCGTGAAAAGACAAAAAGAGTGAAAAAGACGAAGAGAACGAAAAAGATGAAGAGAGTGAAAAAAAAACGAGGAGAGCGAAAATAATTTGCCTGAAATAGGCAAAGAGATTTGAAAAGACGAATAGCGTAAAGAAGACGTAGAGCGTGAAAAAGACGAAGAAAAGGAAAAAGACGAAGTGCGTGAAAAAGATGAAGCGCGGGAAAAAAGACGAAGAGCGTGTAAAAGATGAAAAGAGTTGAAAAGTTGAAAAGCGTAAAAAAGACGAAGATGCGTAGGTGTCGAAGCAAGATAACACTGTAAAATAACTGTTCGGGTGTAAAAAAAGAAAAAAAAAAGAAAGATTGAATGAAAGAAAGAAAGAAATTAGGAAAAGAAAATCGATTTCCGGGAAGAAATTGAATCAAAGAAAGACTTTCAAAGAGAATTAAAGATTTTGAAAAGAATGATTGCGAATAAAAGAAAGAAAAAAAATGGCGGCTCTAAAAAGAAATGACCAAGAAATAAACGTCGGCTGTTGTTCTTAGAAAAAATATCTCCTGCACAGTTCTGGCTGAACAAAGAGGCATAATAAATACTTTGCCCTGAACTCCTAATTTTTCTTATGAGTTCTTTATACTTTTTTCAGTTATTCTTAATGCAAATCGAAAATGCAGGCGAATCTTGGACATGACTCTCAAGCACTAATATCCATTTTGTTCGCTTAATGCTGTTTATGACACAAAGAATAAATAACACTGATCGATGTATGCTTAATATTTCTTTCTCAGATATTGTTTCGAAGTTACTCTGGACTTGGGTTCGTAGAGACCGAAAAAAAATGATTTGTTGAATGGTTGTCATATTTTTTTTCATTTTATTTTGCTTAAAGTTTGATCATTGGATCGCAAAGGTTCTCACAAACGACACATAATATCAAATTTGCAACTGGTCATTAAAAAGCTAACGGACGCTGTTTACATTCGGCTTCAAACTTTGATTTTGATATTAAGCATTTTATCGCTTTTGTTTTGAGTGTTATTTTTCTCTCCGTTGTTATGGATTACACCATAAACACTAATTTCGCGAGGAATGGTGGTGGGGGGGATATATTATGGGATGGTGGGCGTAAAATTACCGTAGGGGGTTCTGAATGGAGATCACTTGCAATACATTTTCGCCTTAATATATTAGTTACAGTTTTAAGTTTTATTCCATTTTTTTTTAGCCTGACATTTAATTTAAATATTTTGAGCAGCACGAGAAAAGAAACTGTTAGCATAGAACTTACGGTTACATCTAGCGTACGACGTCTGGAACGGCGCTAAATCACGCATACACACACTCACACACACATATATATATATATATATATATATATATATATATATATATATATATATATATATATATATATATATATACGTGATATTTAATATATAGCTGAATATATATCGGTAAAAATGTAATCGACTTCTTGTCTTTATCAATATATATATCTATATATATATATATATATATATACATATATATATATATATATAAATATATATATACATATATATATATATATATATATATATATGTATATATATAAATATCTATATACATAAGTACATATATAAATATATATTGTATATATATGTACATATATATATATATATGTATATATATATATATATATATATATTCGCCATCGTTTTCTTCTTTTTTCATTATTATTATTATATTCAGATAGTTTAGAAATTTTCAGAGAGATGGAAATGATAGATAGATAGATAGATAGATAGATAGATAGATAGATAGATATTAATATATATATATATATATATATATATATATATATATATATATATATATATGAAAGAATTGCCGCGACCATGTGCCACATTTCCTGTAATTGAAGAAATAAATATCTCGATATATGAAAGAATTGCTTATATAAGCTCTGCGATAAATAGATTCAAACAGATTGCTATTGATAGATAGATAGATAGATCTGAATAGACTGAGATAGATATTAACTGAGTTATACATGAAAGAATTGCTTATATATGGACTACAATAGTTTCGAACAGATTGCGATAGAGAGATAGATAGATAGATAGATAGATAGATAGATAGATAGATAGATCTATCTATCTATCTGAACAGGCTGAGATAGATAAATCTGAACAGACTGAGATATATAGAAACATATATGAGAGACTGAGGCAGATAAATAGATAGGTAAATATATCGATACGTATCTCCTGATAAACAAAGTAGACGGTTTAATATTATCCATCGTTATTCACAACAAATACAATGAATGCATATTTTCTCCATCTATTTTCTTCTTCCTCCTCTTCCTTTCTTTTTCCTCTTCTTCTTCCTTTCTTTTTCCTCTTCTTCTTCCTTTCTTTTTCCTCTTCTTCTTCCTTTCTTTTTCCTCTTCTTCTTCTTGCTCTTCTTTTTCTTCGTTTTCTTCTTATTTATATTATCAATCCCGTTTTCTCCCTTTCTTCCAATCTCTGCATATATTTCTTCAAATTCAATGATCCAAAAGTCTCCAGTTGTTTGCTGTTTAATCAAGTTGACACGTGACCATCGACCGGAACAAGAATTCTTACTTCCGCTAATGAATAGAACGCCTCTGGACATACAAACACCAAAGATGTTTTCGTCTTTTTAAACTATTTTGGACGCCTCTTGTATTTGTGAATGTTGTTTTGCGGTCTTTTTTACAAGCTACAACCTGAAATGCTGCTTTATCAGGGAAGTAGAGTAGCAGTCTGGTGATTTAGTTTCAGTCTTTGCACTTAGTCATTGTTTTATTCCCTTCCATGTTCTTTATTAAAATCCGAAAATTATCTTAAATCTTCCGAAAAGATCCTCCAGATCTACAAATCAACAATTCGCCCTTGCATGGAGTATTGCTGCCATATATGGTCTGGTGCCCCTTCTGTTTGCCTCGGGGTTCTTGATAGGCTCCAGAGGCGGATATGCAATATGGTTGGCCCTGCCCTGGCGTCTCGTCTACAGTCACTTTCTCACAGACGCACCGTCGCCTCCCTTTGTCTGTTCTAAAAATACTTTCATGGCAATTGCTCCGAGGAGCTGCATTCGCTGGTTCCCAGACGTCATGAGTTCCAGCGCCTTACGAGGCTGGCATCACGCTCTCACCCCTTCACTGTCGAAACTCCTAAATGTAGCCGTCTCTTCTACTCTAATAGCCTCATATCTCGCACCTCTCGCCTGTGGAACTCCCTTCCCTATTCCTGTTTCCCTGTGAGCTATAATCTCCAGCTATTCAAGTGTAATGTCAATCGACATCTCCAGTTGCCTTGATCTATCCACTACCCTCATCCTTTCTTCTATCACTCCTATCTGATCTTGCTCTAAATTTTCTGTAACCCCTTGCGTCCTAGTGGCTTCCCGCCGTGCTTGGGGTGATATGCTTAAAAAAAATATCTAAGCTCTGCTTAGAAAATCGCCATATAATCCAAAATATGTTTCGTCTTCCAATAACCAACAAAGTCAATTTACTGATTATTTTTAAGGTTAAACGTTGGTTAAACATTAGACCGTGAAACATTACATACCAATTATTTGCGAATTCAGTTTGATTTCTTAACCCTTTAAGAACTGATCACTGCTTTACCGGTGGTAGAGAAAAATGACGTAATGCCTAGCCAGCGGTTAAAATGTGGGTAGACACTTGTAATTATTTTTATATCTACCGTGAAACATTACATACCAATTATTTGCGAATTCAGTTTGATTTCTTAACCCTTTAAGAACTGACCACTGCTTTACCGGTGGTAGAGAAAAATGACGTAATGCCTAGCCAGCAGTTAAAATGTGGGTAGACACTTGTAATTATTTTTATATATACCGTGAAACATTACATACCAATTATTTGCGAATTCAGTTTGATTTCTTAACCCTTTAAGAACTGATCACTGCTTTACCGGTGGTAGAGAAAAATGACGTAATGCCTAGCCAGCGGGTAAAATGTTGGTAGACACTTGTAATTATTTTTATATCTACCGTGAAACATTACATACTAATTATTTGCGAATTCAGTTTGATTTCTTAACCCTTTAAGAACTGACCACTGCTTTACCGGTGGTAGAGAAAAATGACGTAATGCCTAGCCAGCGGTTAAAATATGGGTAGACACTTGTAATTATTTTTATATCTACCGTGAAACATTACATACCAATTATTTGCGAATTCAGTTTGATTTCTTAACCCTTTAAGAACTGACCACTGCTTTACCGGTGGTAGAGAAAAATGACGTAATGCCTAGCCAGCGGTTAAAATGTGGGTAGACACTTGTAATTATTTTTATATCTACCGTGAAACATTGCATACTAATTATTTGCGAATTCAAATTGATTTCTTAACCCTTTAAGAACTGATCACTGCTTTACCGGTGGTAGAGAAAAATGATATAATGCCCAGCCGCCGGTTGAACAGTGATAGAGAAAAATGACTTAATGCCCAGCCAAAGGTTGAACGGCGGGTAAACACTTGTAATTGTTATGTAAGCATTACATAACAATTATTTGCGAACTTTGACTCAGGGGCTCAGGTAGAAGGGTTAAAATTGTTCAGGAATAGAGGGCTCAAAGTGTTAAGGGCGATTTAAACGTAAGCATTGGAGCCATATATATATTTCTCTTATTGTTTAATTAAATATTGTCCGAAATGTTCTGTATATTATTTTTATTTTATTGTTATGCTGATTTTGATAATATGGGCGCATCTCCCAAAATGGAGAAAACCAGAGATTGATATCTGATCTCTCCTCCTATCTTGCTCTAACATCACAGTTGGTTCATTATTTACAATATTCGGACTATTGTCCTCATCTTCGTCGCCATATTTATTACCACGTTTCGGCCCTTCATCTTCGTCGCCATATTTATGAGATACAACGTTTCACTATGTATGCCCGTCATGTGTCCTCATCTTTGAGCGAAATAAAGTGTTCAGTTCGACAGTTTTACCACCTGAAAAAGGCTGGAGCGTACAACCGCCGAAACGTTGTAATAAATATGGCGACAAAGATGAGGACAATAGTCCGAATAATGTAAATAATGTACATAATACCAATTCTCAGATACTGAAAGACCGAAACGTTGTAATAAATATGGCGACAAAGATGAGGACAATAGTCCGAATAATGTAAATAGTGTACATAATACCTCATCTCAGAAATATAGACAGATACTGAAGGGCGGAAACGTGGTAATAAATATGGCGACAAAGATGAGGACAATAGTCCGAATAATGTAAATAATGTACATAATACCTCATCTCGGAAATATAGACAGATATTGAAGGGCTGAAAAGTTGTAATAAATATGGCGACAAAGATGAGGACAATAGTTCGAATAATGTAAATACTGTACACAAAACCTCATCTCAGAAATATAGCCAGATATCACAGTTGGTTATATTCAATGCCCCGAGAACCAAGCTAGGTACATTACGTCATCGCCGATCGGACCTTGAACTACTACCAGTCACGCTGAATGGATGTTCCCTGAGGGAGGCTCCGTGCCTTGAGCGACTATTGGACCATAAATTCAACACAGACCTCAAGTGGAACTTGTATATATGATCCATCGTTCAAGATGCAAGAAAAGAGGTCGGTTCCCTGAACCGCTCCAGTAAGTACCTGATTGCTATCCTCTACGTTTACAAGAGTTACATCAGGCCGAAAACTGAGTACTGCTACCATACTTGATAGAAGACTCTCCGCACACTGGTGGGGGACAAATTATTCCCCCCACCCCAACCTCTCTCTCACAGGCGGGGTGTGGCAAGCCTCTCACTACTCTATCGCAACTTCCATGCAAAGTGCTCAGATGAACTACATTTCTTAGTTCTACCAGTTCTTACCCTCACGGCTAAGACCAGCCATGCCACGCCCATTGAAGCGAACTAACTACATTCGCTCCGTATTTTTTAAAAGTTAAGGCACTGGGGTTCAGTTCCTGATATAAATTGTAACTAGATTCCATTATGGAAGGAAAAAATAAAAATATGATCTTACGACGTGATTTCTTAAAATTTAAACAAATCCAAACTAGTTACATTAAGTCATCGCCGACCGGGCCACCCGTCACGATAAATGGATGTACCCCCAAGGAGATTTGGTTTAAGCTTATGATCCAATAGTCGCTCTTATATATGATCCATCCCTAAAGATGCTGGAAAGTAGAACTCTTAAATATGATCCATCCCTGTAGCGCTCCAGTAAGTACATGACTCCTTCTGTTATTCTATACCTTTAGAAGAGGCAAATCAGGCCGAAAACTGAGCACATGCGGGTTGGGGACCTCTTGTGAATTCGAAATTCCCATGAAACTCCAATATTGGAGCCGGCTCAACCCAACTCAGGTGAATCCCGTTACAAGTACAAGAAGAGAGAAGAAAACAGAGTAATACTGCCATATGGAATATTAAAATTAGTTCACGATTATTAAAAAAGGATAATTACTTGTTTTAAACTTAAGAGATTGCGGTTCAATTCTCGATATAAATTTTAACTTGATCCTATTACGGAAGTAAAAAATAAAAAAAAAAAGAATTAAAAAAATGTTCTAACGATGAGATTTCTTAAAATTTAAACAAATCCAAACTAGTTACATTCAATCATCTCCGAGCGGATCTTGAACTACAACCAGTCACGATGAATGGATGTATCCTTAGGGAAGCTCCATGCTGTGAGCGACTATTGGATCATAATCTCAACCCAGAACTCAAATGAAACTCTTATATATGATCCGTCGCTAAGGATGCTAGAATAATGGTCGGTTTACTGTAGCGCTACAGTAAGTACCTGAATGCTATCCTCTACGTTTACAAGAGATAGATTAGGCCGAAAATTGAGTACTGCTGCCATATTTAGACATGAGCCGCCTAGTCCTCACCGCCAGGTCTCGATAACGTCCAAAACCGTCAACGCGTCCTTGTGGGTGATAAATTATTTTCGACTCTGCTACTCCTCTCCCATAAACGAAATGTAACAAACCTCTCGCTGCTTCCAAGTAAGTGCTCAGACGTACAATATTCCTTTGTTCCGCCAGTTCCAACCTTTACACCTAGGACCCGCCATGCCATTCGAATTGTAGCAAATCGCCCACATCCCCTTCTTGTTTCATTTGTGAGAAGTTCCACTCGAGTTTCTCCCCGTGACCCACTGTTCAGTGGAACCAACTGCAAAAAGGATGTTTTCCGGGGCACAACAATCTTAACATGTTCAAATCTAGGGCTAATCTTTATCTTCCCCTACCTATCCACATAAACTGTGCCTTTTACTCTGTTACCCTCTACCTCGAGTGGAATCGGGGCCTTGTATAAGTTGTAAATCACTCCAAAAATAATGTAACGCTTGTATATAAGCAAGGACACATGTCACAGTGGATAAAGGCGTTGGTTAGATCTAGTGACAGGTCCCAAAGAGCGTGAGATCAATGCCCGGTTAAGGCAGTGGAAAACTTGGAGAGGGGAATTAACAGGACATAACTGATAACTAACATCCTTTAAGCATGACACGTGGAACTAGAACAGTCTACCCCAGTGAGCGGAATAAAGGGTTAAGTTCGACATTCCAACCACCTGAAGAAGGCCGGAGCGTATAACGGCCGAAACGTTGTAATAGTTATGTGTTCCAATGGGCTTAGTGTGTGAAGATAAATTATATGAGACTGGCTGGTGAAAAGCTGAAGCAACACAAAAACGGAACGAGACGTGGTAACCTCAATACCTTTATTCAAACCCTGCCGCTGAATCCGTTTTGTTCCCAGCATTCTCTAGTGGAACCGGAAGTTCTTACAATCATTATAATCAACATTATTATTGTTATAAACAAGATGTATTTAACGTTGTCAAAATTTTCCCACTCGGTTTATTTTTTCGTGTGGTGGGGTGGATTGTTTTTTTTTTTTTTTTTGCCCTGGAGAGCGAAAATGCGACTGCTATTTTTATTTTTTTATTTTTTATTTTTTTAATTAAACTCATATTATATAATGATTTTTGTTATTGCGATAGTCGCTTTCTAGCTTCTATGAATTATTTACGACTGACATATCGTGCGCGACTGGATACTCTATCCTATTTAACTGGTCTCTCACGCATAATGAATTGTTCATACCGGACGATTGAGTGCGTCAGCTGCAATAGATGAACGATAAGACTTTAATTTCTTGTCAAGAACGTACTGATCCCACATTTCACGTTGAAACGATTACCGATCACTTTTCGCTTATCTCTCTCGTCCGACAAGAGGGGCGCATTATTCTCATTTGCTGGTCACCTAGAGCAGGATGATAGCTTTATTGGCGAAATATGGGTAGACTTTACACACGACTGAGATTTCGAAGTCTACAGTTACCATTTAAACATTTTGTCGGACTATTCGCGTCTTTGCATTTGCGTAATTATTTCTTAACTGTTTGACATTTAAATGCCATCATTCTCCTGTCTTTCTACCCACCAAAAAAAGCTTTATTATTTGTTAACTTTCCGCTTGTAATCGTACGTATTATGTTAAAAATCTACAGAAGTTGGAAAATCCTGGGCCCGACTAGTACGGGATTCCAACCAAAATTTTCAGCCTTGGTTCATTTGGAAAGGTCTGTGGAAATGAGCACAACCGACAACTTTGGCCACGGATGTATGCTTTCCCGATCCATACGGTGTTAACATATTCAAGTCTCAGGTCATCTTTTGTCTATCCTACTTATCCCCACACTTTGTTAGTGGATAAGCACTTACAACAGCCTTATTCAGTAACACGCTATCTTGAGTTACTCTTCTGACTTTTCTACAGTGAACAAAATATTTATAATAAATTTAGTTATATAGTTTATTATAAACAGAGCATTTCCTTAAATATTTGCATCTATAAAATAACGTATAAACAGAATATATATATTGATGCGTGTTTCATTAAATAATATAGGCAAGTTGTGTCTATTTATTTTAAGTAAGTTCCTTTCATATTGTCTGATAAGATTAATAACATTATCATTGAAAGACGAAAGGAAATCACCATATTGATACATGTTCAAATCCAATCTAAGCTTTCGGCTTACATAAGCCATTATCAAAGGTGACAATTACATTTCAATATACCAAACAATACACGGACGGAACAATAATGATAGTCTGTTTTTGTTGCATGAAAAATTTCAAAGCAACGACTAACTCGTGTATACGAGACGCGGAAGCGAAAATCGTATCGAGGCTCGTGACGTCACACATGACCACGCGAGAGTGAAAACGAAAAGTATTAAGTATGGGAAGCCGTTGGTATAAACCAATGGCTTCAGTTATCCATTATAGGCATTTAAGTATATTTGTGGAGATTTCGTAGTTTATTTTTTCCACAAATATACTTAAATACCTATAATGGATAACTGAAGCCATTGGTTTATACGAATGGCTTCCCATACTTAATACATGATGTGATAAATATGGCAACAAAGATGAGGACAATAGTCCGAATAATGTAAGTACTATAAATTTTGTCACTTGGCTGATTGGTGCTACCTACAGCATTCCGACTCCAGAGTTTCATAAATGGATCCTCCAACAATCATTCCGTCCACTGGCCAGGGTTATCTGAAATCGACTGTTTATATTTCACGTTTTGTCTTTTGTATATGCACTTTTCAGTAGTAAATGGTTTATTTGTTTATGTTGTGTGTGTGTGTCTGGATTCGTGTTTGTGTGAAAGCGCGCCCGGGTGTGTGGATTCGCTCATACGTTCATCTGCGTGTATGTACGTAAAATGTCATGGTTATTTGACCTTTTCATTGTTTTTACTCTCATTTTGTACTTTTTCCTTATTGCATTGTTTTTTTAATAATATTTCTCTTTCATTCGCTTGTAGAAAATTGGACATCCGGTTTTTCTAAAATTTTTGTTTATTTCTTGAGCGTTCTTGTGTTTTCTTGTGTTTGAAAAAATTGTATGCTTGAAGAAAACAAATAAAAAAAAAACTAACAGAGTTCAAGAAAAAAAAGATGAGAATTGATGTTGCATTCAGGGTAGCAACAAATCGGAAGGGTGTACCAAAGGTGCGAAGTGCCAGAAAAGAAACTCTTCGAGCAGAAGTGCCGATGGCATAAACACTGTTTTTGAACCGAGGTCAAGACACTTTCGTTCAAAATTGCTTGATCTCTTCCAGGGTCCATTGTGTCGTTGGTGCGTACTATGTTGCCTGTTGCAGCAGCGCAAAGCAACCCGCAAATCATAATGCCGCTAACGTCAGCTTTAATTGTTGGCACCAAATTCCTCAAATTCAAAAGACGTATTAGTTACCCACCAGCAATACCACCCATCGTTCGACCCAAAACCACTAGTTGGGTCTCATTTGATTATAAAACCTTTTGCCAGAACGTTCCTAGCTTATTAATATATACTTTGGCATAGTTGAGCCCAGTTTGTGTGTGTCTGTGTTTTTTTTTTTTTTTGTTTTTTTTTTCGTAAGCAGTGGCGTTTTTCTAGGCATCGGAATCGTTCAGATTGTGTCACACTATAGATGTGTACACATTGATTCCGACATTGGTCCAGGGAGCCATGGAGAACCGCCACCGTAACATCAAGATGCGTCTGTGCTTGACAAACTATATGTCTACCTGCTCTTACAGTTATTTAATCGCGGACGGCCATTTCTTGATTGCGATGCCATCACACGAAATGCCTTCCTTTTATAAATAATTTGTCGCATGTTGGAGACGTGCACTCCAAATCGTTTTGACAGGTTTTTGTCACCTGCTCCATTATTCTCGGTTTCAACTATGCGATTTTCTAAAGCTTCGAGAAGTTCTTTTGATCTTAGAAAAGTTTTCAACTCCTTTTGCATACACAATATGTTATGTCGTTTATCTCTAGTATATACTGTTTATCACAAAAATGAAACACGTGTCATTTTAATTTTTACACGGGCGCAATGAATTGTTAGCATGGCAACTATGTAAATCAAAAGTACAGAGTGTAAATGTAAAGGTTCTTTTCCTTTTGCATATCTTAATTTTAATTAAGAATTTTATTCCAGCTACATAAAACAATTTTTGAAAGTCATTGTAATTAATTTAATAAAGGTTCTTGTTAATCAATATATAGTTTAATTAAGATCTGTTGATTATCTGGAAAAAAGAGACAATGAAACTTTTTGTCAGAAAGTTTGTAGCTTATTAATATGGCATAGTTGAACCGAAGCACTGTTTTGTTTTTTGTTTTTTTGTTGTTTTTTTTTGCTGGGGGGGGGGGCATTCAACCCTGAAGAGCGGCATGTTTCAGATTTCGTTTCACTGTAGATATATTGATTCAGACATTGGTCAGTGACCCTTGGAGAATCGCAGAGGTCACAGCAGGATTTGTCTGGGCTTGATGAACAAGATGTCTACTTGTTCTTGCAGATATTTTTTAAGGACGGCTATTTCTTGATGGCGATGCCATGACACCAAAATTCCTTCCATTTATAAATAGTTTGTCGAAGTGCAGAGACATGCATTCCAAATCGTTTTCATAGATTTTTTGTAGCCTTCTCCATCATTAAAGACGATTTATTTAAACCTTCAGGAAGGTCTTTTGATTTTGGCATAGTCTTTAACTGCATCCATTTGCATACACAATGAGTTATCTTGAGTGACTACAGTATACACAGCTTAACAAAAATATGAACACATATCATATTGATTTTTACACGTACGCAAAAATAATTTGCACTGGCAACTATGTAAAACAAAAGAACAGGTTGTAAATGTAAGGGTTCATTCACTTTTGCATATTTTAATTTTTGATTAATATTTTTATTCAAGCTTCATAAAAAAAAATTGAAAGTCATTGTAATTCATTTAATAAATTTTTTTTTTTTTATTAATGAATATATAGTTTAATTAAGATGTGTTGATTATCTGGGAAAAAGAGACAGTTTTCAAAAATAATATATTACGTATTTACTTATTTTTCCGCAGCAATATATATATATAAAGAGACGAATGACGAAGGCGAAAACGTCAGCAAATATTCATGTTGCTCTGTCCTGATCCCATATATATATATATATATATATATATATATATATATATATATGTGTGTGTGTGTGTGTGTGTGTGTGTATTTTGTTGTGTGTATTTTGTTTTGTGTGGGTGTGTTTGTGTGTGTGTGTGTGTGTGTGTGTGTGTCTGTGTGTCTGTGTGTCCGTGTGTCCGTGTTGGCTTCAGTATATGGGTATTACGAATAAAAATGTCCCGAACAATTTTAATCCTATTTGTGCCAGAGGTTTTTAAAATTTTTTTGAGGGCGCCTCTTCATGTTATCGATCAATCAAGGCGATCCTAGTGTGCAGTACCTTTAAAACGTACCTGAAAATCATGTCCAGGTTTAACCCAAGCCTTGCGAGTGAAATTGGGCAGACAGAACACTTTGATAAGACGACAAACATCGTCCAAACACGATATCTCAAGTCATCGTGATCGAGGTTTTAAGTACACTGGGGTTGTTAAAATTACTGATCGTACTTGTTAATGCACTCTCTCCCAGAAACTTTAAGGTACGCCAAGTTAACCAGTAAATTGTCTATGGTACTTTAGCGGCGGTTGTAATGAGGTTGTGATGATGGACGACATGCTCACTAAGAAGATTTTGTACGGTGAATTGGCTCAAGGTGCACGAACCGAAATTAAGATTACGCCAGGAATGCACTGAAGATGACCTGTATCAAGAAAAATTACTGCGGAAACCTAGTTGGCCGTTCATACTCGAAAAAAGTTGTGTAAAATGTTAAGATAGATTTTAATCAGAATTGTGTTGTACATGAAAAAACTCAGGAAAAATGTTAGGAAAAACCACAGGTGGACTATGTAGGCTTAAAAAAACAAAAAAACAAATATGCCTGAGTTTGCGTCTGCAATAGGGACCGGCAAGCTACCCAAGGAGACGCTTGTGCTCGGAAAACGAGTAGCCGGCCATTACGTATGTACTATTTTCTATTACAATGTAAGTTTATTCATCTTTGTCGTTTTGAGACTTCTTGAAATGTGACACGATTAATAAAGTCAATTAGTGAAATGTACAATGGGGAATCAGTTAAAAGAAAATTAAAATGGCGGAAAACACACATCTAGAATACGAAGCATTCATATATATGTGTTTGTCATTATTTTGCTCATCAGTACGATTCATAAAACAGCCGAAGCCCGCGTCATGTTTACATCCAAGGCATTCTCCTTCCACTCTCTATAACATACCGCCACTTACATCGCCTCAACCGTTCAACTTCCCTGGCCATGGTTCTATTTATAAACCAAGGACATATCACGTGACATTGATTAATATTTGTACTGTAACCGGCGTCAATTAAACAATATCCGCCTCTCTGATTCTCCGGGGTTATTTTGGGGCTAATTAGTTAGATTACTTTTAGACCTTCTACTTTCTGTGCAGGTTTTATTATTTTTAGTTTTCATTTTCTTGGCTTGTCTCTTTGGTTTAACCGCGGTTTCTATTTTGGCGATCTGGGACCAGAATTTTAACTTCTGTCTTCTGGTGTTAGAAATGCATTTTCCCCCGGCTTCCGCAATATTACGCTTTTAACCTGTCATATTTTCAAGTTCAGTCTGCGTCGTTTTCGCCGACGGCAAAATTATTAAATTACAAATGTAAATTGTCCATTTAAAATAATACCTTCATTCAAATATAAGTTTAGTTTAAGTAAGGAAGGACTCATAAAAATAATTTCACATGGGTGAATATCTTGGCTTTAATTTTCCCCGGCTTCCGCAAATCATACTTTTTTTAACCTGTCGTATTTTCAAGTTCAGTCTGCGTCGTTTTCGCCGACAGCAAAATGATTAAATTACAAATGTAAATTGTTTGTCCATTTAAAATATTACCTTCATTAGAATATAAGTTTAGTTTAAGTAAAGAAGGAGTTATAAAAATAACTTCAATTGAGCGAATATCTCGGCTTATAATATTTGGCTGTGACTCTAATGATTTTGCCAGACAAAAATGGAAACAAAAAAAATTCAAATTTTGCATACATGTATTTTTGCGTGTATATATGTATATTTGAATTCTACAACAGTCCTAAAATATATTTTAGTTAATTAAAAATGCATTAAAATAATTCAATTTAATATCGAATAATTTCTGAAAATTTACCATTTAAAAAATTAGATATTTTTTTATATTTATGATTTTAATACTCAGAGAAATGTAGGGAGAGTAAAATACTATTTCCATATGTCTATCTATAAAAGGCAAGATGTGTGTGTGTGTGTGTGTGTGTGTGTGTGTGTGTGTGTGTGTGTGTGTGCCACAATTTTCGACGGATTTGCACCAAAATTTACATGCACATGCTCCAAGTTTGGGGGAAGGCCAAGGCCGACTTTGCATTTCCCAACTCCCATTGATAGTGGAAATAATCGATTGTTTTATGTTTCTACGGCAGTTTTCATGTAGTTTGCGGACATTTTCTACTGGCCAGAGTGAGGGCCTATAGCTGGCTGCCACGAATAGGCAGGAAGATTCTATTGGCCAGAATGAGAGCCAACAGCTGACTGACACGAATGTTAACTAGCATGCTAGCATGCAAAAAAAATCGAAAGCTGCATTCGTCACAAGTGGAAAAAAATTTAAATCTGCATGGCACTTTACTCTAATTGGCTCATTCATTTGCTTAAATTCAACGTTGATTTTGATTCCGCAGAACTGGGTTGAGTGTCAAAAAGTATTTGTTTTTAACATTCTTTTTTTATTCGGTTTTTCAAGTTAGGAGTCCTTTTTAAAGCTGATCGTTTTGTGTTCATTTTGTTTAGTTCTTTTTTCGTAACAGATTTAATGTTTAGTACAGAGCTTAGAAAAAATTCGCAGTGTGAGATAGGCAAGAAGTAAGGCATGTAGCAACATCAGCACGGCAAAGGTCACTCCTTTAAAGACAAGGAAGGGCAAAAATATTTTAAGTCAAGGGATAGCGATTGCTGTATGAGTCGTAAGATATTTTAATCAAGCACGGGCAACGCCGGGCCATGCTACTACTCTTATCTAAAACTCACGCACGTTACCTGTGTGTGTGTGTGTATTTGGTATATATATATATATATATATATATATATATATATATATATATAGAGAGAGAGAGAGAGAGAGAGAGAGAGAGAGAGATTTTGGAGTGTTGTTTTACTAGAGTGTGTACCTTAGTACAATAAATTGTCATTAATTTGTTGGAATAAAGTAATTTTTTATTAGCTCACATACTCCCACTATATTAAAAATAATTTAATGATGAAAATAATAAATTCTTATTTGATAAAAATGCGAAATTGTTTTGTTTTAGTTTTTTGCATATCTTTTTTTAAAGATTTTATGTACTAGAATCCAGTTTCCAGTTCTTCCTGCGTTTGCGAGAACCATAAACAAATTACAAGGCCAAAACGCTTCAAAAAGTTGGAATTTGACTCCAGAAAGAAATATTTACGCATGAACAGTTGTATGTTGCATGCTCAAGATTAAGAAATCCTATAAATAGCAAAAAAAAAAAAAATTCTTAAAATATTATTAAAATATTGTTTACCATTAAGGTCTATAAAATTAAATTAAATTAAAGAAATTACTAACCCGCGAAGTAGTTTTTTGTCAAAGTATTTTTCCAAACAAACCAGCTTCTTCAAATTTTATCGATTGATCTGCGAAATTGAACGAAACCTAAAGTTTGTAAATCTCAACAAAAAACTTTAGCGATAACTTCAAAAATTCTATATAATGTGAAGATTCCAAATCCGCACAACACAGACACACCTATATATTTTACATACATTCAAAGGTACACAAAGACAGTGTAATACGGACAGACAATCAGCATTTCTTTCGTAATATAGCTATAGATTCCAAACTTATACACTATATTGCTTTTCACAATGAAAATTAATGTTTAGCGGATAGAATTAGCACTAGCCAAAATATATATTCCTGGAATTTTTAGGATATAATGGTGGGCTATTCGTATCCGAGGATACCTGTCTGTTAAGGTGGCTAGTCAAACCGCGTAACAGAAGTCTGCTCAGACGCATTTATCATTGTTCAAAACCGATAGTGTTGTTTATACTGCAAGTGAGATTTTTAAAAAATGAGAAAGAAAATAGAAAATAAAAAAAAAAGATCTAACAACGGTAAAGAAATATGTCAAGGAAAAAGGAGGACCATAATCAATTAGGCATCTATGGAGATGACACATTTATTTAGACGTGTCTTAGTAGCAAGTCCGACAGATCCGACAAAGTGAATCTGGAAACCGCACTCGTCAAAGACTTTCAATCAGTGGTTAGCTAGGGCAAGACATTGTGTATTTTAACGCCTCAAAAACAAAATTGCTTTCATTTAATCACTCAGTTATCTAGCATGCGTGATACATGCTTAGGCGATCATGTATCTTTCGATATATGACTGACGAGGCAGATTTTTTTTCTCGCAGTAGATTGCCCTTTCTTTCAGCAGTAGACCTCCAAGGCTATAGAACCCGGGCTGTCCTGTTATTTACCTATAACTGGAGGGAGAAGAAGAGGATTCATATCTTTCCCAAGAGTATTAGCACGTAAGTGAATGTAATGGATTCGACTGGAATTCGAACTCGGCTCTCCGATTCCTCCATCTGAACCGCTATCTATTACTCAACTGCCTGCATTAGCATGGCTGATTCTAACTCCAGGAGGGCAACAATCTACGCCTTATTGGCATCACATTTTCCACTGATATGAAGTAGAATGATTATACTTAATTGCCAGGGTTACTGCTAGGAAAATTGTTTCACTGTGTTGTTTTCTGACAAATCTTCACGTCAAAATCCTTCTTGCACAAAGAGGGATTTACCATTCGTCCGTCTATTGAATGTTGGTACCATATCTGGTCTGGTGATCCTACCTTTCATCTCTTGACAAAATTCAAATATAGGTATGTCATAGAATTAGTCCTGAAGTAATATCCTGACTTCAGTCATTTTCACACCTTGAAAACATGGCTTCTTGGTGTATTTTCTGCAAATATTTTCATGGCAACAGGTCTGATGAGTTTTTTTTTCCTTCCTGCCTCGATTGCATGAGTTTAAACGTTCAAACAGTTAGATACAACCGCCCCTTCTATTCTAACAGCTAGTGGAACTAAGGAATGTTGCTTCGTCGGAGCTCTCTACATGGAAGTAGAGATAGAAAAGTGCGTGTCTTAACACATCTCGTCACTGAGATAAGAGATGCAGGGTTGAAATAATTCATCACCCAAAAGGACGAGCAGACGCTTTTGGATTTCATCTATGAGGTGGTCCGAAAGTCTTGCCACCCCATACGAAAAAAAAATTAATGAGAATCTTAGAATAAATAATACAATCCACATGTACTGAATTGAGTTTATGCTTTATCCTTGATGGTGTCACATATCGATATGTAACTCTCGTTTCTATTCTAACGGCTTCTTTTCTGGCACTTCTCGTCCATAGAGCCCCCCCCATTTCATGCTTTCTTGCCACCAATAATCTTCAAAAATCTAAATGCAACGACAATCGTCAGCTTCTGTCTTCCTGAAGAAGGTTTCGTTTTGTTGTCTTTGGCTCTCTTCTCCTAACTAAAGTCTTTTCATTCGATTTCATTCCTTGTAAACCCCTGCGTTCTAGTGGCTTTATCGCCTTGCTTGGGGCGAAAAGATTAAAAAAAATAAATCATCGTTCCAAATTGAAAATCCAGGGTAAAGAACGACATGTACAGGGTGGTCCGAAAGTCTTCTCATCCCCTCCCAAAATGTAATGAGAACGATAGAACAACAAGTAATACTGAAATACAAAGCACAGGCACTGGATTCAGTTTATTCGCTTTCATTGACGCCCTCACATATCGAGAAGGTCTTTAGGAGCTCGTGTCATCCATCTTGAATAGAAAATTAATATATATATTGTGAGACAAGACTTTCGGACTTCCCTGTAGACTGGGAAGTGAAGACTGGGCAGTAGTACTTTATTTTAGGCCTGACCTGGGTAGAGGATAGCACGAGATAATTTATCACCCAAAAGGACGCGCAGACACTTTTGGATTCCATCTATAAGATGATCCAAAAGTCTTGTCACCCTTACCACAAAGTAATAACAATAGAAGAACAATACTAAAATACAAAGCACATGTACTGGATTCAGTTTATTCACTTTCAATTACACTGTCACATATCGAGAAGGTCTTTGTGAAAACCATCATCGTGGCATAAAAAGATGCGGCGCCATGTCCTGTGTTATATTTTATGTAGTTGTTCTTTGTTAATTGTTGCATAGGCTCCCTGAATGGAGTCCTTCAGCTGAGGGGTATTTTGGTATCGTTCATGTGAAACTCTCTCCTTGATAATACGTCACATATATTCAGGGGTGACAAGACTTTCAAGTGAATCTCTAGGGCATGAGCGTGATTTCTGAAGAAGCACTTAATCTGATTTACCAACTAATATGCAACCTTTAAAATGAGAAGATCTGTATGAACACCATCATTTTCGTGGCACAAAATGATGCAGCACCATGTCCTCTGTGATATGTTATGAATATATTGTTGATTGTTGCAAAGGTTCTCCTGACGGAGTACTTCAACTGATGGGTATTCTGATATTGTACATGTGAAACTCTCTCCTTGATAATAACACCCCACAGAGCGTTGAAATAGAAAATTAAATTATGTAGAGGTGACAAGACTTTTGGACCACTCTGTAAAATAAATACTTAAAAAAGCCCTGATCCAAAATTTATATAAAATGTTAATAAAACTAAAATACGCACAAAATGTCAAACATTTATTGTCATAAGCTAGAGAAAATGTCACTTTTACAAATTCCTGAAAAACATTATTTTACTGAATTTTTGTAGAACCGTAATAATTCCTTAGGACACAACAATATTAAAAAAAAATAATGAAAATTTTACAAAAAAATATGTGAATGATTACAGTGTTTCCAGAATAGCAGACTGTGTGTTATGTCTCATTATATTCTTTCTGACCATGTCGTTACAGCTTATAGAAGACGTAACAAATAATCAAGAATAAATGTTTATGGAAACCTAACGAGTCATTGTCCATTCAGATTACGTGTTAAAATGTCAAGTCTAAAAAAACGCAGCACTGAATCAAGGCTATTGAAAAGAAGAATAAAAGAAATGAATGGAATTTTTTTTAAATAAAACGTACTGCCCATAAAATCGCAGCTAAAATTTAGTATTAAAAAGGCTAACAAATCTTCTGAAGGCTTTGATTTCTGAAAGCTTTTTCATATTCATTTATTAAATTTAATTCTTCATTTGTGGGTTTATATTAAAGGATGGCTTG
Organism: Acanthosepion pharaonis; assembly: GCA_903632075.3. Classification (NCBI taxonomy): domain Eukaryota; kingdom Metazoa; phylum Mollusca; class Cephalopoda; order Sepiida; family Sepiidae; genus Acanthosepion; species Acanthosepion pharaonis. The sequence goes on along the minus strand of CAHIKZ030000239.1, from coordinate 643,615 downwards.
CATGGAACAAAATTAAATAAAAATATTTTTTCCCATTTTTTTTTCTAAAAAAAAACTTTCAGTAACTTCCATCTTTCTTTCTTCCTAATTCGATACAGTTTTATTTATTATCGATTGCATTTCCTTCAATAAAAAATGCCCTTTGGAAAGGCGTGAATCGATATTATCTACAGGCTCTCTAGGGGTTGACAATAGAGTCTCTTTGACGTTGGATGGCTAACTAGAATGTAGTTAAATTCTACATCTCGTCCTGTGTATGACGATAAACTACATCTGCCAGCAAGGCCTCTGATTGGGAGGTTTTGAGGAGCTTGGAACCACCTCTTAATTGATGTTGTTCTCTGATCTGCATTGACCCGGGTGGTAGCACCTGTTAGGGTCCCAACTATAGGCAAATAATTAACCTCCCCAAACTGTGATCTAAACATAATGAAAGTATATAAATACATTATATAGTAAAAATGCAAGCAATACATTTTCATACTAAAAAAAATAAATTACCAGCAATACATATTTGGAAAAAAAAATTACCAACAGTACATTTTAAAAAAAACTATCGGCAATACATTTTTGGAAAAGAATATTATCAACAATGCATTTTTGTAAATATAGGCATCCCTCGATTAATGCGCACTCGGTTAGTACATTTTCGATTAGTGCGCTAAATTTTTTATATACCAAAATTCTATTAATGCATGCGTAATACCCGATAAGTGCGGTAAAACATTCTCCAGTTTAACCATAGTAACCATAGTAATCATAGTAATTGAAAATAATGGCGTTTATTTAATTGAATAACATATTGTAATTTATGAAGAAAGAAATTGTTAAACAATCATTTTTATTTACTCCATAGAAGCATAATTTTTTCAATCTTTGCATAAGTATTTATAATATGAACTTAGAAAAATACAAGGATTAATACAAGTATGACGCAGGAAAATAAACAAATTTGGAATTCGGTTGGTGTGTTTTACATTGTCCGCCATATTCACCTAGTCTCAAAACGATTATTACCTTTTTCAATCTTTACATAATCATTTATAATATGAAATTACAATATAAGTGTTTATAATATGAATTTCATGAAAATAGAAAGCTAAATACAGCAAGTCTAACACAGGAAAAATAATTTGGGAATTGTCCACCATATTCACTTGACATATCACCAGACCGATTATTATCTTTTTCAACCTTTTCAAAAAGGTTTGAAGAATAAAGTTTTCTCTAATAAAAACCAAATTGAAGAATTAGTCTAAAATCTTTTTCAACCTATGGAATTTTACTCAAAAATATTCAAAGAGCTTCTTGATAGGTTGCAAGAAATCATTGCAAATAATGGTGAATATAAGGTAACCCTCGATTAATGCGCATTCGATTAACGCGTTTTCAGTTAGTGCGCTATATGTTTTATATACCAAAATTCGATTACTGCATAAATAATACTCGATTACTGCGTTAAAGCATTCTTCAATTTAATCATAGTAATTGAAAATTGATTTTTTTTATAGTTACAGAGAAACACATTAATCGCACTAATCAAGGTATTTCAGTAAACAAATATATTACTAGGGATACTTTTTCGTAGTAAAAAAAAAAAATTCCAGAAATAAATGTTTCGAAAAAAAAAATATTACCAGCAGTAAAAAAATTACTAATTCTTCCAAGAAAATTAAATTTCGCTATTAAATGACCCATAAAGTGTTGATATGCAACTAGACAAAAAGACAAATTCTGAATCGAGACCAATTAGACCTGCTGATTTTTGACTGCGGAAAGGCGACCCTTAAGACGATCAGCTTTTATAGTTTCATATTGGATATGCAGCTGGTGTAATTGATATCGGCCTGAATATTAGAATCAGCGAGCCGAATCCAAAACCTGGGGTGAAGTCTGTTGCATTCACTTTTGAAAAAACGGCCTCGTGATATCCATGGAGCAGTCAATTATCTCTTCAGCTATGGGTTAAATAGCAAAGTTGGCTGGAATCCATATATTTGGTTCGCAGCCAATGTAAATGAAAATAAACACCTGAATTCAAAAACGTGAAGAATACAACGGAAAATAATTCTACTATATTTCCCGAGAATACATGGAACATTATAGACAATTAAAAAAAAAACAGAATTGGAGCGATGTATGGTAGAAGGATTTCTTGTCCCATTTACTTCCACATTGTGGGCATTATTCTAAAATTAAAAAAAAAAAAGAGGCTCGAACTTCCCTGGACTAAAGAGCTACTGAGCTTATAATAAACTCGACGGATATATATATTAGGTTGGTGCAAAAATAATGACGTAATAATGTCGTTTTTGACGTATTTTTAACGTCAAAAAACAACATTCTTACGTCATTATTTTTTTTAAAAACATATATTATGCTTTATTTTCAATAATTTTGCTACACCAGTTTCCGGTCTCGCGACGTACACCTTCTACGGTAGAAAATTTGTTTGCATTGCATTGTCACCGGCGTTTAAAAACGGATACACTACGATAACCCTATGCGTAGAAGATTGTGGGCCATGCATCAATATTGGCGGCAAAGCCAAATATGCATGATTCGAATTTTCTGCTATGCATTTGGTGGGATCAGGTGGGTATAGTTTATTATGAGCTGATCAAACCGATCAAAACCATCACGGATATCGATAACGACTACAGTTCATGCATTTCAGCGAAACATTGAAAAAAATGCGGACGCTATGCAAGCAGAGACAAAAAAAGGGATTTTGCATGATAACAACGCTAGGCCACATGTTGCAAAGCAGGTGAAAAATTACTTGGAAACGATTAAATATGAAGTCCTACCCAACACGCCATATTCATCAGACATTGTCTCGTTAGATCATCACTTGTTTTGAACGATGGCACATGGTCTGGCTGAGCAGAACTTTCATTCTTATGAAGATACCAAAAAAAATGTGTCGACTCGTGATAAGCCTCAAAAGACGTGTCGTTTTTCTGACGCGGAATTCAATAGAGAATTCCACTACGACATTAAAACAATTTTTTCACTTTTGTTTATTAGGCAATAAATAGTATCCCTTACTCTTGTCCATAGTATATCGTGACTTTCACAGTTAACCTGAAGAGTGTTTGTGTTTATTTAAAAATTTTAAAAATATAACGTTTTTACTTCTGTTTATAAATACATGTTGCAAAATAAAATCCTTACATTTTCCTTGATGAAGTCTATCAGAGGACGAAACGCCCTGGTCAAGAATAGGTCTCATTTTGACTTATTCCTATTTTTTTTTCTTATATTTTTTTATTTATTTATATCTGAAGTTTTACACCTTTTCACACACACATGTGCACGTGTGTGTGGTGTATAAATACCCCTGATAAGCTGATATATATATATACCTGTAAAGACAATATAAATAAAGACAAAAGGAAAACTTTCTTTACCAATGTGGCCCGTCCCGCTGCATATAACTTCATAAAATCCCTCCAGGGACGAAACACATTGGTAAAGAAAGGTTTGTTTGTATTTATACATATGTGTTTATGTAAAAAATTCTCAGACTTAACCTGTATAAAAGACGATATGTATAAAAGAAAAAAAAAAGAGGGCAATAGGGAAACTGTAGTTTTAACCAGCGCGTTTCGTCCAATGTGGACAATTTTAAGGCAAAAAACGAAATGAATTTATTAAAACGAAGCATTTGTAAACAACAAAAAACATGGCGTTAGTATGAGATTCGATTCTGGTCAAGGTCGATTTGTCAGCAGAAAACTGTAACTAAGTGCCGCTCAGTATAGTTGCTTTCTGAGACACAGGCAAGTTCTGTGAATGTTGAACAGAAAAAAATATCCCTGAGATTGCGTGTACTGGTTAAGAGGGTATCAAAATACGCCCAAGACAGTAATATTGATACATACGCCCTTGGGCAAAATAAATGAAACAACACAGTTAGTTTCATTCTTTTCACTATACTGTCAGTTTTAGACCCACTGGAGTGATAGGGTGTAATCGATTTCTATGTTTTCCTCAGTTCAAATCATTTGCAATGGTGTGCAGTTATAGGAATCTATTTTCGGTGTGTATGCTGAAATTTATTTGGCCATGAAAAATATTGCATCATCTGTGATTTTATTACGCCCAGACACTAATGTCTCGACTGTCGATTAGTTGTCCTAAGACCATTGTCTGTGATGTACGTTACTACAAGGAACTTTACGAAAATTGTAAGGCTGCACGAACTCACTGGGAAGCTTTACCAGTGAGCAAATAAAAGTACCATAGACTAGCCTGGAAACTGATTTAAATCCAATTGAGAATCTGTAATTACTCTGCAAGGAATTTCGTTGAAGGGACATGCGAATGGTAACATGTACAATAGGTCATGTTTCATTGGACAAATACGAAAATACAAATATTAACAGAATTATTCGATTTGCTTCTATTAATTTGCACAAGGGAGTATGTGTGACTGAAAAGAATGCATCTGGATTAGCCACAAATTTGTCATAGAATTAGTAAATAAGAGGAATAAATCAAGTGTTTCGGGATGTGGTAATTTAGTGGGTAGGTATTCATTTTTTGTTTTTGTAGCAGTGGGAAAAGATGTCAAATTAAAAGACTAGTGTATTACTTACTGGATTTGGATGAAGAGGAAATGGAAATATGGACAACGATTCACTTACCTGCAAAAAAACAAAAAGATGAATTATTATATTAATATGGACTGAAGAGCAAATAATCAAGTCATTACATTAAAAGTAAATTAAGTCACAAGCAATATATATATATATATATTAAATAATCATATATATATATATATATATATATATATATATATATATATATATATATATATATATATATATATATATATATACGCATGCGCACATTAAATAATCATTACGTATATAGCGAGGTTTGTATTTTAAATAACCATTATATATATATATATATATATATATATATATATATATATATACGCATGTGAACATTAAATAATCATTACATATATAGAGAGGTTTTTTTGTTTTTGTTTTTTGTTTTTTTTAATCGATTGTCAATTTTTATTAAGTTTATCGATCCAAAGTAGCATTTTCAGGTAAACACAGGTGCAAAAATTAATTATTTTACAACGGATTACTATCTAAACAAACTGAGATAGCTAGGTAGCTAGGTAGACAGACAGAAACTGAAATAAATAGATAGATAGATAGATAGATAGATAGATAGATAGATAGATAGATAGATACTGAATTAAATGCAGATTGAAAAGGAAGGAAAGAAAAATAATTGTTTTACAACGGATAAATATCTAAACAGAAATATATACAGAAATGTGATACATACATAAGTACATAGTTATGAACATACCAAGATAGATAGATAGATAGATTAAAATTCTTCAACTCAATATAAACCTATCATAGTTGATGTTTTAGCATATTATATTGATTTTCCTCATTTTCCTTTATTTGCTGTCATCGTCGCCTTTTCTTTCATTTTCTTTTTTTTATCTTCCATTTTTTTTCCTCTTTATTCTTGCTTTGCTTTTTTTTTAACATTCCTGTAATATTTCTTTTATTCAAAATTTCACAATTGTTTCTTTCTTTGATTTAAAGTCAGTGGCATAATAAAATCCATTCTATAATATAAAATCAATCGTATAATATTCATTGATTGTATGTCTCTGGAATTATATCATAATTCTTTTCGATTCTATTCCGTGTGTTGATGTTCATAATTCAGTCTCTCGAAATCGCATTCTCTTTTCCTTCCTGTGAAATTAGAACATTCCCACAATGAAAACCTATCGCAATTTAAACCAAGGAACACCAGAATTTTCTTCCTGTATTTTTATTTTATAATTTGCGTTTGATGAAATTATTTAACTAACATTCCGGCAGTAATTGTAGCTGACTCTAATGAAGAGAGAGTCATATATTTTGTTGGTTGAATGGAGCGATCATCTGCAAACAATATGCATGTTTTAATGTTACATCGAGAAGAGGGGAGTAGCAGTAATGTGAAGGAGGCACAAAAAATGGAAAGAAAAATAAGGAAGAACTCTGGAACTACGTGTTGATGATAATAAAAAGAAATAACGGAAAACGAAGCAGAAAGATATGTGTAAAAAAAAGTCTTATAAAGGCAGGTATGATATTATTAAAAATGGAAGAAACACGAATATATGGATGTCAGTGAATATATACAGGGCGAGTCGAAAGTGACTTCATATTTAAAAATACTTATACTTTATTTATTAAGTATATTTTTTTACAAGAAATTGATATGAGCGGAAAGCGTTTAAATTGAGGCTTTATTTAAATTTCGATATGGGCACCATATTTCGTTACCAGCCTCGTGAGCCACGTGGCTGTGTGGCTAGAACGTTCGCTTTCTGATTATATGCGACCCGAGTTCGAATCTCACCATGGTAAATTTGTCAATTTCTGATGTAATCGGTTTGGAGCGGGGACGATCTCAGCGCGCGGCACATTTGTAAAATGACTGAACACCAGACCACGCGTAGACAAAAGTCATTGGGCCGTTGATAGCTGTGCAAGCACGAAGTCATAAGTCATCGTGACCGAGGGTTTGAGCGTGCTGGTGTTGTTCAGTTTGTTGATCATTCTAGATAACACACCCTCTCTCAAAAACTGTAACTAAGGTCGGCTTAGCGTTGTCCAGTATAAACCACAGATTGGCTCTGTGGGTGTTGAACAAACATAAATGTGCCTGAGCGAGAGTTTGCAATTAAGATTGGTTAGCCGTCTTAATAGACGGCTATCCTCGAATTCGAGTAGCCAGCTATTAATCTCTATCTATTAACGGCAGGATGTCTGTGTGTGTGTGTGTGTGTGTGTGTGTGTGTAACGAATATACGGCCGCAATTTTCGACGGATTTGCACTAAAATTTACATGCACATACTCCAAGTTAGCGGATTAGGCCAAGACCGACATTTTATTTCCCAACTCCCATCGATAGTGGAAATAATTGATATTTCATGCTTCTACGGCAGTTTTCATGTAATTTACGGCCATTTTCTACTGGCCAGAGTGAGAGTCTATAGCTGGCTGCCACGAATAGGCAGGAAGATTCTATTGGCCAGCGTGAGAGCCAACAGCTGACTGACACGAATGTTAAATAGCATGCTAGCATGCAAAAAAAATCGATAGCTGCATTCGTCACAAGTGGGAAAAATTTAAATCTGCATGGCACTTTACTACAATTGGCTCATTCGCTTGCTTAAATTCAACGTTGATTCTGATTCTGTAGAACTGGGTTGGGTGTGAAAAAGTATTTGTTGTTAACATTCTTTTTTCATTCGGTTTTTCCAGTTACGAGTCCTATTGTGAAACTGAATGTTTTGTGTTCATTTTGTTTAGTTCTTTTTTCGTAACAGATTTAATGTTTAGTATAGAACTTAGTATAGAGCTTAGAAAAAAATCGCAGTGTTAGATAGGCAAGAAGTAAGGCATGTAGCAACATTAGCACGGCAAAGGGCACTCCTTTAAAGTCAAAGAAGGGCAAAAATATTTTAAGTCAAGTGATAGCGATTGCTGTATGAATCATACGATTTTTGAATCAAGCACGGGCAACACCGGGCCATGCTGATTGTTGAATATATAATGGGTGATTGAAAAGTAACTCTATATTTTAAAATCTTTATACTTTAGTTATTAAGTATATTTTTACAAGAAATGAGAGGATGATGTGAGAGGAAATCATTTTGTTTAAGGCTTTATTTAAAATTTGATATGGGAACCAGATTTCGCTACCAGCTTCTCGAGCCCCTTTTCACCAGGAACTCTTTTGGTATAGATAAGTCATTGTATACGCCGTTTAAGTTCTTCCAAAATCTTGGTTTAGTATAGTAGAGTTGTTCATTTAATCAAACCCCAAAAGGAAAAAAATCACAGGATGTTAATTCAGGACTTTTGGCTGGCCACTCAATAAGGTGTTTCTTTTCAATCACCCTGTAATTATACGAGAGAAATGGGAGAGATAGATAGATCATCGGGTTCCTCGAGCAAATGCGAGCGATACGTTCATTCAGCCGGATAGTATGTGCTACGCCTGGGCTACATAAAGTTTTGAATTCAGAGTTAATTTCTCCTAGACTGGTTTAGCTGTATAGTATGTACTACGCTAGTCACCCTATATATATATATATATATATATATATATATATATATATATATATATATATATATATATATATATATATATATATATATATATATATATATATAAAAAGACGTTATGTCTAACGTTCTTTTTATAGATACAAGTATTTAAGTAAATGCTCTGTTTATAATAAAGGAGCGTTCGGTAGACAAGGTCGAATTTACTGCTTATAAACTCCAATCTTCCATGAATCTCGTACATTCATAACTGCTCTGGCGTATCAAATGTAAACAAATGACGTCATATATTAAGAAATGGACAAAGTCCGACAATTTATTTATTAAAGACATTTTTATGTCAAACCTTGCCTCCTTTGTGGCCGAGACGGTAAGGCACGTCAGCGTAAATGACGGTTCCGTATAGGATGCAGGTTCGAATCCTGTCAAAGGACGAATATTTTCTATGAAAATTTCTCGGACATTCAGGCCGGTAAATGTTATTTAATACTGTTTATTATAAACAGAGCATTTACTTAAATACTTGTATCTACAAAAAAGAACGCTAAACATAAAAATGTCTTTAATAAATAAATTGTCGGACTTTGTCCATTTCTTTATATATATATATATATATAATAAAAAAAGAAGAACAGTAAGATATGTAATCCGGTGTTCGAATTGATATTTTTGACATGCCTTGAACGAATGTCATAATTCGCTGAAAAAAGGCTCCCCTACCCTACGTAGACGTAACCCATTTTCAAACGTAACTCATAATTCATACAATAATAGTTAATAAAAAAAAGAACACGCAACCACCCCTGTCTAAATGACTGGATTACTCAGTATCCTTGGAAACAAAAATTATGAACGCATGTGCTTTTAAAACTCAGTAAATTTTAAAATAAGTTATTCCAAAATTCGCTTGAAGATGAAACAGAACTAATGCTTTTAATTTAATATAATTGAATTTGAAACATGGTAATTCCTGTGTAGCGATGAAACCATATTTTTAAATCCGTCAATATATATATATATATATATATATATATATATATATATATACGCGAGAAGTAGGATAGATAGATGCTTCATCACCATTTGGCGACCATAGTCGGGATCATCGAGTAAATGCAAATGATCCATTTCTTCATTAGTATAGTATGTGCTACGCCAGAGTTACATTCCCCTAGACCGGTTAAAGTCTAAATAACCCAATCTGTCTTGCTATTTACCCATACCTGGGTTCCGGGGCTGAGAGGAATATGTATTAGCACGGAAGTAATACATATTTTCTCCGATTCCTCAATCCGAACCGCTATCCATTATTCTAACGTGTCTAATAGATAGATAGATAGATAGATAGATAGATAGCAACAGGAACAGGTTGTTTGTGCAATATATTCAATTCATATTTATGCTAAACGTCAATGGAAAACAGAGAAGAGAAAGCAAATCGGGAAACAAACATTGTAACTGCTGACAAACGCCGTGAGCCTCCGACTGTTTTGGCCGAGAAGAACCTTGCAGTACTAGAACAAGCTCCCTATTCACTTGATCTCCCGCCGTGCGATGTTTTTCATTTCCCCAAGCTCGACGGGATCATAAGGGGGACTCGTTTTGAAGTCGTGGAGGCTATGAAGAGGGCCGTAACGATGGAGCTGAGGGCCATCCAAGAAGAATCCCCCCCCCAGTGCATAGAAACGTGGGAGAGAAAAATGGAATATTTGCATCAGACACGAAGGGGGTTACTTTGAAGAAGAAACAAGGTAGTTTCTTGTCTGGAACTAGAATAAATTGTTTGTGACTCTGGAATATATATATATATATATATATATATATATATATATATATATATACATATATATATATATATATATATATATACACACATATATATATATATATATATATATATATATATATATATATATATACATATATATATATACATATAATTATTTTTATAAAAAATTATAACATAAGTATGTTATAAGATCACTACAAAAATAGCCATTTTGTTTCAACACATATATATATATATATACACATACATATATATATACACACATATATATATATATATACATACATATATATATATATACACATACATATATATATACACATATATATATATACACACACATACATATATACACACATATATATATATATATATATATATATATATATATATATCAGTTATAAAGAGGTAAGCATACAAAGATTCAAATAGTAATATTAATGAAATTAATGGCGAATTCTCTTCGCTAACAGACTTAATAAAGCATTAATTTACTAACAATCGACTGAATGACGAGATCTTTAATGCATAAAATTGTCCTCAGATGGATCTAGTGTATTTTTGGAGCAGCAAATACATACGAAAACATAATGTTTTCATTATCATGCTATACTTTTCATCATGAGAATAAAAGAAAAAAAAACTTAACGAAATAAATGTATCTTAGACCGAAAGATGACATCAGTTATATATATAAAGATCACGTCATTTCATGGATTGTTAGTAAGTTAATGTTTTATTAAGTGTGTTAGCAAAGCGAATTCGCCATTAATTACATTAATATTACTAAATGATTCTTTGTATGATTATTTATTTATAATATAAAATATATGCTGCCCAATATAATACATTTATAAAAATTGATCGGCAGTAAATAAATACTACTATAGCATATTAATTTATTAGTGGAACTATATACTTAGTTCATACCACGTTAACTGGAAAACACATAAAAGAAAAGAATATGTAGATTTACCACATTACTAAATTCATACAGAAAAATCTCACTTGAAATATTTGAACTCTAATGTTTCGACTTGCACGTTCGAAAATTATATCACCGTTAATAAATAACACATTCTTTGAAAAAAATATTTTTCGGTCTAAATTACTTTTATTTTGTCTTGGAGTTTATATGCAAATGGCAAAATTACATTCTGTTGATGCAGACATGATGTTTTCCAAAGTACTTGCTACTCTAAAAATACAATATTTTTCCAAACAAATGAGATTTTTTCAAATTTCATCGAATAGTTTGCTAAAGTGAACGAAGCTTTGTAAATCTCGACCATAAATGTTAGAGATAACTTCAACAATACTTAAAAAAATGTCTCGCTCCAAAAAAGAATAGACATCAAGCTTCTAATGCTGTCTGTCTTAAATTTAGGCGGTAGAGTGTACAAAAAATTATTTTAATATTCACACTTGACTTTCAGCTGGTTAAAGTAATCAAATCTTTTAAATGGATACATTTAATAGGAAAAAAAGCACCGAAAGAATGTTCAAAGACACTTCTAAGATTTCGTTAATATTTAAGAAAATATGGCACTGAAGCTTCTTGGAACTATCATCAAATACCTTCGCACAGCTGCAAGATACCAATTCCTCCTGGAGAGAGTAGGAATAGAAAAGTCAAAAAGAAAGAAAAATATACCCAAATTCGCGTGCATATTTGACAGGTTGATACACAGCTACACCAAAACGGAGATTAGATTAGATTAACTCCCCAATAATAAATGCATATGATCGTTGTATCAATGTCCTTTCTTTTGAACAGTCGGGTTTAGCGTTATTGTTTTGCTGAAAATGAAGTGACATATCGTTGAATATTCTGCACCCGCCATAAAATTGTTCGACTAAGCGAAAATAAGAAAAAAAAAAAGTAATAAAAAAAATTACATAGAAGAGAGACGATCGATTTTGATTTGCAAACCGGCGAGACGGCGTTCAGTAATTCTCTGACATGCCCGTTACATTCGACAAAACGCTCTGTTCATTCTGAATGGCTAAGGTAGCCGTGGTGTAATTTTTTCCCAACCTCTTCTTATTTGTTCAGTGATGACCGACTAAAAATTGACGCGACATTCTTTCGTGGGTTGAGCTAATGTGGCACCATTTGCATTGGATATTCGACAAGAATATCTCAATGGAAACAAAGAGAACATGACTGAAATATACAGAAAAATGAATGCAATTCTCCTCACCACTGCATTTCTATTTCCTCATAAATATATATATATATATATATATATATATATATATATATATATATATATATATATATATATATATATATGAATATGTATTTAAACTCGGTGGGTGAAAAAAACCTGGTTAACACTATTTTCAAACAAATTTGCATCCGAGGAAAAAAATTGGAAGAAAAAGACGAGAGAACCGGAAACCTCCAAACGACGAAAGAAATTGTCCAGTAAATAAAAAAAAGCGAGTGCTCAATTCGCTAAGTAGAGCAAAGTTAAAATAAATAAATTCTAATGTGCCAGGTACTACCTACCTATGTTTCACTACATGAGATCATCAAGGGGGACCTCAGAACGGAGCTGTTGGACCATCATACGCCGAAAAGAAATGTGGTACAAAGCCAATATGGTGAATGGGGAAAGGACGGTCTTCTTTTGCTTTAACATTAAACTGAGCTAACCAAAATCACTGACCTAGCCACATTCACTGACCCAAATATAACACAATAATACTTACACCAAAATAACGCATACTTACTTACCACTAGTGTGTGTTGACTTACAACATCCACCATAATACCACAATGTCTCTATGAAAATCCTAACTAGTCTCCATATATACAATGGGAGGGGAATATAACAATAAATTTAAAATCTGTAACAAAATTGATAGCGAAGAGCTCATGCGAACAAATACCACGAAAGTATTTATAGAAAAGGCACAGGGCGTAAGTAAAGTGAGTGAAGGTGAGATGCCAGGTCAGGACCAATAATATTTCTGATACTACTTTGGATTTTATAAAGAAATAGATATATACAATGATGTGTGCAAATATGTGTAGAGACTAGTTTCAATACACACACACACACATACATATACACACACAGATACATACATACATATATATATATATATATATATATATATATATATATATATATATATATATATATATATGACCGCCATGAAAAGATGAAATTTATTGTTATTACCACTCATCATGATAATAGAAAAAAATCTATTTTTATCAGTTATTACCATGAGTGGTAATAAAAATAAATTTTCACTTTTCATGTTGGTCATAAAATTTTGTACCAAAAATATATCATTATATATATATATATATATATATATATATATATATATATATATATATATGTGTGTGTGTGTGTGTGTGTGTGTGTGTGTGTGTGTTTTGTGTTTGTGTGTATATTGTGTATATGTGTCTGTGCGTGTGTGTGTACGATGGGAAAAATTGTCGTTGATTTTTTCTTTTATCTTATTGACTGCACAGAATATTAGGGTCAGTTGGACACCGTCTATGAGAATAACTGTACGAATACGCAATTAATTGTATGCTATTTTCCTTGGCATTCACGCCGGAAACTCCAATACGAACATTGCAGAGAATTTGGGTGTCAATTTGTGAACAGCACAGAGGACTCGCAAAGTGTTGGATGAGTCTAATATTTATTACGAAAGTACGGAAACTTGGGAAAAAATACTGTGATCATTTTGATAATAAAAGAACCACGTAATTTGTTGGTGAGATCCAGACCATGATTGAAATCTATCCCTTCAAGTCATTCAGGTCTGCTGGAAAATCCTGTGTCTGGCAACAAGACTCTACACCATGTTACACAAGCTGGAGAACCCAGTCATGGATGTCAGACAATTTTAGCGACCACACAACCCCTTACATTTGGCCACGTAGCTGCCAAAACTCAAACCACCTGATTATTATGTGAAAAGCATTTAAGCAAGAGACAGACAAAACTTCTTGTAACACAAAAGATGAAATGAAAGTACGGATTATGGCAGGATGATACACCAACTTAAACAACAGACAAGAAGATCGTTCAGAAGAGTTGCTGAAGATTCCTAAATTTTCAGATGGATGTTGTTGAAGCCAATGGTCAGTTTTATTGAATAAATTTACTCTTTATTATTTCAAGATAACTTTGTATAATTTTGGTAAATATAGCTCTTAAAATGAGATTGTTTTCATTTTTGCGTATTTTCGACGATAATTTCTACATCGCACCCAGTGTATATAAGTTTTATGCATTTTTACATGTCTGCATTTTGTCGTCATTCATATTAAATGATCATATATATATATATATATATATATATATATATATAATAATAATGGACTGTCGCGTCTGTTTCGACGTATGAGGATCTGACAGCTTATTGATTCAGTTATGAAATTATGTGCGATAATCTTAAAGGGCATATGGTGCAAGTGTGAGGATTGTGGGATGAGATCACTGTTAGATTGGTTGACCTTTTAGTTCTTGCTCTCGCTTCTTGAAGATGATTCAGACAAGCAGATTGAAAATTGCTGAGTCCACTTAAACACGTTGATCTCCATTCTACCCACTCCAAGGCTAAGCGCTCACGAGTGTTATGTTATATATATATATATATATATATATATATATATATATATATATATATATATATACAAATATTCTTAAATCCCTATAATTGGTAACAGAAGACATTGGTTTATACCAACGGTTTCCCATACTTAATATTCTCGTTTTCACTCTCGCGTGGTCATGTGTGACGTCATGAGCTGCGGTGCGATTTTTGCTTCCAGCGTCTTTTAAGCACGAGTTTGTCGTTGCTTGGAAATCTTCCATGTGAACAAAAACAGACTATCATCACTGTTTTGTCCGTGTATTGCTTAATATATTGTAATTTAATTGTCATCTTTGATAATGGCTTACGTAAGCCAAAGGCTTAGATTGGATTAAAATATATGTATCAATACTGTGATTTTCTTTCTTTGTTTAATGATAATGTCATTAACCTTATCAGACGATATGAAAAGAATTTACACAAAATAAATAGACAAAATTGCATATATTATTTAATGAAACATGCATCAATATATATATATATATATATATATATATATATATATATATATATATATATATATATGACAAAAAATTTGCTGTTTCTGTCCAAGGAGATTTTGTCTCTTCTTTCACTTGACTAGTGAACAAGTTCGCTAGAAAATAGAATTAATAAAAGTCGATTTCATAGAAAAGAAATCAATAAACGAATGAGTGTTTCTCTTTTTACTCCCCTGAAGGAAATCGACGTTAAGGGAAGGGGATTATTAAATTCCTATCACCAGCAAAATACGACAAAAGGCCACAAAGTACGACATATTTCAGCACGCAGAGCGACTTCATAACAAGATTTGAAATCAGTTTTTAGACTGACTTTAATAGCGTTTCGGTCAACTGTGAACCAAGAACAGATTTTAATATACGTGCTTTTATATTAAAGGACAAAAAACAGCTACTTTGTGCACACTTATCTCTATATATCTATATCTATCTATCTATCTATCTATTTATCTATCTATCTATCTATCTATCTATCTATCTATCTATGTATATATATATATATATATATATATACATAATGTATATATCTATATATATCACTATATATAGGTATATATCTGCTATATATATATATATATATATATATATATATATATATATATATATAATGTGGGTCAAATAACTTTTTATCAGGAATGAGGTACCTTTGGATATTTATTGTATACAATTTTATATGTTCTGTTATGATAAATACATTGAGTGTTGTTTTCTTCGGTTTGTGGATCTATCTATTAGACGGGATCTATATATATCTATATATCTATCTATATACATATATATATATATATATATATAATATATATATATATATATATATATATATATATATATATATATATATATTGAGAGAGAGAGACGAGAGAAATGGGAGTAAGAAAGCACACATATGAGAATCAAGCAAACAGATTGATAAGCAACATGAATATTATATATTATTTATTGCCAAATAATGAAAATATTATAAACGTACCACTATTTAAAATATACTTATATATATATATAATGTGGGTCAAATAACAAGAAAAGTCATGTATATATATATATATATATATATATATATATATATATATATATATATATATATATATTCCTGGTTTCTGCTCAAAATGTTTTTTAATGATACATAAACATATTTAAAATATACATTTATTTTTCGATTTCACTGTTTAATTCTTTAATCAATTTGAACTGCTATATATGTTTGTGTATTTGGAAAGGACGCTAAAATTTTTCAGAATTCATACGCGGGAGGAAGTCGGAGAAATTGGAAATCTCTTCAGTAAATACACAAAAGTAGTACGACTCGTAAGATGTGTTTTCTAACTAAACCTATTCAGTCTTGACAATGAAGCAATCCTGAGATAATTACTCCAAATATTTAGTATTGGAGGCCATGATTTCAGCAACACAAGATATACCGATGCCAGTGTTGATAACAGACACAAAAAGTAAACTACAGGGACATCTAGTAAAGTGAAGCAAGCGGAGAAAGAATTAATGGACGCAATTACCTTTTACAAAATTTATACATACACATATATAAACACACACACATGCGCACACCTACACAGGTACATATATACCTGTTTTTACAGCCAATTTGTCTAAGTTGTGCAATAGCATGGGAAAATTGTCCATCTAAAAAATGTTTAATATAAAATAAAAACACAAAACTAATTGACTTTCTTTTTACCAGGTTTTCAGATAAGAAGTTTAGCTAGGTTGACACCATTTTTCATAAGTAACACTGAAAAAAAATTATTATAAAGTTATTTAGCTAGTGATAGAAGAGGTTAAAATCGTTTTGTGACAGACCCACAGTCTTCCGAACTGAGCAATGATGAGGGGAAAAATTTCAAGCCTTCAGTAATGGTACCGATATTCCCACCCTAGCTTCTATCTTCAAAGTCCATTCAAGAACTATGAAGAGAAGGGTGAGTAAGTGTAAAAAAAGTGTGGACAGTAGAGCAAAAACTGGATCAGGAGTTCACAACAGGAAAATGGATCCTCATTTCAGCATAGACCTAAAGAGATCAATTAGACAAGTTCCAGTTGGAATTCATAAGACGTTTGGCACGTGAGAAAGATGTTTCAGCTATGACAGTTCAAAGAACAATGAAAATAGAATTGAAAGTGAAATAATTTGGAGTATTTGGGCATCAATCCCTCTTTTATATATGTATCAAGAAAAACGACTGACAAATGTTTTATTTCATTTCTAAAAACATTTTCTTATTACAAATAACATCAGCTAAAAATGAAATGCAAAATATTTCATTCGTAAAATGGTTTTCTGGGGCGCGTTTCGTCTGCAGATGGAACTTCTTTAGTTTGGATTAACATAGGTAAGGATTAAACGGATTTATTAAAGAAAGCATTATTTCATTAGTAGCAAAGCCCATTTTCCATAAAATTGGTTGCATTAGTATTACAGTTAGTAGTCTGAAGAAGTTTCTTCTCGGAACGAAACGTGTCACTAAGATGGTTTTCTTTTTTCATTTTGTCATTCACTTGCGCAATATCATTTTGATTTCTAGATTTTCATATCATATCTTGCAAACACATACATTATATATATATATATATATGTGTGTGTGTGTGTGCGTGCGTGTGTGTGTGTTTCTGCGTGTTTGTGTGTGTCTGTGTGTACAGTGAGATAGATAATGAATAGGATGAGAGAGATAGATAGAAACACAATAGATTGATGGATATAAACATAATTATACAGAAACATAGACAGAAACATAATTACATAGATAGAGAGATAGATAGAATCAGAGTGCGATAGATACAAACAGAATTAGATAGATAGATAGATAGATAGATAGATAGATAGATAGATAGATAGATAGATAGATAGATAGAAACTGAAATAGATCGATAGATATAAAGTGAATCAGATACATAGATAGGTAGACAGATAGATAGATAGATAGATGGAAACTGAAATAGATCGATAGATACACATTGAATGAGATAGATAGATAGATAGATAGATAGATAGATAGATAGATAGATAGATAGACTGAGAGGCAGACAGAAACTGAAATAGATCGATAGATATAAACTGAATGAGATAGATAGATAGATAGATAGATAGATAGATAGATAGATAGATAGATTCTTGAGAGCACACCATTGACATTTTTGGCGCAATTTCGCTTCTCTTTGATCGACTGCCGTCAGCAACCTCCGAACTAAATTGGAAACATGTATCATGCCGTGACCTTCATCGTATTGAAACATCGATGCCGTGGAACTCCCATTGCCTATCAACGCCACTTGTGAATAGGCGAAATATCAAGCCTGGCACGCCTGCACTGACGGAGCCGTTTTCTCTGGCTTAATATCCGTCGGGATGACAATCCTGCGTAAGTATTTCCTCCGAGGATCCGGCAAAACACGGATTGGGATATTTACCTGGAAGGCTGCGGCTCGGATTGGCTCTGTCGTTGTATGCATATTAATAATATGGTGAAAGAAAAAAAATAAAGACATATTGTTGTCATGTGATCAGTTTTGACTGAAATCTGAGCGATGCCTGTTGATAAGTAAAAAATAAAAAAAAAAGTAAAAGAAGAGGAAGAGGAATGGTATTTACAGCGAAGTTGTTTTCTAGTGTATGCATGAATTTCATTTAAGAGTGAGAAACGATAACAACATTGTAGAGAGAATACAATCAAATCGAGTAAAGCTAACATGAGTTACACGTCTACACACAAATATGAAAACAGCCAGAATTATAGCAGCAACTTCTTCTATAGATTATTATTATTATCATATTATTCTCATTATATAAATATCACTATCTATTGTTTTGAAGTCGTAATTCAAGGATCAGATGCAGGTCGTAAAAATGACCATGTTTCATATCATTTCATCTTCACTCAACTTCTAGAAAACCTCCCCCCCTTCATAAAAATAGTGACACTATCTCTCGATATATATATATACATATATATATTTCGATAAACGTGCAATCAATTTACAAATTCATGAATTATTCATACAAAAACAAATACAAAGGCCAATGATTTAATTGGCGAGAAATCCATCGTCGCAAACAATTCAAATAATATACAAAAACCTCCGGACCTGTTATGAATGTATTTGTTTTGTATGAATAATTCATGAATTTGTAAATTGATTGCACGTTTATCGAAATTAAAATAACTGATCCAAGTGCGACTTTTGGATAAGAAGTGCGACATTAGTGTAATTATTGAACAATATAGTTCATGCCACTTTGACAGAAAATTTACCAGTAATAAATTCGCTTATCACCATATTTGTACAAGAACGCACAACTGTAAAATTTAAAATCAAACTCAGCGTTGCTACTGCACGCTGCAAAAAAATAAATCATTTCCAATAGCATTTTTCGGATACAACAATACATATATTTTCGTTGTCCTCTTATTACTGAGAGAAAAAACAAGAACAACATCTATTCCATACCTGAAGATGTTTGTAGGAACAGACGAAAGCTTGTAGTAAAATAAGAACTAATGAAACATAAATTTATAGAAACAAGGATCTTTTGATTCATATATATATCCCTGTGACAGATGCTTGCTCAGGCACATTCAATATTGATAACATCCATAGAGCTGACACCTGTGATTTCTACTGCAACTATGCTGAGTGGACCTTAGATACTGTTTCTTAAGGGGTACCCATCATCTGGGGTTATCAGCAACAGAAGAAGGTCATTACGCTGAAACCCTGGTTACGACAGCTTGTACTTACGTGCTATCAATATCAACGTCCACGAAATATTCCGTCTACCCGTTTTCCCTCACATTACACAGGTCAAAGCGGGTTATGTCTTAACAGCATTTTTCAAAAGCACCGCACGATTCGATCTGCTGCCCACTCCGATAGCATCAAGACCTCACCTACCTGACAAATTCTACTACGCTGAGATTTGAACCCGGATCTCATGGTTGGAAAGTGAAGCTATGTCAGAAATACGCCGTCGTGTCTGATTAAGTTTAAAACGTAACTCATTAAAAGGAAACACATGAGCACATCACGTGGTTTCAACGGGGGGAGTCATCTTTGACCTCTAAACGAATAGCTATTGGGCTATTACTCATTTGTTACTTCGTCGATAGTCAGAAAAGCGTTGTAGGCTGCTGAAGTGGATAAAATTGTTGCCATCAACGGTCGAAATCTGAAGTGCAGATTTCATTCGACTCAGTTCATTACGAACGGAATAGAAACATCATCTTTCCTTCTTATTCAAATTCCTTATATGAAACAACGATAAACATGAAAGATATTTGAATCGTATTATTACACAACTTATATTCAGACTGTTGTCCTCATCTTTGTTGCTGTTATCGCAACCTTTCGGCAGTTGTGCTTTCTGTACTTCATCAGGTGTATATCGATCTGCGTAACCTAGAGGGAATTCTGAACTGAACCCTTTATTTAATCTCCAAGTGTAAAGTGTTCTGGTGATATCCTGAGACATGAGCAGTGGATGTGGATAAAATGTCCTCAGTTTACACATTTCGTGAAACAATTATGATTCCGGACAAAATTTAATTGTTTCTCTGTCATCAACAATGTGGACAGTTTATACAAATCATCTATTAAAGAAGGAATATGGATTGCTAAAACGAACTTTATTTAAATAAGTTAAGTAATATATGGCAATTTATGGGGATTTTTAAACATAATTTTCTCGAATTGTACATACTGAGGTTTGTATAATCATTCCTCTTTTTTTATTCTCTTTCTAAGAAAGCTGATTTATTATCTATAACAAATATTTTATTTTATTGTAATTTGGCATATCAACTTAAAAATTAATACGACGTAAAGCATTAGCTCTTGAAGAGATGAGAACTTATGTATCATATATATATAATATATATATATATATATATATATATATATATATATATATATATATATATATATGATTAATAGAAATAAGGTTGATGCCTGTGTGTAGCTATATTTATAATTAAAAGAATTCAAGAAATCAATCGATCGATTCCATTACCTTGGTTTCAACCATTATAGACATTTCCAGACCAAAAACATTTTAAACCAGAGATGAAAAATTATGTCCTGTTTTATATATGCTAAAAATTCATTTTGGGTATATTTGAAGAGGGATGAAAAGAATGTATATATATATATATAAAAGTAAATATAGTAGAATAAATTGAACTAAATTCATCCAAGTAAATAAATAAACTAACCAATCCCGATAAAGTTACCGTTAGAAAAAACAAATAAAGATAATCAACCCAAATAAACACAAAATAAAAAACTGTTTCTGCCAAAATAATAGTTAGAATAAAACTACAACAACCAACCCCCAAACGGAACAAATAGCTTTAATTAAATTCTCAAACCAAAACAAAACTATTAAATAAATGATATAAACAAATTTTTACTACGTTAATAAAAAACACCGATTAAAAAATAAGTAAATAAATAAATAAATAAATAAAATAAGAAACAAAAAATAAAATTAAATAAAAACAAGCAAAATAATTTAACCCAAATAAATAAATAAACGACTTCCGGTAAAATAACCGCTATAATAGACTACCCACAATGTACCACTGACCCGTATATGTATAAATAGCCGAGAAAAATAACAGCACACATGGCTGACGATTGCATATAACATGAAACAGACTGTCACCTCTAAGTGTTGACTTCTATGTTCACTTTTATATATATATATATATGAATAAAAATGACAATAGGAAAAATGTTAATTGCTGACGCGTTTCGTCCAATGTGGACTTTATCAAAGCAAAATACGAAAATGAAATTAAATGAACAAAGTAACTAATAAAAACAAAAACAGAATGTACCTAGCAACTGGAATGTAGAGAAACGCTATTTTCATATTTTTCACTGAAAAATAACGTCAGAGATTGTCAGGTGTGGAGAATATTGTCATTATATCTGTGTTGATATATTCAGCCATTTTCTTTCGATTTTATGAATCTGTTGTGCATATTTGTTTGTAAGAGCATTAATCTCTGACGTTATTTTTCAGTTAAAAAATATGAAAATAGCGTTTCTCTACATTCCAGTTGCTAGGTACATTCTGTTTTTGTTTTTATTAGTTACTTTGTTCATTTAATTTCATTTTCGTATTTTGCTTTGATAAAGTCCACATTGGACGAAACGCGTCAGCAATTACCAGTTTTCCTATTGTCATTTTTATTCATAAATATTGTCTTTTCTACCGATTAAATCGGAGAAATTTTCATATATATATATATATATATATATATTTCATTTAAGCCCCCAAAGATAAATTTCCAATACACTTGGTTTTCCCCTCCTTCCTCTTCTCCTTCCCAACCTCGTCCCATTCTACCATCCGTCATGCTACGCGCTTATTCATTTATTTCATGGTTGTCAGGCAATTTCTGCGACCATAGTACCCTTTATATCTGGCCACTTTATTCCCCAGACTGCTACCCATTGATTATTATGTGTGGGGCGTAGTTGAGCGGGAGACCAACAAAACACCTTGCAGCACCAAAAAAGAACTGAAGAGAAGGATTACGGCAGCATTTGCAAACTTAAATAAGGAGACCGTCTAGATGAGTTGCAGGAGATTCCGATATTTTCTAAAGGCCGTAATTGACGCCAATGTTGATTTTATTGAATCAATTTATTCTTTACTATTTCAAGATATTTTTGTATAATTCTGGCCACTATATCTGTTAAAAATGAGATGTCAGTGCTATTATCATTTTAGCGTCATTTAGACGACAATTTATCCATCGCATCCAAGGTCTGTCCGTTTCATTTACACCCTTGTGAAATTTAATCGAAACAACGAATTTAGTTTCTTTTCTTTCACTATACGGTCAGTTTTAGACCCACTGTAGTGACAGGGTGTTTTCGATTTCTATTTTTTTCCTCGGATTAGGTCATTTGCGGTGAGGTGCAGTAATATGAATCTATTTTCGGGATGTATGATGAAATTTGTTTGGTCTTGAAAAATATTGCGTCATTCGTGATTGCATAAGATTTTCATCACGCGCAGACACTATTGTCTCGACTGTCGATTAGTTGTCCTGCAGCTAAATGTCTGCAATGGATGTTACTCCAAGAAAGTATTTGAAAATTGTAATGCTGCGCGAACACACTGGCAGCCTTACTAGTGAGAAAACCGAAGCACTATAGACTGGCCCGGAAACTCTCTTGATTTAAATCCAATCGAGACTCTGTAAGGAATACCTTCGTGGAATAGACACGAAGCGCAAGCATGTGTCATGTTTCATTGTAAAAATACGAAAAAAAAAATAATGAAGGAATTATTCGTTTTTTTTTTTCGATTAATTTGCACAATGGTGTATTCTTTTCTATTCCAATTTTTAGAATAATTTACTGTGCATCTTGACTAAAATTGAGAATAAACTCCCCGAATTTGTACAACATGAAAATTTGGACACTTTTTTCCACAGTATATAGGGTAATATAAAATAAAGAATACTGAACAGACAGATTTCTTAGTTCTTTTTGTCTCGATAAATAATTACTGCCTAAATATACTTAATTCACGCACACACACACACACTGAATTCCAAATTACTATGTCGCCAAATGTATGAAATAAAGCTCTAATCTACCAGGACAATGCTACTCAAAGTGTAGCACGCGTGCCGCTACGCGGGGTGATTCCAAGAAAGAAACAGTAGACACATTCCACGCCATAAGAGACTGCCGGGATATTTGACATGTATTTTTCTTTTCACATTTTCATTTTAATTTTAAATTTATTATGTTTACATTTGTCAATTATTCACTCATGTTAAAATTCATTGCTATAAAACTAACGAATGCGATAAACTGAACAGCAGAACTAAAATACGTATGACAACGCCATCATAATGATGTTGGGTGTGATGGCATGGAAACCATGTCAAGGAAGGTCAAAAGGCCATTTTGACGAACATTTATTTCTACAAAATCAATTTAAAATAAAAAATGATGTAAATTTTATTCTATTCGTTATATTTTTTTCTGTTATAAATGAATATTATTTTCCCGCATCGTTATTATATAATTGAATGGCACAAATATTGTATCGGTCCCAGTGTCACTGGGAGGACTTGTTATGTCAATAATGACTGGCCTTAGAATGACTAAGACATCATATCTTCATGTTTAGTACAGATAGTCTGAAAAAAAAATGGATTAGAAATCTTCGCACATTGAAAAAAAAGGCTGTACATCAAACAGTTTGAGAAGTACTGTACTAGGCTATTGTCCCGTAGGACTAAATAAACATATATTATAAAAGGGTACAATTCGGAATTTATTGTGGATTACATCGATCGGGATACAACTGACGAAGGCCGGAGGCTACAACGTTCAAAGCGTTATGATAATTGCAATAACGATGAGGACAAGAGCCCGCATGTTGATAGTATAAATATTATATATTTATGTTAAAATTTCTAACACTGCCTCTGATATACACCTAGCTAAATTGAAACGTAATCATTCTCTCCACGTAGTATTATTAAGACTTAACAATTCCATAGAATTCAAAATAAATTTACTAGACATTCACAAAAAAATATAGCTGCAACAAATGTAACAGAAAATACGCAACGCTAGATGCAAAATTATTTTACACTCCATCGTAGTTCGCCATTTGCTTTCTAAATCAGCTTCATAATCTGAGAACAAACCGATTGCCAGTTTTTTTTAAAATCTACTGCTCTTTTTTTTTGTTTTTGCAAATATCAAAGTGAAAATATTCCTATAAAACGACAGCATTCGTTGAGAATAAGAGAAATAATTTTATGCTTATGTCTTAAGAATTTTAATGTTTTTTAGGAATCACAATATTTCTTGGATGTGTTTGTCATGAGTGAGTTCGTACTTATTCCGATCGCAAAAGCCTGCAGTTTTTAATATATGTTATGGAAACAGAAAAAATAAATTAATTAAATAAAAATAACAACAAAAAAATAATGAACATAAGATTTATGCAAAAGAAAAATAATCCAAAAGGAGTAACACATTTTTATGATAACCATTGATGTTTTGTTTTTTGTTTTTTAAATTTTTTTTATTATTTAGTAAACGGGAGAGAAATCTTACGTTTACTTTTCTTCATGAATCAACATTCGACATGAAATGAGAAAATAAGAAGTTAAAAAAATGAACAAAAATAGGAAAAGAATTTTGCTGACAAATTCAACAATAAAAATAAAGAAGAAAACATAAAGAAAGAAAGAAAGGGAAAAATACCAGTAAATCTAAAATGAAGCTGATTTTTAAGCGTAGTTTAGATGTGGCATAAACCCGTAAATATGAAGTAACCAGCGAGAATCGAACTCGCTACCCAGTCATAAACGTTCTAGCAAGAGAAGCTTGTTAGCCATTACACCACATCCAGCTGCCTCCAAAAAATTATCAATGACTTTCATGTCAAACGTACTTATTTTAAATCCGTTTTGTGATTGATGTAGACATTTAATCATCTGGTAAGTAACTTGGTTAATTTGCAGATTAAAACTTGCGCTTTTGCAATAAAAACTTCTCGAATACTTACATTTAGGTGTAAATACACATGCTTCATTTGAAAATGACTGATAAATTTGATAAAAAGTTCGGATTCATTCGCGGCTTTAATGAGTGTGTGTTCGAGAGAGTACTTGGGATGAATTCATGTTTTATATTATATTAGTCCTGCTTTGATTTCGTCAGGGTGAACTGATGTTTCCGACACATTTAGGAATTGTGTGAGCTTTTATTACTAACATTATTTGGTTTCTTGTAAATAGATTGGTTTTAATACTGTAAATACTCATTGGGGCTAGTTGTTAAACTGTTGTTTTATTACCCACCCAGACAATGAATTGTAAATATGCGGACTAGTTAGGACATTCATAGAGACAATGAGGTATTATGGTAAATGTTGTAAGAAAGGTAATGCGTTAGGACTTTCATGGAGACAATGAGGTATTATGGTAAATGTTGTAAGAAAGGTAATGCGTTATTTTGGTGATATTGTGGTATGTTTGGGTCAGTGTTTCTGGCTAGATAAGTTGAATTCTCCATTTTGGTCTTGTGCCACATTTTGTCAATAATTACAAACAAATATCATACTTCGCTAAGATACCTGGACATTAGGAATTTACACATAGTACTAGATTAGCAGTAAAATCATATCAATTTACTATTCAGTTAGCTAGAGGCAACTGTAAGTTCTATGCTAACGGCGTCTTTTCTCGTATTTTTCGCTTTTGGAAATCTCTGGCTCTATTCTTACCGGCCATATTTGAGGTTCCCAAATTTAAATGCAATTGTTATCTACTGTCTTTTTGATTACACTACTATTGTTCCCGCTCCTTAATGTTTTTTTTTATTCTTTCTCACTCATTAACACCTTGTGTTTTAGTAGTTTTACTGCCTTTACAAGGGGTGATATGATTTTAAAAAAATTAAATGTGTGCCACCATTTGCAACTTTGGCGCAATACATTTATAAGAAGCCGTGAAATATCCTTTTATACAACTTATATATGTCTGTGTACAGTAGAACTCACAATGAATGCTGAAACTAGAGTGCTTTCAGTGGAATTACAGCCTTAGAAGTCTTGTGGCAGCCTCTTAGGAAGATGGCCGACTTAGAAAACAAAGAAATGCTTATTGCCAGTGGCAAAGGCCATGAAAACTTACACGTGTCTTTTACTATGTCCGACCTCTGGAATAAAAAGGAAGCGCGCCATTCTCTTGGTGATTATGTAGACATGATCCGTCGAGATAACCACTCCATGCTTCTTGAAATTACGGCTGCTGTAATTCTATATTTATTAAGACGTTCGCATTGTGAAATGTCGTTTAAGGATGTCCTTCTGAGAACTAACTTTAGGTTTTATTATAGATATTCGCGTGGCAAATATTATTTAACAAGAATGGTTCTGTGTAACCGAAAACTTGTGCATATGATAAGCAATATAGTTCGGTATGTCATTACTTCTGCGCAGTAAAGAAAATTCTCACTGGGTGCCTCGTACAAAGAGTCGATCTCAAATAATCCACGAAGATTTGACACGTTGTCGAGTATATCGCTTGAACATTAAAACATAGCAGTTCATTTTTTTTTCTCCAGGTCTGAATTTCAGGTACGAGTGGGCGGCGAAGAATTGGTAAATTCAACAAGACAATGCTCCTGCTAATGCTGCTCATATTCGTTACTCTACCAAATTGGCATGTGCGTCTACTGGCTCTGCCACAATCTTAAAATCACACTGAAAATTAAGCGATTTGAGTCACAAGAAGAAATTAAGAGAAAAGCGACGGCGGAATGCCATCGAATTCCAGAGTAAGTATTCAAGCAACGTTAACAGCAGTGGCAGAACCGCTGGTAGAAGTGTTTGAATTTACAAGGGGGCTATTTTAAAAAGGAGCAAATAAAATCTTTGAAATACACAACATAAATTTTTTCATGCCCAGAGGTCGAATACTTTTTGTTGAGGGGTCCACCCCTTTTTATCCAAATAAACTCGCCGAATATATACATATACTACCGAAAGAGCGAGACGAGAGTAGAGGAAGCATGACCGAGGAGTCGAGTCGAGTCGAGAGTAACAAAGTAAAAGGCTGTAGGTAACTGGAAGAGTGAAGGGTGAGGTAACAACGTTGTAGGAGTCACAGTGAGCGAGCACGTAGACTCAGTAAGAAGACATACAGCGATACTTCAATACCAAAGACTGTATAGATATTTTGCTACTAACCCGTATTCCTGGAACTACTAACCTGCATTACAAGTTTGTATTATTACGTTAATACATTATTTTCATATATTCATTCCTGACGTTTGATATTTATTGGTACCGGAATTCAACCCGGAATCCACAACACTTTTTGAACATTCCTCATATATAGATTATGAGCGAGAATCCTTTCCTCATTATCTGTCTGAATAATTGTCCACGCATCTTTCTAAATCTAAGTTTGCTTTTTTATTCTAATTTGCGTAAAACTTACTCGTTTCTCGCTTGTTCTGTCCATTGTATTGTCAGTATCCTTCAGTAGAAACACATTTCTATTGCCTGAAGTTTTCTCTTCATCTCTACAGAATTCATAGGGAAAACACACACACACACACACATATATATATATATATATATATATATATATATATATATATCCTTGCTTTCTCCCTTAGGGGACATGCCTAATGGCAGGATTGGGCGCTCAAGTCGTTTTTCGATTAGTAGTGTCCATGATAGAAACCTAAACTTGTGAGATGCGTATTGGGGAAGATAGACTGACTGGGCCCAACCCTTCCGAGGCTAATTTAATTTTTTTTTTAGTTTTTCTTCACAAGACTCTTTGCCAACCAAAGCTTTAAGTTTTTATACGTTTCATCTCGACTACTACTACTATTACAACACACACACACACACACACACACACACACACACACACACACACACACATATATATATATATATATATATATATATATATATATATATATATATATCTTTTTCCTTTCTTAGGTGTTATATCTGATACAGGATTGTGCACAGGCGAATTGACGTTACTATTAGGTCTAGCAATTTCAACTGTGGAATACAATCCAGTCGCCTATCTAATCGTACACTTAAATTCATAAATTCAAATTATCAAAGAAGAGAGCACATCAGAACAATTATGATGAAAATATTACCAGATGAGACAGAAGGAAGCTACGTTCCGTTGATGCGAAAGTAGATATCAGCTCAGGACCGATAACAATGCAGATTTTTTTTCTTTGGCCAGAATTTATATGCACATTGCAGAAGTACCAGTTTAAATATGGCAAAAATATTAAATAACAGATTCTAAAAAAAAAAATTACCACGAATGAGGCATTCCAAAAACTTATCAGTTCAATTTAGAAATATGTTTAAAGTCTTTTATTTAAAAACAGTACTCACTACAATCTTGAGAGAATAATAAATTTAAATGTTCCTGGAAGATTGTTGATATATATATATATATATATATATATATATATATATATATATATATATATATATATATATATATATATATATATATATATATATATATATATATATTATAATTTTATTATATAGACAAAAAACAGTTTCTAACTACAAAGATACAACTTCGTTTCGGTGCATTTCAACTGCAACTCAACGTGTGAAAACCGAATTCATATATATATATATATATATATATATATATATATATATGTGTGTGTGTGTGTGTGATTATATATATATGTGTGTGTGTGTGTGTGTTTGTTTGTGTGATTATATATATATATATATATATATATATGTGATTATATATATATATATATATATATATATATATATATATGTGATGATTATATATATATATATATATATATATATATATATATATTTTGACTTCACTGCCGTCGAACAGGGAGCCAACCATTAAATTATTCACTTAAGGGTAAAAAAATGAAAATGAATTCTAACTTTAAAGCTGTAAAAAAGCTTTATTCAACGTGTGCCGATTTCCTTAAAAAAACTGATCTATGAAGGAGATATTTTAAGATTTCTAAGCATAGATTTAGTGCGCAATTGTTTTTTCTTAACCTTTTCAACATCAAACGTTATGGCGCTTTGACGTGGTCCTTTTTCTAAGACAAAATTTCCAATCGTCTGCTTTATTTTCATTGTTTTTTATTTCGATACGTCCGCGTTTATTCTGGAAATTAAAACAAGAAGAAGTAGAAGAAAAAAAAAGAAAAGAAATAAATGAAAAGAACTAAACGCTGGCAAATAAAATAGAAACAAAACGAGCCAGAAAATATTCTATTAAAAGGCAGAAGCAGAAAAAGAATCGACGCTTCAGTTACAATTATAATGAAGAAGATTTTTGGCGAAATGATACTACCGCTTCGTCTTTGAAGAGCCGATTCAGTTACATAAGTCACTGCTGAGAGTCGAGTAAAAGAAAATGGCGGATATTTTATAAGAAGATCGGAAAGAAACAATGAAGAGACAGAGTTAGTTAGTGAGTAAATAATCGGGGAAGACATGAAAAAAAAACCCCAAAGAACTGACAATGATGATAATGATGATGAAGAAGAGAGGGTTAGGTGGGAAGATGGAGAAAGGATGCAGTCAAAATAAGCAGTTGAAGTTTTAAAGATCAAGGCAACAAAGGAATATTTGAAAAAAAATAGATTCTTCAGACTGTGAAATGTCAATTCATTCTTTGCACGAGAGAAGTGCATTTTATTTACAAACCAAGGAAGGAGGAAAATCCAAAATGCCGATTTACTAAAAGGAAGAAAGACACGGTTGAGAGAAAGATTGACATACAGAGGACTATAAAACAAAGAAAAAGGTAAGAAGGAAGAAAGGACTTTAAGAGTAAAGAAACAAATAGAAATTGAAAGAAAGAAAGAAAGAAAGAAAGAAAGAAAGAAAGAAAGAAAGAAAGAAAAGAGAAAGATGTGGTATTTTAAGAATGGAGAAATAAATTGAAGTGAAAAGAAAGAAAGAAAGAAAGAAAAGAGAAAGATGTGGGATTTTAAGAATGGAGAAATAAATAGAAGTGAAAAGAAATAAATAAAAAGAAATATGTAGCAGATTAAAATAGAGAAATGGAGAAAAGTGAAGAGAAAGAAAGAAAGAAAAAAAGAAAGAAAGAAAGAAAGAAAGAGATAGAAGTAGCAGATTAAAACAGAGATATTTGATAGAAGTGAAACTAAATAAATAAATAAATAAAGAAAGAAAGAAAGAATGAAAAGAACGATCGAAACGAAAGAAAAAGAAAGAAAGAAAGAAAGAAAGAAAGAAAGAAAGAAAGAAAGAAAGAAAATAGAAAAATAATAGAATGAAAATAAAGAAAGAAAGAAAAAAAAAAAGTGAAAAAAAAAAAAAAGTTAAAAAGCAAGAAGAAAATAATAGGAAAGAAAATAAAGAAAAAAAGAAAAAAAAGAAGAAAAAAGAAAAAAATTTGAAGAAAACTAAATAAATAAATAAATAAATAAAGAAAGAAAGAAAGAAAACGATCGAACGAAAGAAAGAAAGAAAGAAAGAAAGAAAAAGAAAGAAAGAAAGAAAATGAAATAAGATTAAAAATAGAGATATTTGAAAATAAAGAAAAAAAAAAAGAAAAAAAAAAGAAAAAATAAATAAAAGAAAGAAAGAAAGAAAGAAAGAAAGAAAGCAAGCAAGAAAAAGAAAAGAAGAAAAAACAGGTTTGATAGAAGTGAAACTAAATAAATAAAAAATAAAAAATAAATAAATAAAGAAAAGAAAATAAAATGAAAGAAAGAAAAAGAAGAAAAGAAAGAAAATACAGAAAGAAAGAAAGAAAGAAGAAAGAAAGAAAGAAGAAAGAAAGAAAGAAAGAAAGAAAGAAAGAAAGAAAGAAAATGAAAGGAAGTGAAATAATGAAAGAATGGAGGAAAGTGAAATAAGTAGGAGTTTAAGTAGAGAAAAATGAACAGAAATGAGAGCAAAGGAAATAAAGTAAATGAATGAAAGATAAAAGGAAAGTGAAAAATGTAGGTGCTTAAAATAGAAAAATGAATAGAATTGAAAAGATGGGAAGAAAGAATGAAAGAAAAAAGAAAGAAAAAGAAGAAAAGTGAGGGAAATAAATAAATAAAGAATGAAAAAGAAAGAGAAAGAATGAATATGAATGAAAGATGAAAAGAAATATAAATATAGAAACAAATATATAAAATATATTTATTTATATGATAATATATATTTTAATATATAATATTAAAATATAATATATAATATATAAAATATATGTAATATAAATATAAATAAATATAGAAAATAAACGAAAAATGAAATATGAAATGATGAAAAGAAAGAACGAAAGAAAAAAGAAAGAAAAAAAAGAAAGTGAAAGAAAGAAAGAAAGAACGAAAGGAAGAATAAAATAAAAGAAAGAAAGTAAGAAAGTAAGAAGGAGAAAAGAAAGCAAACATTTGAAACAAAGTAAGAAAAGTAAAAAGAAAGAAAAATGTAGAAAATCCAGAGAAACAAAAAAAAAAAAGAAAGAAAAAGAAGAACCAAAATCAGTAGATAATATCAGTTGCTGAAAAGTTCTCGGCCTGCCTCCCTTCTCAAGATTTGATGCAAAAATGAACGCTTGGCATTTTGAAGGGTTTTTGGCCAGGCCAAGAACTTTTAGCTCTCTCTCTCTCTCTCTCTCTCTCTCTCTCTCTCTCTCTCTCTCTCGTATGTACATAGCAAAAATTATTTTTTAAAAGTCAATAATAATAATAATAATAATAATAATAATGTCCTCACAAGTACAGCACACAGCACACGAACAGTTTTGTCTATGTAAAATATGTCTATTTTTTTTCTCAAAACTGCTCAGCGGAAAATATCAGGATGCCATTTCTGACCTTAGGTTTCATCCGGAAAGAAATGTGTATACGCCAGAAACAAAAGGAAATAAAAACAATAGTAATAAAGCTAATGAAATTGAAAGACAGAATATAAAGCGAAGAATGTTTCCTGGATATGAAAGTCTGGATTTGGAATTCGCATATTCTGCCGAGGTCGGAAGAGCTGAAAAAAATGATTTAGTTTTTCAGGGACCATTTCTGCGTTAATCGAGAGGAAAGAAAACGCATACAATGCAAGACATTTTGATCTTTGGGATATGTATTTTTATTAAATCCTGACAGAATTAATATTAGTACGTTAAATCCGTACACACATACACACAAACACACCAACACACACACACACACACACACACACATATATATATATATATATATATATATATATATATATAATAGGGATTTACTAAGAGATACTTAAGCTTAGATGTGGCACAAGGCCGACAGTATGATGTACACAGTGAGGAAGAAATTCACTATTCATTCGTAATTGTTTCAGTGAGACAATCTTGTTAACCATTACACCACGCAGAAGCTCCCCTATAACGGCGAAACAATTTAGAAGCGGATAAAGGCTATGTGTGCATTGCTACATAGCAACACTTTTAAATGCCTTCTTTTACATTAATACATTATATATATATATATATATATATATATATATATATAGAGATAGAGAGAGAGAGAGAGAGAGAGATAGATTGTTGGATATTTTTAATATTTATATGGCAAAGGTGGTAATATAGAGATAGATAGATAGATAGATAGATAGATAGATAGATAGATAGATAGATAGATATTTGTAATATTAATGTGGTAAAGGTGGTACTATAGATATAATTGATTAGGACCAAGGAATCGATAACGAATGGTGAACGTCAGTCTCACATTTCAATAGGAATTCTTGGTCTTCTTTTCCCCACCCTAAGGTTTGGATTAAATAGCAAGAATGACTCTAGTCTTGGATAGCAACTATTCTAGAAGTAGGAATGATCTGAATTCAAAACCGAGCAAGAAAGCACCTGGAACCTCAACGCTATCTTTCGCCAGAGAGCATGGCATTTCACGGATGATAAACAAAACATCTACGAGGTATGACAAAAATTATCGGGAATGTTGCTATGGCAACGAATCTAACGTAAGACAAATCTTGAACTCTATAAAATTATGCACTCGAAGTTATAACGTTTTTGCTCTTATCTCTGGTTTATAGCAGTGCTTGGAAAGAATGTGTGTAGAGTGCGGTCGTCTCAACATAACACAGATGTGTCATTAGTGACCATGTCTTGTGCAGCAGTTTTGGTCAAGACAACATGCCCCAGGCGCGAAAACAGCCACATTGCCTTGCAACATTTTTCCGTTTCTTTCCAAGATCAAATCCCATTTGAAACGAACATGATTTCAAGACGTCGAGGAAATCCAAGGGAATGCGACGAGACAGCTGCTTGCTATCACCCAAAAGGGAGATCTAGGAATACTTCCAAACGACACTAGATGTGGTTTTAGAAAGAGACTACTTCGAAGGAGATTAAATGTCGAATTGATATGTTTCGTAGTTTTCTTTTTTATAACACCAGTCCCGATACTTTTTGTTCAGGCATCGTTATGGGGATTTATGATCGCTTACAAACGGCAATGATATGGCAGTTAAAAAAAAAAGATTGTACCAGATATTACCTCAAACGGGAAAGAAAATATTAAAAATTTACTGAGTGATACGAAGGCAAAATTGAAAATTGTGAGAGAAAAAAAGGTCGACAGAGATCAAAGAACTTTTAAAATAATTGAAAATATAGGCTCGATAAAAAGAAAAAAAAATGGGTTTTATAATGAAAGAAAAAAGAGATTTGATAAAGAAAAAATAGAAGTGTAATTAAAAAGTGGATTGGCACGCAAGAAAATATTTGAAGAATCGCTTGTGTCGAATGTAAACAATCGGAAAAGATGAGAATGAAAAGAATGAAAAAAACAAAAAAGAAAAACAAAAAAACAACTTAAAGCAACAGACCGAACACTTTTATGCAAACATCTACAAAGAAAGTTATGGGCAGCGAACAGAAATGTCAGAAAACTTATCAGTCGATATTTTAGTGCTGAAATTTGGATTGTTTTTTCTTCATGGAAATCGTTAAATCTGGAATGGAGAATTGGAACAATAATGTTGCCTCGTATTGTAGACAGCAATGTTCGTCGATATCATTCCAAAATCGCGTAAATTGACATATTAACTTATTGCAAGTTTTCGCTATTATTGAAACGCTTTCTTCCAATATGCGGATCCTAGTTACTATATTCTTAATACTTGATATAATGCAAAATATCCCGTCCTGGGTATGATGATAAACTACATCCGCGTCCTGGGTAAGACGATAAACTGTGTCCGCGTCCTGGGTAAGACGATAAACTACGTCCGCGTCCTGGGTAAGACGTTAAACTACATTCGCGTCCTGGGTTAGACAATAAACTACGTCCTCATCCTGGGTAAGACGATCAACTACATCCACGTCCTGGGAAAGACGATAAACTACGTCTTGGGTAAGACGATAAACTACGTCCGCGTCCTGGGTAAGACGATAGACTACGTCCTCGTCCTGGGTAAGACGATAAACTACATTCACGTCCTGGGTAAGAAGATAAACTACGTCCAACAGCAAGACATCTGATCAGGAGGTTTTGAGGATCGTGAAACCACCTCTTAATTGCTGGCGTTGCCAGGTCCACCCTGACCCGGGGGTTTTAGCTCCTGTTAGGGTCCTAGCTATGGGGAAATAGTTGACACTCACACTTGTGTAAAAATATGTTTTAATATCAGAAATACTTTGTAATAAAATAAAATATGAGCAGCAATAATTTTTGAAGGAAAAATTATTATCAGCAATACTTTTAAAGAAAAATACCAGCAATACAAACAGCTATACATTCTTTGAAAAAAAATATATTACCAGCTATAGATTTCCTCAAGGAAAGAATCTTCTCAGAAATAGATTTTTGAAGAAAAACATATTACCAGCAATAAAATTTTTTGTCGGCATTAAATAACCCATTGAGGTTGATATGCCTTAAAACAAACCAAATCAGAAATAATGCAAAATATCACAATGATAAAATCAGTCAATAATTATTTAGAAATATTTATACTGGGACTCATGCATGCAATTACAAGTAATCCATAATAATAATAATAATAATATTTAAAATTTTGAAATCATATTTATTTTCCACATACGAATCTTGAATCTGTTTCTCTAATCATTGATTCTCTTTCAATCATTCTACCTCACCTGCTATCTTCTTCCGCTGCACCTACGTGTCGCATCACACCGTTTGGCAACCCCTGTGCAAGGTTATAATGAAGAGATATGGCTTCTACAAAGTCAGATTCATGGACTGAATATTTGAGCAACGGTGATGTTTTAAAAAAATATGTAAAGAAAAAAAAAAGACGCGTATATTAAGAATCAGAAAGATAAAACTGAAATTACCCGGACGTATAATGGGGAAAGTAAGCTTGGAGACTGTGACACTCACAGGAAATGTTAAAATTAAGAGGGAAAGAGGATGTTAACGCATAACAGACATAACGAGCTTTAGTAAATCGTTGACAGTGCAGGGACTAGGAGGAATAGCCAAAAGACAAACCTTACTCAGTGCTACAAAAGAGCAAGATTTTGTGGAAAGAGATCTTCGCCCCCGTTCTGAAAGAAAACGACACACAGAAAAAGAAGAATCATTTGCCAATTATATATGTCGCTTTTCCAATATCGAAGAGTTTATTAAAATGAAGCAACGCGACAAGCATTTAAAACTTTTCTATTTAAAAATGTGTGTAGCTATTTGGAGAACAATGGTAATAATGTCAAAAATACAAATGGCGGTCACTGAATTAAAGCGTGAAGTTGATATGGCACACTTCTAGACTGAAAGCCAGACTATTACTCTCATGTCTATTATTAAAATACAGAAATTACAGAGATGAATAAAATTAATCGCTGCTATATTTTTTTCAATATTCATAATTCGTTGCGTTTAAAAATGAACGCATTCCCCAAATAAAAGTGAACTTATTCTCTGGATAATAAAGGGAACGTATACTTTAAATTCGAAAAAATATATAAAAAGAAAAAGAAAAAAACTAACGACAAAATTTAATTTTCTTTAAAAAAATAAATAACGCTACTGTTCAAACCAAATTTTTACAGCCAAAGTTTAAATAAGAGATGAACCATATTTATTATTTACATCATATACACTCAGACTGTTTTGCTCATCTTCATTGTTACTATCACTACGTTTCACTCCTAGTGCCCTCTGACCTTCATCAGTATTTTTTCGAACTGTGCACTTTATAAAATTTGAAGATTGTTCCCATTGCACTGACTATGTCTAAGGTTATCTCATCGATCTTGTATATAACAGAGATCGGTTGGGTACCTCGATGTGGTGTAATGGTTAGTAATCTTATCTCGCTAGAACAGCATTTAGTCACCCCCCGCACGAGGGCATCATGTAGCACAAGGCCAGTTTAACGTGGGATCTCCGAGCCCGGGGGCTCGGCTAAAAATATGCCCTTTGAACCCGGTCTACCTCCCCGAAAGAGACTCCGCCCTTCGGCGTAGCCTCGTTCGGGTTCCACCCCGCCCGAAGGCGGAGAGTTCAACCGATCAGCCGGTCAGCTGGTCGTCCGACTTCAGCTAGAACGATTACAACGGTGTAGTGAGTTCGATTCTCACCGGGTGCCCCCTACTTTAGGCCTTGTGCCACATTTAAGCTATGCTTGGAAAATCAATATAATAGAAATAGTTTATTGCTCGCCTGTTTTTCACTGAAGTCTGAACGAATCGACTAAGTGATTGAACTCATAGAATACATTTTAAACAGAACACGTAGAAAAGAAAGAAAAAAAACGGATTCAGATAAAGGAAATATTTGTTCACACATTTTTTGTGTTGTTTTGTTTATAATACACCGTTTTCGGCCGGTCGATAGATTCTCCGGCATTCCAAAGATCCCAGAGTAACAAGAACGCAGAATCGAATGCTAGGTCTCCTTCTGCTCGAAGAATCCAAGTACTGCCGGGTACTGTATGTTTTTAATTCCCATTAAAAACTGCTACTTGACATTACTTACAAGTGTGAGCGTTCTATTGCTATTCCGTCCATGGAATTCTCAGTATGCTCCTGTAGAACCACATTTCACTTTCCTCCAGTTTCCTCTTCATCTGTGGAAAAATTGTCCCGTATTCATTGCCATATAAAAAGATTGGTTTTGCAAAGCGATCGAACAATCTTTTCTTTGTTTCTAAATATTTTTGAGGGGGGGGGTCCCCCTTGCTTAGCGGTTGGAATGCTTCTGTTGCTTTTCCAATATGTGTTCGGATCTCGGTGTCGCATTCTCCATCCTCTTTCTAATCACTTCTCAGATATTTAAACTTCTGTACTTGTCTGGCCATACTTTCTATCTTCGTGCACTTTATGGTTAGTTCTGTTTTTCTTTCTTTCTTCTACAACCATATCTAGGAAATCCTTTACTTTTCTTTGCAATTCAGCCATCAGCAGAGTGACAACTGCATATCATATATTGTTAAGTTTACACCCTTCGATAGCAAATCCTGGTAAGGTTTCCAGTTCTCTTTGTCTACGAAGGTTGAGTTAATTTGTCTAAAGTCACGGAAGGTTTTACATTGGTTAGGATACCGACTGGTAATTTTTCTTGCAGGTGGGCAAACATATTTGTGTCAGGTTCGAAGAAAACCCTTATTGTATTAACCGGCAACTGATTTAACAGTTATCATTGTAAGAGTTCGTCCTGGGTATGCCTACAAACATCATTCGGCAGCAAGGCAGCAAGGCCCATGGTTTTGAGGAACATGGACTCATCATTTAGTTGCTGTTGTTTCTAGGTCTACTCTGACTCCAGGTCGTAGCACCTGTTAGGTTCCCAACTATGGGTATATAGTTAATCCCTTAACATGAGTCAAAACACTATGAATTTATAAAAATAGATTTTTATCATAAAAATACAAGCAATGCCTTTTTGAAAAAAAGTATTACCAGTAATACATTTTCGAAGAAAAAATATTAACAGCAATACATTTTTGTGAAACATATTACCAGTAATACATTTTCGAAGAAAAAATATTAGCAGCAATACATTTTTGAAAAATATATGACCAGTAATGAATTTTCGAAGAAAAAAAAAATATTAACAGCAATACATTTTTGAAAAGAAAGTTACGAGCAATTCATTTTTGAGAGAAATAAAAACGCACCAGCAATTCATTTGACTCTCTTAAAAAATCTTTGCAAAAATACGTCAATGAAACCTGATCTGCAAATTGATTTCTTACAAATAATACATATTCTATTCATACGAATTTATTCTAAATCTCTTGTCGGTATTAAAAAAAAAAATGCATTGAGGTTGATAAGTTGCAATCCAATCCAAACCAAACCAAACTAACTGGACTCTTTTCGACGTATGTGGGTCAAGCAACTCAGTTCCTAGG
This sequence comes from Acanthosepion pharaonis, assembly GCA_903632075.3. NCBI lineage: Eukaryota > Metazoa > Mollusca > Cephalopoda > Sepiida > Sepiidae > Acanthosepion > Acanthosepion pharaonis. The sequence continues at coordinate 604,686 of CAHIKZ030000239.1, read as the reverse complement.
AACTGACAGCCAAACACCTCATTTGATTATAGTGGTGAAGGATTTGTGCAGGACAAATCACACTTTTTGAAGGGCTAAATACAGAGACCTGTTGAACTATGTGCCACAAGATACCCAAACGAGCCACTGCATGTTTTCAATTCAGGGTTGTCCTTCTCCTAGACCAGTTGCCATCCAAGGCTATAGAACCCAGTCTGTCCTGCTATTTATCCATAGCTGGAGGGAGAAGAAGAGGATTCACGCCTTTCCCAAGGGTATAAGCACGTAAATGAATGTAATGGATTTGACTGGAATTCGAACTCGGCTCTCTGATTCATGAATCTGAGTCATTATCCACCGTGCCCCCTTCTAAACCAAATCAACCATTATGAATACAGCGCCCCATAAATCAAATAATATATATATATATATATATATATATATATATATATATATATATATATATATATATATATATATATATATATATATATATATATATATATATATATATATATATATATATATATATATATATATATATATATATATATATATATACAAAAATGTAATATAAGTATAAAGCCACACACACAAACATGTAGATCCTACTCATATAATAGAAATGATACACTTCATGGGATATATATTGTGCCCAATATATGTTTAATACAATTATTAAATACGAGAAGGTATTCACCGAGGGTTCAGACATTTCTCTCAGGATAAAAATATTATAAAATAAATAACGTATATGAGAAAGTAAAAATAGATGACATAATATTATTTCTTAAAACACTGGGTCTATACCAAAATAAGAATATCAATAAAATTAACTTATCTACAAACTGTATACAGTATACAAAAATGAAACCAGACTCTCTACAAACCCTCTTTACAAAAATAAATTATTGAAACCTGATCTACATTTTTTTTCTTACAAAGAATAGATATTCTACTCATACGAAAGTATCTTAAAAATCTTGTCGGCATTATATAACCCATTGCGGTGTCGATATGCTTTAAAATGAAATAAAACTAAACTTAAGTTGGTAGAGTTACATTAGATGGGCCATAGAGCTGAACCATATTATTTTTCGAATACAGGAGAATATTTTGTCGAAACAGAAAATCTATTCATTCTTACCAAAGAATTTACTTGAAATTTAAAAAATATATATTATATAGAAAGGCAGAAGTGGATAATCATACTGAGTATCAATATTTTGTCAAGGCAGCATGTTACTCAGGTCTAACTATACAATACCTGTTTATTATAAGAGGAGAATTACCTTTATATCTGATATGGGAGATACAAACGAGGAATGAGACTGAGAACAGAGCTTTGGGGTGAGGTACGTGTGCTCAGATGTGGCTGAAAAATTGTTTATTTTTATCAGTGAAATTACTTCAGGTTGACCCCTGATAAGACGAAATCGAAATAAATAAAAAAAATGAAAGGAACTGAGACATAATTAAATAACCAAACCCAGATAGAAATGGGCCGAAGGAGACGGGCAGTGTGGAGATTATTAAACGTATTAAATCTTTCAGGAAGCGAAAACGAATATAAAATAAAAGAAGAATTAAAAGGAAATCCAGGAGATTTTTTAAAAAAAAAATCAGAAACGAAAAAAGAAAACCTAAGAAAAAGAATCTCATTTAGAACGAATAATGTTTAAATAAATTTAAAATAAAACGAATTATGAAAGGGAGAAGTAAATAAGAAGATTTTGGAAAAGAATGAAAGGGAAAAAAAATCGTGAAGAAAAAAGAAGGGTGAAAAGGAGGGAAAAGAATATGTTGAAGAGAAAGGAAGATACATATAAAATTAAGGGAACAAAGATACGAGAAGGAAGCATAAAACAAAGAAAAACATACAGAAAAGAATACTATATATAAAATGACACGAAAGAAAGAACAGACAATCAAAAAAAAGAAAAGAAAGAAAACAAATAAATACTGATTATCTGTCTTTTTTTATCTTCCATGATTTGTTGGGTTATTTAATATTGAATGTATGTCATGTTGGAAATGATTTGTCAAATGTTAAACATATGGCTAGTTTACACACAACTAAAAAAAAGAAAGACATTTGCGCTTTACACTCGACAAGTCACATACAGGTAAATTTTGCACGAGAGTCAACAAGGTGGACATAAGTCTGGTTTACACTAGAATCAAAAAAGTAGATATAGATTCGTTTTACACTAGCGTTAAAAAGATAAATATAGCTCTGCTTTGCACTTTGGTTAAAATATGGACAATCCCACATTAGTGGCGACAGAAAGATTCGAGAATTTCGTTCTCACCATATCAATAGCGACAGAGTACTCGAAAAATACACAGAAACTCCACGCGTTCCCACAGTAGTGTTGAACGAGAAATTAAGCTGGTATTACTACATTAGCCATTCGATATCTACGGAATATTAAAGTCTGTCCAATACGAGAACGATTTCTACACACCCACACACACAGAAAAAAAAAAACACTTGTTCGTAAAACAAACTGACAACACAAGAGCAAGTACTACCCTTGTACTCAAGTTTTCGGAAAAAAACTATCGAAAAAATTTTTATGTAACTGAGTTGAACTCGGGCATAAAATTATTCTCCCCTCAAATTCACTGAGGTGAGTTTTCTTTTTTTTTTACCTGTCTAAAAAAAAAAAAAAAAAAACAAATACATAAGTATAGTGAAAATTTATTCAATTACGTTAAAATTAACGGGACCACGGGAAAAAAAGCTAAACACATTATTAGTTTAGTTTAACTAATTGTCTGTCCATATTTTTTTTTGTAAAAGAAAAAAATGGGACAAAAATCTATCAAGATTTTTTTGTGTACCTCCTCTTAGTACACGTGTTTCAAAGCAACAAAAAAATCACTGTCATTTTTGTCTGTTTAAATATGGAAGATTTGCAAAAAGTAGTTGCCCAAATGTTAAAACTAAATTTGGATCAGCAACAAAAATCAGAAGAAAGACAACAACAACAACTATTTTTGGAATTACATAAACAACAAATTGAATTCCAACGAATTACGCTTCAGAATGCTGAACTACAACAGAAACAACTTAAAGAATTACTCGTAAATGCATTAAAAGGCTCAAACTCTGAAAAAGATACAATATTCTCCCAGAGTATAATCTACAATTCAATAGAAACATGTGAATACGTACCAGAGGAAGACAAAACGTGCCAGGCTTTTTACAGGCGCTACGAAGATATTTTCAACGTAAACTGTGAACAATGGCCCAGTAAAAAAAAAAGGTACGTCTACTATGGAAGAAAACTGGAAACTACAGAACATAGTAGGTTCGTAGACTTCATACTACCCAAGAAAACCACTGACTTGGATTATTCAGAGACTATTAAGCTCCTATCGGAACTATTTGGGCCTGACACAACCTTGTTCCACAAACGTTGGAAATGCCTTAACGCAGTCAAAGACAACCAGCAAGATTTTCTAACGTTTGCAGCATCGGTAAACAAGCTCTGTAATGATTTTAAACTAGCCGAACTGACTGCCGATGATTTCAAGTGCTTCATTTTCGCACGAGGTCTAGTATCAGCAGAAGACGCCGAAGTCAGAGAACGGGTACTGACCAAGCTTGAGAACGAACAAGGATTGACTCTCCAAAAACTGGCAGAGGACTGTCAAAGAGTAATATCTGTAAAGTGTGACTCAAACACTATCGAGGAATCATGTGTGGCTCAGATTAATAAAATCAGAAGCAAGTCTACCTCCTATTCCCCTCAAAAAGACAAAAGGCAAATCTCATGTCCTAAATTCCGCAGTAACCAAAACCCAAATAGGTTAAAGAAACCGCCCGGACCATGTTACCATTGTGGTAAATGGCATTGGATGAAATTCTGTCCAGTTAAGAACAAAAAATATTGCAAAAATTGCAATAAAAGTGGGCATACTTTAACTTCGTGCTGGTACGCCAACAGAACGAGAAAACCCAAAAATAAAATTAGGCAAACTCAATCTGACGATATTGCTGATGGGAATTTAAGGAAATATGTAACTGTGGATATATTCAATAGTTCCATTAAATTCCAGCTTGACTCGGGTTCCGATCTTTCAACCATTAACTGGCGTACTTGGCGAAAATTGAACAAGCCGACCTTATCAAAAACGGATAAAACAGCAAAATCCGTAACTGGCGAAAAGATTAATATTTTAGGCGAGGTAATACTTACAGTAACACTAAATGGAGATGGGAAGTGCTAGAGAAGAAGCTGTTTGAGAAGAGGAAACGTTTATATTTAACCAGTGAAAGGGTAGGGTCGAGATGCCAGCCTGTTAGTACTTTAATGTAGTGCGAGATTTAATGATCAGTTTTTTTTTTGGGGGGGTGCACAAAATACAGAAAGTCGCACTCGACACAAGTAATTTTTTTGAAGTTGTTAAATCGTTTGAAATGCATCGAATTGGTGATCACGAAGCACCGTCTTCGATGGTCAGGACATGCAGCAAGAACTGGTCTACTTAGCCATCAAAATTGCCATCATAAAAGAAAGAAGTAATTACATTCTTGGATACGAAATAAAACCGACGATGACACTAAAGTTAAACTGATATATGTAGATATGTTTTGTAACAGAATAAAAATATGGAGGTATTTCCGGTTTACAGTAGAGTCAAATGGTACAAAAATTAGATACAACAAAGGAAAAAATGTACTTGTATATAAAGCAGTCAAAACCGGAGACATGAGTTTAGTTTACGCAGAATAAAATAGATAGACACGGGTCCGGTTAAGAGTAGATACCAACGATTTATATAAGTTCTGGTTTACATAAAAGTAAAAGATAGACATAGGTTCAGAATGATTGAAAGAAAAGAGAGACAAAAAACGTATTGAAAAAAAAGCGAAAACGATAAATATAAATAGGACAGGAAGAAAACAAAGTGAAAAATGAAAAGAAAAATACAAGAATTGAAAGAATATTCTGAAAGATATTTTTTTTATAAAAAAAAGCAAAGAAAGAAGCGATAAATAATGAATATGTGATAGAATTGAGAGATACTAACAAATACAATAAAATTTGCGAAACCAACGAGAAATAAAAACGAATTAAAATACCAAAAAAATAAAGTAGGAAAGATAAAAATAAAATAAAATAAAAAGAGAGCTACATCTAGAAAAATAAGCGATAGGAAGGAAACGTTAAAAAAAAATAAACGAAGAGAAGAAAAAAAGAGACGAAATACAGAAAGGAAAACAACGAAAGAATGATAATAGTGAAAGAATGAAAGGATGAAGGACAAAAAAAAAACGAAAAAAGAAAAAGCCAAAAGCCAAATGGAATGGCGGTTATGAAAAAAAAAAAATAACGAACGAAAAAGAGAAAAAAAATCCAAAATAAATATGAAGTAAGGTAAATAAAACGTCAAACCAACGATCAGTAAACTTATTTTACAAAACTAAAATAAAACTTTGTTTGATTTCAGTTATTTAATTTTCCATCGTTGACATTAACTAAAAGCGACGCTATTATGAACATTTTCGCGTGTGAAGACGCTCCTAATCCTTTTGACGCCGACATTATTTTTAAAGTTATTAGAAAAATGGTAAATTAATGTTGACAGCGCCTAGCATAGAATTGCGCGGTGTATAATAGATTTATATTATTATTTACATTCTTCGGACTGTTATCCTCATCTTCATTGTCATATTCACAACGTTTCGGCCGTTGTACTCTCTAGCCTTCTTCGACTGATTGGAATTTCGAACGGAACTCTTTATTTCGTTCGCCGGGGGCGGGGGGGAAGACTCTTCTAGTTCCACGTGCCACGGCTCTTCCGGATGTATCAGTTATTTCCCTTTAACTCAACTGTTCAATCTACACCGGTGGACGAAATAAAGAGTTCGGTTCGAAATTCCAGACACCTGAAGAAAGCCGAAGCGTAGAACGGCTGAAACGTTGTGAATATGGCAATGAAGATGAGGACAACAGTGCAAATAATGTAAATAATGCAAATAATCATAATAGCTAATCTCAATGATATAGACAGAGATTCATATGACATAGCATTTTGCAAATAGAGTAAGTTCGATTCTCACTTGGCGATATAATGGATTTTTCTTTGATCATGGTCAGCTTCTAGTGGAACTGGTATTCCATAACTAGACGATACCGTCCACCTTTGCGCACGTAACGATTTCAATGTTCGAGGGAGCATAAATGGGTGAAATTTAGCGCTTGTAATTTGGAGGCAGGGTGGTAGTAGAACCAAATAATAAAATTGCCTTTTATTACAAAATATCTATGACAAAATCAAATTATTTATCAATATTGACAGGTAAATCAATCCAAATGCTAACGCTTTTTTTTTAGAATCGTTCAAAATCAACGTGGTGACTTTATGTTTTCCCGCCCGACGCCATTGTATAGGTGATGGTGGGCCTATATCGATGACATAAATGCTCATAGCTCGAATAAGAATGATGTTGAACAAAAAATCGATATGCTCTATCAAATGATCTTAGAAATAGGATTCAAAATAAACGTTTCAAGAAATTCTTGTCTGTTGGAATGAAAGCAATGATAGATGTATCCACCATAAATATTCAGTATATCGAATTTATAAATACTAAATTCTTCAAACATATCTGTGTATAGATAATTATAGAAATTAGTATAAGAGCTTAATGAAATTTAGTATAAAATAGAATATACTAGTGTTTTTTCTCTCAATAATCCTAATTTATACAAAACTACATTAGCTTTTAAACGAGAATTGAGATTTTCGTTTGGAAGTCATGGCGAAACCCTTTCCGAAATATCGAAACAGTCAACTCTATATATCTGCTTTCTCACATCAAATGTTAAACGTGGTTTTCAGGGAATGAAGACTATGTCTCATTAGGGAAGGTCTATTTTGAAAGCGTGGTATTGCATTTTATATGAAAGGTGGCGATTCAGAGAGAAATAACAATGGAAAATATTTGTTTTCCAGATAATTATCGTTTACTTATTAGAGTTTAAATATTAAATTTAGTTTAAAAATCGTACCCCTGGAATTTCATTCCAGTAATCAGACCTTTATTTCAAAATAAATTATACTGAAAAAATTAACTCTTTTATGATGTAATATATTATACATTGTAGTAGTTTTAGTGTGAGTTTCAATAAATAATGTAATTTAAAACATTTTGTCTTGTAATGTATGTATGTCAACTAGGATTATAGCGTTATATATACTTTTATCTATTTTTTGTTTCTAATAATTATGATCAAACAAATGATCTAACAAATATTATTCATTGAGTAGCCGTTTTTGTAATCCATTACAATTTTTTAAACAGCTTAATTTATCAAATACAAAAAAAAAAGAAGATTCATATTTTTCTTTTGATGATTCAAAACAAAATATTACCAGCATTAAAAATTTGTCGGCATTAAATAACCTATTGATGTTGATATGCCGTAAAACCAAACTAGACCAAACCAAACTGATTAAAATATATTTTCCATTCAATGTATCTAATGAAAAGGATATCAACTTTATTTGGATTTCTTCTACAAATAGTAAAATTTTGAAGTCATCTTGTAAGCAGAGTCATGCGAAAATTTCTGTACATTTTTTCAACAAATCTTTAAATATAAAATGCTCAACATCTGGTAAAAACTCATGAACTATATTTGTGGTGTCATTCCTTATCATATAAAACCGCAGCTTTTTTATTGAATGCAATGTTGATTCTCTGAATAATGTGGACAATCAACCTCCCTAATTTGCCATAGTTCGAACCTCGGAGACTGGCACAATAGAATCACAAAGAACAGTACCAAATAATAGAATCGACAGAGTTTGATAACTTTAAATCAACAACTGAAATAGATAGCATATGTAACTTGCACAGAAAAAAAAAGTGACATAATGATAGTGTTGACCTTCCATAAGTGTTCAAAGAAAACGTTAGGAAAAAAAGCCTCTAATGGATAGACTAATAAGCGTTACTGGAATTGGGAAAGCAGACTTTTGGAAAAAAATTTTAAAAGACAGATTTTATAAAATACATCCGAAAGTTTCACTCGCTGTTAGGTCAAAGAATACCCAATGTTTCCTTATAAGGAAACGGTTAATGTTGCCATTACGACTTCAATAACATATGAAGATCCAAAATCAATTAACTTCTGATTAAAGACGTGATAGTGACTGATATGTATAATAACGGAAAGATATGACTGTCGGTTTCTAAAGATGGTTTCATTGGTAAAATATATCAAAATTTAAGACTCAGGACAAATTCTTTTATACAAAGTTTTTTTTTTTACAAATACTTTCACGGTAACTGCTTCGACGAGGTACTTTCGCTGGTTCCCAAACTGCATGAATTTAAGCGTGCTACTAGCTTGGCATCTCAGACCCACCCTTTCACTGTTGAAACGGTTAAATGTAACCGTCTCTTCTACTCCAGTAGCTTCATCTCTCGCACTTCCCGTCTGTGGAGCTCTCTTCCTCTTACTTGCTTCTCTGGTAGCTATAATCTTCAATTATTCAAATGCAATGTCAATCGACATCTTCTGATGCCTTGATTTAATTTCACGTCTTTCTTTTCATCATTTTCTCTATCACGCCTCTTTACTTTTTTTTCTCACTCTCTGTAAGCACATGCGTGCTAGTGGCAGTCCCATCTGGCTTAGGGTGAAATGCTGAAAAAAACGTAAATAAATTTATGCACACGATGTCTTTAAATGTTCGAAAACTATTTGTCAAAAAAACCGAAATAGAATTGGCTTCTAGTTTTGTCATTCAATTTTTGTTGCAGGAGCTTGCTTAAATTTGCTCAAAACCAATCTGTTTTAAAACGCAAATATATAGAGCAGATATTAGTAAGAGTTTCTTGACAAAAGCGTTCAGTAATTGAACGTCATTATACTCACATACACGGTCACAATGACTTTTGTGCCAGCATCGACAGCTTAGGAACAGTTTCTTCTGTAGTTACTTCTTCGAAACTCGTAGACTTATGATACAGAAATGCAAACAAAGATCTGTACCAAATCAGGGAATCCTCATCATTTGATGATTTTCACTAAAGCAGCAATAATACTGAAGATTTATCTGTTTCCTGTTTGGGAACGAGTTTCAAATTCCTTTAAAGTCTCCCCATTCTCTCTCACCCCTAGCAGCCTCGTGCGTCTTAGTGGCATCATCACCTTACTTGGGATGAATTGATTAAAAGACATAGGAAAAAAATTAATGCCCTAGTTAACCCCTTGAGTCTTGTCTTCCTGAAAATTTTTAACCCCTCTGCCTGAACTCCTGATTCAAAATTCGAAAATAATTGGTGCATAATATTTAACGGAAGGTATAAAAATAGTTACAAGTCTTTACCCACAGTTTAACTGGTTGCTGGGCATTACGTCATTTTTCTCTACCACCGGTAAAACAGTGGTCAAGGCTCAAAGATGTTGACATTCCGCACAATTTCAAAGAAATATTTAGGAAGTAACCCCCTATCAGTACTGGAAAGAGTGATAAGAGTTTTAGACTTGTGAAGCCTGGAAAGAAATGAAAATAGAATTTTAGACATTTCAGCTGACTTTAGCTTTGGTTGCTTGGTCAATAAATGCCGAATGTACCCTTATGAGAAAACGGTTAATACTCTACCATTACCATTTATACACTTTTTTTTTATTTAGGTTTAAAAATTAGAAATATCATACCTGTTTTAACATTGGCTCAAAGATGTAATTTTATGTATCCTTTAATAATAGCTTTTGAATTGGGCATTTAGTCTAAAGGCTATCAGCATAAGAAAATGAAATCTACGAGCATATTTCAAATTTTAGCCTACATAGTTGCGTTAACTTTCGCATTAAACCCTTCTAGAAAGATATGAATTCAATTCTTTTCTCCCAGCTAAGGGTTAAATAGTAGAGCAGACTGGCACTCTAGTCTCGGATAGAAACCACTCTAAGAGAAGGCGAACTTTATATTTCAAACAATTTAAAAGAAGATTCAGCAAGATGGATGGATAATGGCGAGTTATCATGGATGATATAGCATATTCTCTGGAGATTAGTCCTGGTTCTGTTTATCAAATCATACACGACTAAATAGGTTTCCAAATAGTGTGGTTACTTCTTTCAACTCCTCGAATCCCAATGCCACTTCTTAGACGATATCTTTTTATTATGTGTTTTATTAGAAGAGAGATATACGTGGTAGCAGCGACTCTATGAGGCAGCGGAAGGAAAAATTTCAAAGCAGTTAGCTTATCATTAGCTTATCGCCTCCCCTCCTCGTGAGGTTATAACCTATCTATCAAGCTTTCAGTAGGAAGCGTATTAGCGCTATAAAATTCTTGAAGCATCCTGACGACGTCACACTGTTTTGGTTTTATTTCCAACAGAAGTCCAGAAGTATTTTGAAAAACTTCCTTCAACACCAGAAGTATTTTGAAAAAGAAAAATCGGACGTAATATTACAAAATGGGTCAGCGACTGGACAGAATAACTAATGGGCGTGGTATTTTGACAGTGATACATTGCCTTTCTCTATATTTTGGATATAAGACCAAAACTTACATAAAGTCTGCAGAGGAACACTACATTGAAGCGTTGATACGCTTCCAAAAACTTAGGTTTGATAGACAAGCTAAGGCCGTCCGTGGCAGGCTTCTACTGAAGCGAGCGGTATGCATTACTTCCCACTGCTTCCTAGAATCGATGCTGCCACGTCTGTCCCTGTCTTCCAATTAAACGAACAAGAAAAATAAACAACCATTCGTTGATAGCCTCCATGACGCCATAGAACGCAAATCTACGTCGCTTCCAATGCCTTCTTTAACTCTGAGTAGATTATCCGGCATTTACTACAGTATTAGAGATTAGATATTATATCACGATGCAGCACGCTTTTATTTAGGTTTACACCGACATTTTTCTATCTCTTAATATTTTGCTTTAGTTTTTAACATCTTTCGTTATTCCTATAAAATATCGAATAGAGTTTTTTTTTCTGTAACTTAAACTGTCAGATAGTTGGATTTCTTTACTTACTTGATTTTAACGTCCCCAATACATAGTTAACAGCTTCATTAGTCCTTTTTGTAGACAACCATGTATTCTCTCTTATATATAATAGTTTGTCGTTTCAACGTACTTTCGTCAGCTACATTGTCTAATAGCTTTTCTTAGTTTCCAGTCTGAGATTGTCATCCAAATCTGCATAGTTTCTGGTCGTGGATAATAATGTTATGAATAACAAAGAGTGACCTCCCTTTGTTTTGTTACTCTCCTCTTTGAGAGGGCTATTTCTGGGACTATAAAAGGACACTATACGCGAAGCTTTTATGGTTAGTTGAATAAAGCTTTCTTAAAGCCTACACCTGCGTAGTTTTGTCATTACAAATATATCCTCATAGGTTTTATTAAAGAAAAAGATATTTACTGTGATTCGAAATCGTTTTGCGACTTCCATTTTCTGGACTGGTTAAGGCTATTCTATAAAAGATGTCTTCTTTTTAACGGCTCTGAAGAATCTTTATTGGTTTCAACGCTGGTTGTTCATTTAAAATTCTAAATATGAGTTTGCTTAAACAATTACGATAGACAAAGCAGCATGTTTAAATTTGTCATTTTTTTGTTGTTTTTTTTTTACTAGAGGGTTTTCTAAATCTTGGCATTTTCATTCGCCCGTTTTGCTTGCTAACATAGATCTGTTTACTCAAATATTTATCGAATGTCATTATCAGCGAAAGAAACGCTTAAGAATTTCTAATATCATGCGACCTTTTTTTTCTGAAAACCTATTTTATAAAGTCGATATTAAAAGATAACGCGACAATGAAATTAATGATTTTTTTAAAAGCTAGATATCTAAAGCCAGCCGAGTAAGATATGAAATTCAGCTATTTTTTTTTTACTTTCAAATATTATTTACGTAAAAGTAAAGTAATATAAACAACACACGAAAGTTTTCATATAATTTCGAATGTATTCAGTGTCGGATTATTTCAATAACATGGCTGAAAGTAATAGAAACTGAAAATCTTTAAAATTTTCATGATCAGGCCTTCGTCATGGTGTACAAGTTGGCTATCCTTGATAACACCTACAGAGAAATACAAATTAGCTCCAGGAAATGACCGAATGACATCAGATCCTTTAAAGAATAATGAATAAAATAATATGAGCAAGGATAAAGAATGGGAAAATGATCGTTGATGAACAATGCTTAATTTCCTTTCGACATTTGTTAATCTTTCCCAACTGAGTGATTTTTAAGAAGAGGACATTTGTCTTTACTTGTCTATTTCTCGAATACGTAGGCCGATAGACGTAATAAACGCTGTTTAATGTAAAAAGAAAAATTTTCAAATACTATTATCTCCTATAATAACGCTTGAAGTAATGAAAAAATTTAGATAAAAAATGATTTTCTTAATTCTTTAGAAATTGCTTTGTTTACGTATAATATGGGCTTTCGAGAAAAGTATCATGGCGCGGAAGTTTGCGTTCCTTAAAAGGGAGAATACAGTCATCCTTATCAGTGATGCTTTTCATAGATGAGTAGTAAAATAGGTTGTATCATAGGTGGTTTCCCCTATCAAGGACAACGTGGCTTGTATTTTTGTATGAGAACGCATTCCCTTTCATAAGATTTCTCGAATACACAGGCCAACAGACACAATACACACTATTTGTAGTAAAAATAGGCCGTCTATTTCAAATAAGAATAGCCATTATATATATATATATATATATATATATATATATATATATATATATATATATATATATATATATGTATATATAATGAAATGGACAAAGTCCGACAATTATTTTAAGACATTTAAGACATTTAATTAAATTATCTTTTTTAATGAACATTTGCAGGCCTGAATTCAGAGAAATTTTCATTTTACAGGCCTGAATGTCCTATAAAATGTCATTTAGCTTGACGTGCTTTTATAGATAATATTTACGTCCTCCTTCAGGAATCGAATCATTCATATCCTCAATATCCAAATGAAACAAATGACGTCATTTTATGAAATGGGCAAAGTCCGACAATTATTTTAATAATGTGTGACGTCATTTGTTTGCATTAGAATACGCATTGAGATATGAATCGTTCATGGAAGATTTTAGTTTAAAGACAGTAAATTCGATTTCCTCTTGTGTCCCAATCGGTGTCCGTTTCGGATACAGGTTCGATTCTTGTCGTAGGACCTCTATTTTTACGCAAAATTCTCGGAAATTCAGGCCGGTAAATGTTGTTAATACTGTTTATTATAAACAGAGCATTTACTTAAATATTTGTATCTATAAAAAGAATGTATAAACATAAAAATATCTTAATACATATATATATGAAGTAATATAGTTTTTAAGGTGTGCTACATTTATGGGATAAAGTGCTCACTATAAAAGATAGAGCATATAGAAATAGAAATATAAAAGTGAACATTGTCAACACTCAGAAGTAACAGGCTGTTTTCATGCCAGACGCATTCGTCAGGCCGCCTGACGATTGCGTCAAGCATGAAACAGGCTGTCGACTCTGAGTGTTGACTTTAATGTTCACTTTATATATATATATATATATATATATATATATATATATACAACACCGCGTATACACTTTTTGCAATGTCTGTGATATTTAATGTCACTGGATATTTTCATTTATGAAGAATATTGCTTGCTAATCTAATCAGTAATCCGACAAAATTGAAATGATCAAACTGACTTTGGAGTTTGTAATCTGGTTAAGAAACTGTTATTGAGGATGCATTGTTAGTTCTTTTGGTTACACTATCATTCCTCTTTCTCTCTTTACGTTTCTAAATATATCTGTGTGTGTATGTCTACGTGTGTGCATGTCTGTGAATGTCTGTAATCTCGTTAGTGCTTTAGGTACGCTAAAAAGAACAATTTTCATTACGACATATTGTTTTGGATATTGATTCCATGTTTGCTTTTATTTCAACAATATATAGTCAGATAATTTTCTGTATTGATTTAATTATTCGTTTTTTACGGCTTATCGACACTTTGCAGGTTATTTAAAGCCAGGAAATATTTCTAATTGTATGAATTCTTTTGAGCTAATAATGTTATAATCACACAAGTCCGATTAATTAACACACAGCTAAAGGTAGTGAGAGAAAAGTTGTATTCTTAGCTTCCCCATGGGTATTTGCGTGTAAGAATATGACAAATCCAATATTAACTCGGCTCTCCGATTAACAATTCCCAGCCATTATCTATGACACCGTCCGCACACCCAAGCTATCCTGACCACGCTCGACGTTGCTTAACAGGGGTCATATGAGAAACAGATACATATTGTTTACCTATTATGTAACTGATGAGAATGTTAGATTGAATATATTCTTGTCAATTGATTTGGCAAGGTCACCATCGTCATCGTTGAACATATTTTAAGTCAACCGGTTCCTTTCAGGGTGAATATATTCTCAGGTGGTTGATTAGACTAGCACGGGGGAGGGGGGGGACTTAAAAAAATGGTAATTTAGCCGACACCTTTTTAAAAACATCACGTACCCATTGACAAAGGTAACCATGACAAATATCGATTGAAATGTATAGTTCTGATTTTTTTTTTCTTTAGATACGTTACCAGTGTGAAGGAATATCGGCCATGAAAGTGGAATTGACGACTCAGGTTCGAACGCTGGGTTAGTCTCTAATAGCAACCATTTAGGAAAAAAAATCTATATTTTTTTTTTGTTTGATCTATTTTTTTACGAATTATCAATATTTTATGGGTTATATGTAGCCTGATTTTTTTTTTTTGTTGATCTAAGGATTTTTTTTTTAAAGATAACAATGCTTTTACTGATAGAAATAGAGCTGGGGAAGAGAAGAGGTTGATTAATTAATTCTTACCCAAAGGTATTTGCGCGTAAGTAATTATAACGAATACGACTGAATGGAACCCCGCGCACATGCAATTGGTCATTCACCCTTTCATCGGGTGGCTGTTGCATTGTGGGGACATTAGTAAAAAGAAGAAAAAAATCTTTTGTGGATATTTTAACACGTACACTTTTTCTGCCTAAAAGGAAAAAATTACATTGGAAAAACAACAATATCAAAATTCGGGTTCTTTACAGTCAAAGATCATCTAAGCAGGGATTATCCATCGACAGCTACCCTCTCCCACGACGTGCGTTCTTCGGTAAATAAATATTCATATATAAAATAGGTGGTCGGTGGTCAAAAAAGTATGGGTTGGTTAAATAGCTATCCTGAGTTCCTTTGATATCTTCTCTGATCAAACGAAAGTTTGCTTAATTGACGATGTTAGTTTTGTCATCGATTTTCGCGTCTGTTATTTTTTTTTAAAAAAAGGTTTTTTATAAAAACTTCAATCATCCATCTAAATCAAATGGACATATCTATTTCAAATAGAATAGCCATATATATATATATATATATATATATATATATATATATATATATATATATATATAAAAGAAAAATTTGGAAAAAACAAATCAAATGTTATGTTGTTTAAAATGAATGAAATGTCGACGTCTGAAATAAACCTTTTTCAAGACAATATTCATTAAAAATACAATTCAGTTCAATTTGACAAAGACGATGAAAAACAACAAGTCTTATCCAAAACAGATAACTGAAAATTTTTAAAATGATCAGCTTTCCGTTTAGCATGGTCACGTTGTCGTATTAAACCGAAACGTCAGACGTCGACATTTCATTCATTTTAAACAACATAATTGCATTTAAGGATTTTTGTTTGTTTTTTCCAAATTTTCTTCATTCTGTCGTATCTATATCCATTTACATTTGCTTACATATATATATATATATATATATATATATATATATATATATATATATATATATATATATATATATATAATATAATTGATTTAAAATATTTTTTTTTAACTATTTTTTTGAAACATTTTAGAACTGTGTATTTTTTTAAACATGGTTAGAATTAGTGCTTTACATTGAGCACTATTTTGTAAAAAATAAAAAATCTATAAGAACAATTATATATCTTAGTGTTCTTTTCTTTTTATATATATATATATATTTATATATATATATATATATATATATATATATATATATATATATATATATATATATAATGAAATGAAATGTCCGATAATTATTTTAAGACATTTTTATTTTTATACATTCTTTTTATAGATACAAATATTTAAGTAGACATAAAACAGGGCATTTACTTAAATATGTGTCTCTAAAAAGAATATATAAAACATAAAAATGTCTTAAAATAATTGTCGCACTTTTGTCCATTTCATAATGTGTGAAGTCATTTATTTACATTTGATACGCCATGAGCAGATATGAATGTACGTGAGAGATCCATAGATGATTAGAGACAGTAAAATCGATATATATATATATATATATATATATATATATATATATATATATATATAGGTGTTTTATTCAGGTCTCCATTGCTCGTCTAGATCGGTAATAATGAGGACTATGTCAGTTCTTTCCCCTGGTATCTCTTCATCAATACGCGATGGTTACCAGTACGAAATTCAGGCACCGGTAACGCGACACAGACACGTTGAAATACCTGTTCCCCTAAGATCACCGAAGTCAGGCAACGTTGACTCTGCATGAGTCACCAACTTAGACTACCAGTTGCTGTGAGCTTTGATGGACGTGTTGTATAATGGATAATGGCGCGGAATTGTTATTCGCAGAAACGCGTTCTAAATCCAGTTGTGATCGTTATATACACATACGTGTAAATACTCTTTGGAAAGTTATGAATCCATCACTTACCCCCAGCTATGGGTTAATTAGTAATATTTTTTCAGTAAATCATCATTATTATCTGAACCATAAAAATTATTGCAATCTAAAAATATATATTCTGGCTTTAAATCACCTGCAAAGGGTTGATAAGCCGTAAGAAAAACGATTAAAGCTACCAATCAGATTTGATAAAGTTTGCTTGATCTTCGGTTTTATTTGTCTATTTCTGATATGACGGTGTAGTCGATCCATGAAATGAAAAAGGCATGAACCATAAATATGGAGAAAGCCTCTACGTTCTGCAATTGTTCACCATTCCGAAGAATACACAGCCGAGCCAAAATAAAACCTGTGGTTAGAAAAATGGGTTTAGCTGTGGCTCAATGTATTTACTAAGAAGTAGTGCCTGTTCATATTAACCTCGGCTGAATTTCGCATTAATCCTCATGCGTGAAAGACTTTAGGAAAAATAATAAATGAATATAAATGTCACATTCAAGATTCACACGAATACAGACACGTCATCATGCTAATATCATCTTCAGGAATGAAACACACGGTCACTACCAGACAGACATAAAAATGCCCCCTAGACTCGAGAGGAAAACGCGCGCACACACACACACACACACACACACTGACACCAAATAACAAACCCACCTGAGGCCTACCTGACCACTGAGAAACAAACATAAGATACCTGAAATCTATATTCCATAGCTCATTTCCTCAAATTTCAGATGGAATTTAAATAAAATCGAAGCCTGTTAATTTTATAAGTCAGTTATGTGCCATGCGTGATACACGCTTAGGCGATCATGTATCTTTCTATACATGACTGACGATTTTTTTCCCATTGTAGTTTGTCATTTCTTTCTGCAGTAGACCAGTTGCCGTCCAAACTATAGAAACCGGTCTGTCCTGCTATTTACCCATAGCTGGGGGAGAAGAAGATGATTCATACCTTTCCCAAGGGTATTAGCACGTATGTGAATGTCATGGATTTGAATGGAATTCGAACTCGCCTCTCCGATTTTTCAATCCGGGCCGCTATCCATAACTACATCGTGTTTGCGATTTGTTAAATTGGCGCTATTACACTTTCGGATCCCCGTTTTTGTAAGTAAGTGCCCTTTCTTTTCTGTATTCTTAATGTTGGAATTGTTTATATATATGATTTTGGGGCTTAATATGATTTTTATATAATGTCATTGTTGCTATATAATTCTATTTCTGTTATGTGCTTGCAAGAATATTTAAGCGAGTCGTTCTTCATCGTAACTCGATTATTGAACAACGAGAAATACAAACTCCAGTTTTGACTTGGTTACAATAGATACTAGGGGAAGACCAAAGTGTAATACCGCCATACTTTAAGAAAATTATACCGGATTTACCACAAGGAAGGCAACAAAGCCACTAAGACTCAAGTGGTTACTGGGTGTGAAAGAATTAAAAGGCAAAAACATTAATTAGGACAAACTGCAGTTTTGACTTGGTTACAGTAAGACTAGGGGAGTGCGAAAATGTAATAGTGCCATTACTTTAAGAAAAGTATCGAATTTACCCCAAGGAAGGGAACAAAGCCATTAAGACTCAAGTGATTACTGGGTGTGAAAGAATTAGAATGCAAAAACAGTAATAAAGAGAAGGTGCAGTGAAAGAATAATCAGAGAGTCTGTAAATAACGATTGACATTCCATTTAAATTTTTTGTAGATCAAATTGAACAGGAAAGCATGAAACCGGAAGAGATTATCACAAACGAGAAGTGAGAGTGAAGAAAATGTCAACATGGAACTTGCGGTTAGGTCTCGCCGTTTCAATTGTAATTTGATCAGGCCTTGTTGCCAATCTATTACTGCGATTGAATTCATAAAGTCTAGGTACCATCAAGCATTGAAGAGTAAACCATTTAATGAGGAAAAACGGGACAAACAAATATTCAAAACAAATTTATTTGTCAGCAAAGTGATAGAGCCAGTAAAAGAATTTCTGGTTTTAAGTGCCGTCGTGATTCATAGATTGCCATCTTTGTAATCAGTTGACAGCTGTCATATATATATATATATATATATATATATATATATATATATATATATATACATATATATATATATATACACACACATATATATATATATATATATATATATATATATATATATATATATATATATATATATATATATATATATGTGTGTGTGTGTGAAACAAAACAAAAAATATGTTATTCTAGATATAATGTGAAAACGTCTAGGAAGGTACGGTGCACATAAACTGTATTTCAATTTGACCCATTTTTTATCAAGACATCTTCGTGTTTGCTGTTTGCCTCTCATGTATTATCGATCCTACGACGTGACAGTGAATGCTGGACAATCTCATCACCGACTCAGAAAAGTCTTGAGGCAACAAAAATGCGGTTCTACAGAAGGTTGCTGGGAATATCACGGGCGAAACCTGCGGGAAATGATGAGATTTTACGAGATCAGTTTCAAGGTTTCGAATGTCTTCTTTCATCATCAGTGGAAAAATTGGGATAGATTTCCTGTATTTTCTTCTGATATGAAATCCGAATAATTTCTGACCAAATTTCCACATTGATTGAGAAGGAATAATTCTGATTTAGGAAGATCGATCATTAAATTTAATCAACATAAATTGTCTGTTGTTTTTAATAGTATTTCACTTAGATAACATTTCCTACCTAAATACACAGAATATATGTGTGTGTGTGTGCGCGAGCGCGCGAGTATGCGTCTGTGTCCGTGTGTATTCAAAATTATAAGCATGTTACAACATCACAACAACAATTGCAATTTTGATTCAAAATTTCTGGTGTCTTATCAAGTGATGGTGTTGATTGAGAAATCTCTCTTATTCTCTCTCTCTCTCTCTCTCTCTCTCTCTCTATATATATATATATATAT